>SJYV01016253.1:346217-374622 GCA_006410875.1 Neotragus pygmaeus | reverse complement strand
GCAGGTTTCCCCCCCCCCGTCCCCCCCACCCAGCATGCCTCCCTGCCAGGTTCTGGAGCTCCCACTGAACTTCTTCCCAAGGGCCAGGGCTGCATAGCCTGCAGGGACAGCCTCAGCCTCACCTCGCACGTCCTCCACCACCACGTGGTCCTCTCGCTCAGCGATCTGGGAGGCCATGCCCAGCAGTAGCACATCCACATCTTCAGCTCTTTGTAAGTTGGGGTGCTTTAGGGGTGGGGAAAGGGTTGAGGTGTGGCTAAAGGAGCCAGATGTTGGGCAGTCAGGCTCCCTCAACCCCACACTTTGGGTCCTGGGCCCACCCAGTCCTGCTGTTTGCTCCCAAACTGGAGAGTCATTCCTCCTCTACAGCTTGATGCCCTACTCAGGATGAACAATGTCCCTATCCATCCAGAGCGCATGCTGCTAGGACACAGGTCTCCACAAGCACAAGGGACCTAAAACTTTACTTCTGTCTTAGAAAACTTGATGGTATGGTTGCCAAAGGCACTAGGTCTAGGTCTTGGCCCTTGCTCTGTTAGCAATCAGTTGTGTGACAGGACCTCTCTGAACTCAGTGTCCTGCCCTTAAGAAAAGGGCCTTATTAATAAAATAAGTAAAACAATACGAAGGTATTAGCAGGACACTGACGTCTCTTTCAGTCCAGATCTCTGACTCTGCTTTCCTCTTCCCTCTTTTCTCTTACCTGCCCTCTATGAACATACTACACGGAGTATCTGATGTTGCTTTAAACCAACGATTAATGCTCCTCACCCCTAGTGGCCTGGACAGATGATTCCTGTTAATCTCTCAGAATTCCTCCCTCCACCTTGCCCTCCTCACACATGCACATTCACACGCTGCCCAGGTGTGTCTAACTGGGAAGTTTCCTTGGGGGAAGGGATGCCTGGGGTACTCCGGTGCCTACGGGGGGAAGGAAAACCTAGGAAGACGTGACACATATAGAGCCACATCTGCACAGCCCCTCACACTGCCCTGAGGTGGAGGAGGAGGACTGATGTTTGACGTGCACAGCTACCTGGCCATCTCAGACACTGGTAGGGGAGAAGGCTGAGGTGCCCTGGTCTGGCTCCTCCACCCCAGCCCAGCCCAGCTGGCTGCCTCAGTCCACTGCCCCCCTTTACCACACACCCTCAGACACACACACACACACANGAAGGGGACGACTGAGGATGAGATGGCTGGATGGCATCACGGACTCGATGGACGCGAGTCTGAGTGAACTCCGGGAATTGGTGATGAACAGGGAGGCCTGGCGTGCTGCGATTCATGGGGTCGCAAAGAGTCGGACATGACTGAGCAACTGAACTGAACTGAACTGATAGATACAGTTATAGATAAACTGTCAACAGAAAAAAAAAAAGCACAACATAAGAGTTGTGAGTTCCAGCTTTATTCAGGGAACTTACTGAGGACTATAGTCCAGGAAACAGTCTCTGAGCAGCTCTGAGAGGACTGCTCCAAAACGGTTGGGAGAGAAGCTAGTGTATATATATGATTTTGGCTAGCGAATGGGTGCAAACACTCATCTCTGTAGAAGGTTACTGCTAGTCATGAGGATCAGTTATCTTGGTTAATGGTTTTTGTGTTTTTCTATGTATAGGGAGATAAAAGAATATAGGTTCATTAAAAAATTTTTTTCTGAGATATCTCTAGCTATCTAAGGAGTCTGTTTTTCCAAAGCACAGAGTGCCTTATCCTTTTTTTGTCCCAAATTCTTTTTCAGGGTATACTGTTGGAAGATAGCTGNTTTTTCTATGTATAGGGAGATAAAAGAATATAGGTTCATTAAAAAATTTTTTTCTGAGATATCTCTAGCTATCTAAGGAGTCTGTTTTTCCAAAGCACAGAGTGCCTTATCCTTTTTTTGTCCCAAATTCTTTTTCAGGGTATACTGTTGGAAGATAGCTGCAGTGGTCAATTCCACAAGTGGTTCCTTGTAGAACTTGATGGTGGGCAACATTTTATATATATATATATATGTATGTATATATAAATATATATGTATATTTATATATGTAAATTAAACATAAAAAAGGGATTATTAATCATTTTTTTGAAATTACTTGTCTATGGATAACTCAAGTACTACAGTTTCTTAGCCATCATCAGCCATATCCAGAAATTGTTCTACAGTAAAAAAATCTAATCCATGAATTGTTTTCAGTTATAATGCAGCTGGAAAAAAAATAGACTGCCATGCTTTGTTTTATATACTTTTAACTTAACATGTATGTTTTTAAAGTTTCCCTCTTGTTATTTTGGAGCTAACACTTTTCTTCAGCTCTCACACATTTTTATTGTAATGCCCTCCAAAGGCTTATAAGCCCCATGTTCTATTCTTATAGCTAAAAATGTCCCCAGTGTCGTGTCAACACCTGAGGTGCAGACCTGGGGGCTTTGTGATTCACCCTCTGAACCTCAATTAACTGGTAAATATCTACACCGGTTGGTTGCAAAAAAGTGGACATTAAGGTGCTTAAAAACCGCTGAAGGGGACTTCCATGGTGGTCCAGTGGCTAAGACTCTGCGCTCATAATGCATGCCGCTCGGGTTTGAACTCTGGTCTGGGAACTAGATCCCACGTACTGCAACTAAAATATCCTATATGCTGCAGTGACGACTGAAGATCCCACCTGTCGCAACTAAGACCTGGCTCGGCCAAATAAATAAGTGAATATTAAACACACACACACACACAGTGATGTATTTTTTAAAACAATTGTTGTCCTTCTCTCCTTCCCTAGTCACTGTTCTCTGGGGAATGGGCATACTTCAGATTGATAAGCCTGTCCTGAGGGCAGATTTTTCTCAATATGTACCCCCATCCCTCCACACACAAAAACCTGAGTCCCTCTCTCACCTCATGTAGACGCCAGGGGGCACCATGGTGGAGAAGAACTGCTCAGAGGCAGCCAGGAACTCCGGGGAGATGCTGGGGTCCAGGAAAGGGCGGTATCCTGGCCGGAGCGAAGAGGAGATAGCATTGGTAAGGTTTAGCCGTTAAATCACCCAACTTCCCCCGGCCCCCACCAAAAAAAGTTCCAGCAAGTTCTCCCTTCCTTCCTCCGCATCCTCTCACCTGCATATTCAGGGGGCATTTTCCGCAGGAAGCTGGGCAGCCACTCATACATGACGATGTTCTGAGGGTCAAGAGAGGGGAAAGGGGAGGCCAGCGCTGGAGCAGCCAGGCCACTCACTTCCTTGATCTGAGCTCAAGGAAGGCTTAGGAGGGAGATGAGGACCAGGCAGGGGCAGTCACGGGAGAGACTCTCAGACAGGAGAGGTGCGGAGGTTCCTGTTCCCCACAGGCAACCAGGGCAGGTGAGTGGGGAGCGGGCTGCGAAATAATAACCAGAAAACCTCCTGCGTGAGTAGCGCTTTGCCTGCTTATCACCCTCAGGGGCTTTTCCTAGATGGCAGCTCTCTGGGGAGGCGGGTGGTGGTTTCTGGCGGGGTCGTCCAGGACCGAGGGCTCTGGAGTCTCCCGGGGACCAGGCCGCGGGGGACCCACCTGGTAGGTGGCGATGACCCTCTTGCGCGCGTGCTGGAACAGCTCCTCGTCCCCCCAGAGCGGGTACCGGCTGGCCAGCTTCTGCGCCCACAGGTTGTGATAGCGGAACCAGAGCAGACCCAGCGCCTGCAGGAAGGGCTCGCGGTTCCCTCGCTCGGCCCCGAAGGCTGCACGCGCCGCGGGAACGCAGGGAGGAGATGAGCGCGGGCTGGACCGCGGGGCGCCCCTCGCCGTCCCTCGACCGCGCCCCGCCCGGCCCCCGCCGCCTCACCGTATAGCCCCCGCGGCCCGCGGCGGCCAGTGGTGGGGTCTGGCGGCGTCCACATGAGCAGCGGGGCCTGCGCGGCCCGCGGGAAGGCGGGGTCGGGCCCCGACGCCAGTTCCCCCCCGGAGAAGCTCCGCAGCTCGTCGCTCCAGGAGTGCGAGGAGCCATAGATGGCGCTGCCGTCCAGCCAGCCGGTCACCTCGTTGGTCTGCAGGGACGGCGGGAGGCTGAGCCGGGTGTCGAGCGGCCAGGCGGGTCCGGGAGGGGTGAGGGCCCGCGGGTGTCGTGGGTGCGGCGGGATGGGGTCCTCTCCGCGGTTGCCTCGGGTCCCGCCAGCCTCCCACCCACGCCTGCCGCGCTCACCAGGTCCCGGGGGTTGCTGGGGCTCTGTCCGGTCTCGGGGTCCCAGCGACTCCTCTGGAAGGGCAGGACCACGTCCCCGCGCTGGTCGCGGTCGAACACGGGGTCTCCGGGCGGGATGTGGATGTTGAGGAACTCGGCTGGGCAGCCAGACTTTTCCACGCTGACCAGGTCCGACAGCACGTGGTAGCCTGCCAGCAATTGCGGAGGGCTTGGTAGGACCAGCAGAGGGTCCCTTGGCCTAGTATATAGACCCCCAGCTACTTCCCTTCAAGCTTTAAAACACTCAGAAGCCATTATGGGCAAGTCTAAGCCTTGACCTCCCCACCCCTTACAAATCCTTTGTCCAAACTGTTTTCATTGTCAAGTTTGGGCTTCT
The DNA here is from genome assembly GCA_006410875.1 of Neotragus pygmaeus. NCBI lineage: Eukaryota > Metazoa > Chordata > Mammalia > Artiodactyla > Bovidae > Neotragus > Neotragus pygmaeus. The sequence continues at coordinate 370,086 of SJYV01016253.1, read as the reverse complement.
CCTTGGTAACTGGGAGGCGCCCATGACTGTGCCTAGGCAGTAGGGCTGGCAGCACTGGCTGTGACATGCAGCTGGGAGCAGCCTGCCCAGAGGGCCTGCCAGCCTCAGTAGGATGTTGCACACTGGAAAGCAAGTATGGGCACCAGGGATGGCCAACAGGAGCTGAGCATTCCTGCTCAGAGCCAACAACCCCCAGTCAGTGGGGTCAGGCCCACCTAGCACCTGCATCCTCAGCCTTCGTACCAGAATCAGCACCCTGCCCTCAAGCTGTCCTAGGAGCCACAGGGGCAGAGTGAAACAGAGTCCCACCATGAGCCCTTCAGGATTATGCTCATGGTCCTCTCTTCCCACTCCCATCAGTAGCTTAAGGTGGTGCAGATTTACGCCTCTCTCTTCTCCCCCTGTTCCCACACCTACCCCACCCCATTGACTCCTCTTCCATCTCTCACACCCCTCTCTCAGACCCTCTGTCACTTCTCTCTGTCACTCCTTGATGACACAGAGGTGTCCAGCTGATCCCGCAGACCTCCCTTCCCCCGAGGTTGAGGCCCTCACCGAAGAAGACCCCCAGCACTGTGCGGTTATGCAGCGAGGCCAGCCCTGCGGGGCCCTTCGTGGCGGTGTTGCTCAGGGCCCGGGGGTTGGGCAGGTGAGGCTCTCCCAGGGGCTGGTAAACGCCGTCTGCATAGCTAGCTGGGACCAGACGCTGTAGCCGAGAGCCTAATGGAGGAGAGGGAAGCACAAGGATGAATTCTCAGGGGGCTCCCGGGCCCCTTTCCCAGGCTCCTCTCCAAACCACAGATTCTAAAACCTTAGAAATGAAGGAGCTTTCCCGGGTACCAGCCAGCCCTTGCCCTTTAGTGGTGACTACTATCCTGACCCTGCAGCTCTGGTCTCCACTTGGCTCTCACCTACCTTTGCTGCCCCATCTGTGCTCCATGAGGTTGTTGTACCACCCATCAAATCGCTGCACCTCCCATGAAATGGAGTTCTGAGATCCTGTGTGAGAATAGAACGAAGGGGCAGCTGAGCAAGTCAGTGCACGAGAGGACAGGCTGGGTATGGGTCCAGGGAGCCTGGCACTTGGAGCAGCAGAAAGTGGACACCCAGTACAGTGCAGGAGGAAGGGTGCAGAGGGAGATCACCCAGAGCAAAGTGATGTCCAAATTCAAGCCCAATCTTTAAGCTGCTCAGTGGGAAAATATGGCAGGGAGCATTGAAGTTGTGTAAATGGTGTCTACTGATAAATGGCCTCAGAGAGGAAGAGGAGGGTGGAGGAGAGCGGTGGCAATGGGGCAAGGGAGGCAGGAATCTTCTACGGCCCTCACACCTCAGCTCCCTGGGGACAGAAACTCTCTCCAGCCCTAAAACATCACACAGTGCAAGAGTCAGCCACTCTTCCACCCAGGGAAGACCGTCATTCTGTGACTCACCTGTGGACAGGGGCAGAATGGAGAGGGGCTTGGCCCTGTCCGGTTGAGCAGAGCTTAGAGCAAGGGTGTGAGCCATGGGGCTGTGGCTTTGGGGCCTGTTGCTACTCAGGTCTTTTCCCCAGTTTCTTGGGTGGGATCAGGGACTGACTGGTTGTGTGGATAAACTTGTTGCCTCCTCTTCTGGGGCATTATGTTCCCCACATAATTCCTCCTACTGATTCTATTTTATTCTCCAAAAACTAGGATCTAGGAAGAAGCACTCAGCTGTTGAGGGAAGAACTCAGGCAATGGGGGCAGAAGGAAGAGTGTAGACGTGGAGCAAGGATGCTTCTGGTCAGTAGATCAGATGACCAGCCAGATTTCTTTCCTAGACTAGGAGGTTACAGGGCTTAGGTTCCCTCTCTGCTCACCTCAGAGAACAGAGCAAAGAAAAGGACTCTCATCAGCCGGAGAGATTGTCGTTCCACTCAGACCAAGGACAGGATCTCAGAGCTACCTTCCTGCCCCATGACTGCAGAGCTTGCGCATCAGCACACTTATACACATAAACTCAGCAGGGGATCTGAGATGGAAGATGACTCAGGCTGTGATGTTTGAGCAAAGAATTCAGCTAAGGATCCAGGACTTGGGGCAGGAATTAGGGCGGCCACACACATGTGATTTCTAAAATATCATGAGCCAATGGCAGAACAAGGAGGCCACCTCTTGGGTAGGGCATGGGGGAGAATGCCTCTGGGAATAAGAGGCAAGAGCTGGGGGAAAAATGGAAAATGCAAGGCCCAGGGAAGGAGAGGACTGGGAGGAATGGGACTGTGAGCAGCTTTGGCAAGGGAGAACCTGCAGGGGCTGTCTCACCATCCTATGGCCTCCAGCCAAGACCCATCATTCCACAGACTTTCTCTGCTTTCTCTTCTTGCATCTCCTACTCCTGATGATCAGGGACTTGCTTTTTTATACCTAATTTGTGGCACCTTAAGGCCACTTTTCTCTGCAGAGATCCAGACTACAGAGAATGGCCTCAGATTCTAGTAAGAGGCTGTCCAAATCTGAAGTAACAAGATGAAAACTCTTATGGAACTTATTGGGCTGGTGTCTTTTTTTTGGCTGCACACCCAAACTTGCAGGATCTCAGTTTCCTGACCAGGGACTGAACCCAGGCCATGGCAGTGAAAGCCAGGAATCCTAACCACGAGGCCACCAAGCAACTCCCAGATCGTAATGGGTTTTGTTTTTATCATATTGTTTTAAGACACTGGTGACTTCGCTTCAGCTTTGGGTCCAATCTGAATCGAAGATTCTTTTTTGTTTTGTGAGTCTATTCAGTCATTTTCTCTATGAGGTGACTTTACGAAGAACAAGAGAAGATAGAGGAGAGAGAAAGGGCCCCCAGATTGTAAGGAATACAATAGGAAGTATTGACACAATTGAAGGCTCTCTAGTTCTGTGTGTTTGGGGAAATTTTTCATTCCATTACCATTCATCTAATCAAGAGGCTTGAAATGAGCACTCACCGTGTGCAGGGTGCTGTGTTAGCTAGGGACTAGGGATACAAAGTGACACAGCTTGAAAATGACACAGCTTCTGTCCTTGGAGGATCCTGGAGAATCCTGGGTTCCTCTGCTCCTAGCCATGCTTCTCTAGTCTGTACTCACCCATGGGCATCCATGGTCCAACCAGGAGTGTCCATACCAGAGCAAAGTGGAAGCTCATGATGAAAATGTTAATAGGGCTTAGGTGTTAGAACACCCTAAAACAGAGACCCTAGAAAAAGACAAAGGATGGAGAAAATGAGCTCCAGCAGTTCAGGAGAGTCGGGGTCTCTGGAAGCCCTTTGAAGTCAACGCATGGGAGTGGGCCAAAGCCAGGGTGTATAGCAAATGGCAGGAGACTCACTCTCTCCCAAGAATCTTTCACTCATTCAATGAACACGTGATAAGCACCCACTACATGGTGGGCACTGACCTAGGCACTGGAGATTAAGTGATATTGCAGACAGAAACCTCTGCCTTCCAGGACTTTACTTTCTAAAATTAATTGGAAAACTTGCTTTTTTTTTTTTTTGTCCATACCACACAGCACTCGGAATTCTAGCTTCCTGACCAGGGATCGAACTGATGCCCCTTGCAGTGAAAGTGCAGAGTCTTAACCACTGGACCACCTGGGAAGTCCTGGGAAACCTTACTTTGACTCGTCTTCCCACAGTATGTGTTCCCTGGACACAGTGTTGCTTGTCGGCCAGAACACTGGGTTGAGGCCAGGATGCTGTGCAGCACCTAGTCCAGTGGTGTGATCTTAGGCAGGTCAGTTATCTGCTCTGGACCTTGGGTTCCTCTTCTGGCTATGAGAATATACAAACCTAAAATGTCTACCTCCTAGCCTGGTCACCAAAATCAAATGTGAGGATGAGGTTGAATTCAAGGCAAGAAAATTGACAAGTGTTACGTAAATATGATATAGAGAGGGTAGGCTGGAGCTTGGCTTCTCTTAGCAGACTCAGAAGGGATGTAGTCCCAAGTGCTCATGTGTTTGGTGCTGCTCTCTCTCTCTCAGGCCAGCACATCACCCGGGAATGATGGGGAAACTGAGGCAGCAGGGGGACTCAGGCTGCTGAGTCCCCTGGGAAGTGCAAGGCCAGTGAAGACCTTCTAAAGGCAATCTGGAGATTAAACAAACAAACAAAAAAACCCTAGGCCCAGTCATAATTCAGAAGCTCAGCATGCTACTCTCTTCACCCCCAGTGAAGGGCTTTGAATAGTTAAAGCTAAAAGGCTGGACCCGCTGAAGTGGCCACAGTGCCCCTTCCCTGATCTAGGATGTCTTGTCCCTTTCCCTCAGTCACCAGTGTACCACTCAACCAGTGAAAAAAAGCACGCAGTGAGCTTTCAGGCCAGGCTAGGGAAACACCTGAAGGGCAAAGTGGACATGCTTCATACCCACTCCTTCTGGGTGGGTAGCTGCAACCACTTACTTCCCAACAACCTTGAAAGGAACGCAGAGCCTCATGACAGGGCAGGGAAGCCCCAGGCAATGGTAGAACCTGGAAAGAACACAGGTGCCTAGTTCTTTCCCCACATGGCTGCTTTTCAGACCCAAAGTACCAGAGTGGTGAGTTCCCTGGGGTAGGGGAAAGATGAGTCAAGGCCGTGGGTATTCCATCTTGGTCCCAAGGGTGGGCCAAAGGGGAAAGCCTGGACTCTAAAAGCCCAAAGTTCCCTCCCGGACATGATGCGGTGGTACCAAGAGGCGCTCCAAAGACAGCCCCTACGTCCAGGCGAACTAGGCCACCCAACGTTCCCATTTCCCGAAAAACCCAGTCTTCCCAAGCCGTGGAGGATAGGTCTTCACAGGCTAATTTTAGCCTCGGGTTAAGAATGGAGGCGCAGCGGCCCCAAAGCTGGAATTCCCCATCCCTCAGAAAAGCGTGGCGGCGTCTCCGCAGTCGCCTTCCCCTGCGCGCCCGTGCACGCGCGAGCCCTCCTGGGTCTGACCTGCGGCCGCGGCGTCCCTCGAGCGCTGACTGCTGCTCGGCTCCCGCCGGGCTCGCCGCTGGGCCGGCGACGCCCGCTGAGTCTGGCGCCTTCTTCCTCTCTGCGCGGGGACGGGCAGGCTGGGGGTGAAGAGGGGACTGCACGTCCCAGCTCTAAGGCGGGGCGGGGCGGGGTGGAGTGCCAGGACTCGCCGAGGTGCTCCGAGCAGACCCGGGCGCGCAAGGTGAGACTGCGCGGGCTCGCCCAGCTCAGACGGGGTAGACGTCGGGTCAGTGGCGAAGCCACGTGAGCAGAGAAAAGAGCCAGTCGGCTTCTAAAAGGTCTGCTGGGGATGGGAGAGGGCCGAAGAGGGGACAGGGTGCGAAAGGACAGGGGAGACGCTGCCCAATCCTCTCCACGGGGGCGGATATGCGCTCTAAGACCAAGAGGACCGGTCAACGCCCGCACAACCAGGCTAGGCGTTCGAGCAAGGCATCCGTCCTAAGACCTTTTAAGAGTCCGTGGTAACATCCACCACCCGGAGTTCGTCGTGAGATCTCGGGGGTCTCACTGCCGTCGAGCCCCGCCCGCGCCCCCCTGGACCCCGGATTGCATCGCTAGGTTTGTGCTAGAACTGCCCGGGGTTGTGCGCCAGGGGCGAGGGGAGGGAGGANCGGGGCGGGAGGGCGGGACAGCCTCCCGGACCTGGTTTGTCCGGTCATAGTCTACTTAAGTGCAGTAGGAGTAGGGGTTGCAGGAGAGCCCCGCCAAGAGAAAGGGCGTGCGCTTTTGGTGACACGGCGTCAGGACCTGGTTTCTTGTTTATCCCATCCCTGACAGTGCTTCGTGTGAGGTTCCATCACGAAGAGGCGAGCGGCGCCGGCTGCCAGGCACGCACTGTTTGGAAGAGGCAAAGGTAGGAAACAGGTTTTAAGTGGCGGGTATACTGCTGCGGTCCGTGCGGTCCGGGTGGGTGTGGAAGAGGGCCTTGAAGTGCTGTCTCCGCCCCGGCCCCTAGAGGCGCACTTCCCACCTCCGCCCAGGCTCAGATCAAGTGGGAGTTCAAAGTATTGTGAGAAATTGANTTTAAGTGGCGGGTATACTGCTGCGGTCCGTGCGGTCCGGGTGGGTGTGGAAGAGGGCCTTGAAGTGCTGTCTCCGCCCCGGCCCCTAGAGGCGCACTTCCCACCTCCGCCCAGGCTCAGATCAAGTGGGAGTTCAAAGTATTGTGAGAAATTGAGAAGAGGCAAAGAACAAACAAAACAACAAGAAACTTACTAAGGCCACGAGGTATACAGATGTAGAATCCTTACCTCTGCTTAACTGGAGTCTAGGTAATTCGGCTGGCAAGATTCAGCACCCTTAACCACCTCAGCTCCTTAACCACCTCAGCCCTTTTTAAGGATTCCTGCCCCAACCCACTTTTCAGATCTTGTTCTATTTCTCCACTTAACGGCCTTCTTTGGTGCAAAAGCACACGTACACGTGCCCACACACCTTCTTGAAGAAAAGAGACCGGGACAGGAATTCTGGACAGGGTCTTTTTAGCCATCCAGAGCTGTGAACTTTGAGTAGGGTCCACCCCAAACAGAGAAATAAACCATCACATTCTAGCAACTGGTATCACTAGTCAGAGTTCTTGACAACTCCAGGCAAGTCACCCACACTCCCTTCGTAGAGAATTGGTCATCTTTACCGGTTCCAGAAAAAGCAGGAGGCAATCAAATACTTCAGGAAGAAATCCCTGAGAGGCCACAGAACATTAAGAATGTACAGAAGAACGTTGAATGCAGAAGTCTGGAGCTTGTACTAGACTTTATTTCCTTGAAGACTGCAGCTTTATTTCTTGGCCCCCCTAATACACACAAAAAGGAACCCCACTGTGGTAGGTAAGGAATGGTAATCCGTATCTGAATTGTAACTGAGCATGAGAAATACTTTAGTATTTTGAGAGGAAAGGTGTCCCTTACCTCTCAGGCCAGGTGGCAAAGGAGAAAAGAACGACCCCAGAATGTGGAAATTGGCCCACCCAATGAGAAAACACCTCAACTTTGTCACAGGGGCCTCTGATGCAGGATTTTTGTGTCTAGATGTTTATGGTACTGAGAACTCCTTCCTTGTTTTCTCTATATTTCTATTTATATGAACCTGTAGGTGTGTATATCTGACCATGCATGCATGCATGCTCAATTGCTCAGTCGTGCCTGACTCTTTGTGACCCAATGGACTGTAGCCTGCCAGGCTCCTCTGTTCATGAAATTTTCCAGTCAGGAATACTGGAGTGGGTTGTCATTTTCTCCTCCAGGGGATCTTCCCGACCCAGAGATGGAAACTGAGTCTCCTGTGTTTCTTGAATTGGCAGGCAGACTCTTTACCACTGAGCCACCTGGAAAGCCTATATCTGACTGTGTCTTTCTTGTGCTTATTTATATTAATATATATTTATATCAGTATAACGATCTGGTAGTCGGCTAAGGGAGAAGTGGCGGATTAAAGATTGACATGAGATTTTTCTAGAAAAAATTCTATTGTCAGATCCTCCTTGGCAAGCCAGGAAGGAAGATGTCCCCAAGGGAAGCCACAAAATTCGTGGAAAAAGCAGGATTATTGGGTGTGAGGACTTTTCACTTTCAGTCCCACTTTTTCATGCAGGAGGCCTATTAAGTTAATGATTAAAGCCAAATTAGGATCAGGGTTACCAAAAACTAACTTTAAATTAACTCTAAATTGATGTAGATTAAAGAAGACCTATTCACTAAATTGAACTAGAAGGAACTAAACAAGGCAAGTTTTATTCACCAGCTGTCTTTCTGTTTTAGTCATCTTTAATAAATATTTTGGAGAATTGGAAATAAATTAGTGTTGTTCTTCTATACTTGATCCAGAAACCCTTTTGTTAGTGTTTCTTTGAAGCACAATGTTAATAGGGATGAGCCATTCTTATAAAATATTTTTATAACCTCCCTTTGAAATAAATTGGAGAAAGAAATGGCAACCCACTCCAGGACTCTTGCCTGGAAAATTCCATGGATGGAGGAGCTTGTCTGGCTACAATCCATGGGGTCGCAAAGAGTCAGACACGACTGAGCAACTTCACTTTCACTTCACTTTGAAATAAATGCAGGAATAATGCTAATACATGACCCTAATCAAAATACATTGCATCATCATTATTTCTTTATACTGCAAATATTTGGTTTTGAAATTCCAACATATAACATGTACTCTTATTTGACTACTATGTTTCAAACTTGGTTTATCTTCCTATCTTGTTAACCAAGATAGTCTACATTTTATACCATTTCCTTAAAAGTATAGTCTTCCATCAAAACTGTAATGGCTTCAGTCTAGGTGTCAATAAGTTTAAAAAGTTTTAGACCAATAAATATCTGTTATAAAATATTAATAAAGTATCACCATCACGTATTTTACAAAATAATTTAATCCTCAGACTCTTACTTATCTTTAGCTGGAGTTGAAATGTATGTTTCAGATTCAACTAAACAAAAATTCATGCTTTGGAGACTCCAACTATTGGAAGAGGCTTTCTAAAAATTTTGTGGAGCACTAAAAATTGACAGCATGGGTCAAATCCATTTCTGTTCAATCTTTAGCCTCAGTGTAGGTGATACTGTTGACTGACTAGGGGACAGTGAGGAGGCATAGCTCCCTCTTGTGTGTGAAACAGAAGATCCCACCTGCAGGGAGAGGGATACATTCATACATTCATTCATTCCATCCACAGACTGATTAGCAAGTACATACTGCATTAGTAAGTTTATCCCTTGATGCAAAGATGGAAAGACAAAGCCCTTACCCTTTAGGAGATTAGAAGCTAATGGGTTCTAGATGTTCAAACAGAGTGCAGTGTATTTACTGTGATTGTGGAGGTATGTTCAAAATGCCATCAGAACATTAGGGGTGGGAACATCTACACTGGCCTGATGACGTCAGGAAACTTCACAGAGGAGGTAACACGAGCTGAGACTTGAAAAAGTGAAGAAGAGTTTGCCAAGAGAGCAAGAGCATTCCAGACATAGGAAATAGTATATACAAAGGCATGAAGGCTTGAAAGAGCATGTTAGATTCAGAGAGATGCCAGTAGTTTACAATGGCTAGAGATTAGGCTGCATAAAAGATGGAGATGGAAGTATAGGTGGGACTGGATCACAAAGGACTTTGCATATGATGGTGAGAAGATTAGATTTAACACAGAGCAAAGAAATAAAATGATTATGCTTGCTTGTTAGAAAAATTGTCCTGGCACCAGGCCAGATAGGATGAGACGGAATTAGGGCAGAGGCAGTAGTAGGGAAGGAAATACATGGAGGGTTTCAAGAAATAGTTAAGAGGTAAAATGGTCCAGGTCTCTGGCTTATTTGATTGACGAGATGGTGATGCCACTGAAGAGACAAAGAGAACAGAATAAAAAGCAGAGTGGAGACACTGAATTCAGTTGGGGACCTGTTAAATCTGAGGCATCCATGGAACAGCCAAGTGAAAACGTATACAGGATAGCTGGCCCTTTTGTGTTTTGAGCCCAAGTAGGAAGTCTGTGTGGAGACAGATCTGAGAAGCATCAGCCATGAGAGCATGAACTTGCCTAGAAAATCATGAAGAGTTAGTAGAAGAAGAAAGCCAAGGCAGAATCCTGGGGAGTATGACGGTTTAAGAGGGGAGAAAGAACTAGCAAAGCGGCCATGTAAGTGATGGCCAGAGGCAGGAGACCTAGGAGAACGTGGTGTCATGGAGGCCCAGGGAGGAAATTAGAAGAAAGAGAAACCACGGGGAGGGCAAGAAGGATGAAAAGTGAAAGTTTCCCTTTAAATTTAGCACTTGGTAACCTAATGGGGAAGGATTCCCAGGTGGCTCAGTGGTAAAGAATACACCTCCCAGTGCAGGAGACACAGAAGACTCGGTTCAATCCCTGGGTAGGGAAGATCCCCTGGAGAAGGGGATGACAACCTGCTTCAGTATTCTTGCCTGGGAAATTCCATGGGCAGAGGAGCCTGGTGGGCTACAGTCCATGGGGTCACAAAGAGTCAGACATGACTGAGTGTCTAAGCTCTGAGTACACATGCACACGACCTAATGGAGAAGCTGGGGTTAGACAGAAGCCATATTCATTGGATTGAGGAGATAAGGCAGTGGACACACACAGAGACTGTTCTTCCCAAAAGCCTGGTTGTGGAAGGAAGAACATGGGACAAGGTAGCAGCTGGAAGGGACCCAAAAGTTCAACGGAAAGAGCTCCTTCTCTTTGTGTTCTTAAAATGGGAGAAATTAAAGCATGTTCCTGAGAGAAAGAGCTGGCAGAGAAAGAGGAGCTGCAAAATCACCAAGAGAAAGGGGGATAACTGATGAGATAGGTGGTGGTGAAGGCGGGCAGGATTGGGGTCAGAGCCTAAGAAGAAAAGATTCCATTCCTCTGGGATGGGAGAGTTGAAGAGTTAAGAGAAAAAGCAAAAACTTCATGTTAAAACTGAGGCAGAGGTTATTCGACTTGCCCCAAAGAGAGAACTGAATGTTTAAATTGTCTCTTTGCCTGATACCATGCTTCCTCCCATAGATAGCACCAGGAGGTGGCCAACCTAGAAGGAGAGGAGGAGTCTGGGAGCCACAAAATTTAGAACTAGAATGGGTCATGGAGATCACCATATCCAACTGCAGATGAGGAAGCTAAGAAACAGAAGAGGTTTTCATTTGTCTGTCTAGTTATAAAATCAGTCAGTGAAGAACTGGAACTAGACCCAGAACTGATTCCAGCCCAAGGTTTCCTGTAAGGACTGTCAAAAGAGATAAACGGGGAGTAATGAAATGCCCCGCCTCCTTCCCAATCTACTAGCTTCTATTTATTAGTATTATTCTGTTCCAGGTACTATTCTTAACACTTTATAGACACAATCTAGTTTCATATTCACAATGACCCTGTGACGTTAACAGTATCATCATCCCAGTTTTAAAAATAACATCAAGTCTCTTTTGAGGTCAAGTAACTTGCAAGAGGCAAAGGCAGAATTAAAATACAGAGCTTCTAAACTCCTAAACTTATCCTTCCATTGTATCATTTAACAAGACACTGCCTGGTCAAACTATAAATTATGGAGCTTCCTGGGTACCAAGGCCCCAGTACAAATCATGGACAGGGAAATGAGCAGAGCTGGGTTCCATGATCGTAAGAGGAATTTTTTTTTTTTCACATTTTGATATGTCTGAAATTGAGATGTGTCTTGCCAACAATGGCTATTATAGTGTGTTTGTTTGTTTTGCTGCACTGCACAGCATATAGGATCTTAGTTCCCCAAACGGGGACTGAACCTGTGCCCCCTGCAATGCAAGCAGAGTCTTAACCACTGGATCGCCAAGGATGTCCTGGCTGTCATGACTTAATTGGCAGTGATTTTTTTCTCTTTCTTTCTTTGTGATACATAAAATAACATTTCATCTGGATTTCACAAGACACTGTTGATTCAGGTACCATTTTCCCAGTATTTTGTCTACAAATGGACAAACTAGAGCTAAATAGCTTTGAGATCAGGGAACAGAGAGAACAGACCTGAGCCAGGGCTTGAGATGAAAGGAACCCTGGGGATTTAAATCAAGGAGAAGAGCCGCTGATGATGATGTGTGGGTGGAAGGACGTCTGGTCCCGGCACTGTTCCTAGTGGAGGGCGGGCTCCTTCAGTGCTCACTGCGGTGTGCTAGTTCAGCTCAGTTGCTCTCCAGTTACCAGTGCAGGAGCCAGGGTGCTCCAGAGAGCTGGTCAGACCGGAGGGGGAGGGTCTGGGAATCAGCCCTCTGGTGATGTAGCTGGATTACAAACACTTAGCAGAGCTCTCTGGCCTTTGTTCCTTTGGGGACTGAGGAGGAAAGCCAACCTTTTTGTAATCTGTACCATCTTTCAGCCTTATGCCTTACCTTGACAGTAAATACAACCCTTTTTATGTTCTGTGATCTGTCTGCATGTGCTGGAGGCCTGAGGGAGATAAAAGAGAATTATATTTCTTAAGACAGTCCCAGAGGAAGCAGAGAAGCCTTGAGGGTAGCGGTGGCACTGATTTAGGGGACCTGGAGATTACGAAGGAAGCATGGGGTGACAGAGACTGATTGCCAAGACCTTTATTCGCTCACAGCTAAGGATAGCTGAGGGATAATGGAATGGTGGTAATAGTGGGGTCTGGTGAACTCCAGAGAAGAGGGGTCTGGTGTACTTTCTGCTGCATCTCCGGCATCAGGAACAGTGCCTGGCACAGAGAGGGCACTCAGTGAACACCTATTGTTGTTGTAGAGCCTCCACCTCCCATGAACAACCCAAAATGGCTGCTTTTGGACACATATTCCCCTTCTACGCTGGGCCCAAGCCGACCTTCCCAATGGACACCACATTGGCCATCATCGTCGCCATCTTTCTGACTTCACTGGTCACCTTCATCATCATCCTGCCAGGCATTCGGGGCAAGATGGTGAGAAACAAAACAAACCCTGCAGACCCCAGCCCCAGAGAGACCTTGACCTTGGAAGGAGGGGTCCAGACTCTGGTTACAGTCAGATTCAGGAGAGAGAGTCTAGTCCTGAGAAAACATCAGCCACCCTCCTAGGAGAGAGCGCCCCACTCCCTGACAGATAATTACTGAGTATCTGTTCTGGGCCAGGCAGTTTGATCTCAGTTGACTGAGTGGCCTCAGCTTTACAGCAAGCTCCCTCCCCAAGTCTGGAAAGAGAAGGGGTGAATTTGGAAGGAGGGTGAGGCATCGTGAGCCACCACTCCCGCCCTGTGACACAGAGGCTGTTCTGGATGCTGCGGGTAGTGACCAGCTTATTCATTGGAGCTGTGATCCTCGGTGAGTGTGAAGGGTAGCTGACTTGGGCAGCTCCTCCATCCTGTCTCTCCCATCGGAGTGTCCCCACAGCAGCCTTTGCTTCAGGGTGGACTTCTATACCTCCCTTCCCACATCTCCCTCACCCTGGACTTATTCCCTCATGTCTACCCTTTCCCTGAGAGGTACAAGACTCCTCCATGTGTCTCTCCAACCTTCTGAACATTTTTATTCAGTGGAGAGCAGGTCAAATGCCTATGGGGAGAGGGTCTCTGGAGGCTGGAGGGAAAGAATGGTGGAGGGCTTGCTTCGCTTTGGGGATTAGGCAATAGGAAACACAGAAAGTCTCTGTGTTGAAGCTTCCTGTGTTTGCCCAGAACCGTTTATTATGTTAGTGTTTCCTCCCCTAGCTGCTTGAGTAGCGCTCCCTAAATGGGGGAAGAGCGGGGAGGGGTAAGAGGAGTATAACCAGGGGAAGGAGATATTGGATTTTGACCCATTTATTCATTTTTAAAAAATTTTATTTTGGGCTGTGCTGGGTCTTCATTGCTGCACGGACTTTTTCTTTAGTTGCGGTGAGCAGGGGCTCCTCCCTAGTTGCAGTGCATGGGCTTCTCATTGCAGCGGCTTCTTGTTGCGGAGCACAGGGTCTGTAGCATAGGCTCAATAGTTGTGGCGCATGGGCTTAGTTGTTCTGAGGCATGTGGGATCTTCCTGGATCAGGGATTGAACTTGTATCTCCTGCATTGGCAGGCAGCTTCTTTACCACTGTGCCACCAGAGAAATCCCACCCCACCCCCATTTATTCATCTCATACACGTCGCTGGCAAAATTCCTATGACCCAGGCCTTATGCTGGTTAATGGATACACAATTATGAGCAAAACAGACATGGTTGGCCCCCTTGGTGCTTTCCCCCGGCTCTAACCCAGCAGTGCCCAGGCCTCCCTGAGTTCTTGTGCATCCAACTCCCCAACCCAGCCGTGAATTTCAGTTCTGAGTGGTCTGTGGGCCAGGTGAGCACCAACACGTCCTACAAGGCCTTCAGTTCCCAGTGGATCAGCGCCAACGTTGGGCTGCAGATTGGGCTGGGAGGCGTCAACATCACGCTCACAGGTGAGGGAGGGCTCTTACTTGTGAGGGAGGGCAAGGCGCGGCTCTGTGTCTTTGGGAGTTATGCTCAGAGTGGTCTAAAGAGCAATAGGATGCGGGGTGGTAGGAAGGGAAATTCTCAGATCTTGGAAATGGCCTTCTCTCACTGGAGACCAGAGCCTGGCCCTCTGTCCAGCGTGATAAACCGCTGCCCAGGTACATCTCCACTCTGGCCTTGGGTCTCTGCTGAGCACAGCTGCCCTCTTCCCCAGGGACCCCAGTGCAGCAGCTGAATGAGACCATTGATTACAACGAGGAGTTCACGTGGCACCTGGGGGAGAACTATGCGGAGGAGTACGCCAAAGCACTGGAGAAGGGGCTGCCAGACCCCGTGCTCTACCTGGCCGAGAAGTTCACCCCACACAGCCCCTGTGGCCTGCATGGCCAGTACCGCCTAGCGGGACACTACACCTCGGCTATGCTGTGGTGAGCATGGCCGGAGGCCCTGCTGGCCTAGACTCAGGAATGGGGCTTTCACCCATCTCTCCTACAGTCATGTGGAGATCCCTAGTGAGACAGTTTGGTGCCGGTGACCACAGTACTTGGTTGGGAAGCCCACAGGCAGGAATCCCCACACCTCTTTGGGGTGTCCTTGGGTCCCCAAGCCTCCACCTCAGGCCCTCCAGGTAGAAGTTTGCCCCAAATGAGGCAGAGGTACCAGCCTTCACCAGGTCCTGGCTCTCCAGGGTGGCATTCCTCTGCTGGCTGCTGGCCAACGTGATGCTGTCCATGCCCGTGCTGGTCTACGGTGGCCACATGCTGCTGGCCACAGGTCTCTTCCAGCTGTTGGGACTGCTCTTCTTCTCCACGGCCACATCCCTCACCCCACCCTGTCCCTTGCGCCTGGGCGCCGCCACGCTGCACACTCACCGTGGGCCTGCCTACTGGATCACGTTGACCACAGGTGAGGCCCTGCGACAGGCAGTGGGGGGCTCAGGGCCAGGGCCCAGAAGGCCCATGGGGTTGAGGGTCTGCCTCTGGGGACCAAGGATGCCCTTCCCCTCTTTAGAGCCCCCTCCCTCTTAGATTCCTTATTCCCAGGCTTCCCTTCATTGTATTTGTATGTATCCGTCTTTGTCATATCCCTTATTCCCTAACTCTCTCTTCACCCAGCTCTTCCCAGAATCTTCTGACCTCATAACCCCTCCCTCTTCCCCAGAACACTTTTGCCTGTGTCCCCCATTCCTGGAACACTTCTCTGTCCTTGCCTCACAGAGTCTTAAACTGCCCGGCAGTTTTCTTCTTTTCTCCTGTCCTACTGTGTCTGCCCCCTTAAGCCATTTCCTATGCCTCCTCCTGGGTGTCCTGCCCTCCTCCAAGTGCTTCTTGGTTTTCAGAGTTTTCTCTCTCTACCCTGGGATGCAACTGAAGGAACACTGGGTTTAGAGTCCAAAAACTCAGGACAACAGACCCATAACAGCCATGCGACCTGACACTGATCATGTCTTGGAGCACAAGCTGCCCTGAAGCAGGGACACCGGCCTCCCTCAGGAGGGGCCCAAGGCTCTTAGGAAAAGGTGTCCTGGGGAGGGTGTTCCTGTCACTGAGGTGGGATACCTGTTGCTCCATCACCAGGACTGCTGTGTGTGCTGCTGGGTCTGGCCATGGTGGTGGCTCACAGGATGCAGCCCCACAGGCTGAAGGCTTTCTTCAGCCAGAGTGCGGGGGAGGACCCTGTGCTGGAGTTGAATCCCGAGGAAGGGGGACTCCTGAGCCCTCGCTACCGGTCCACCACTGAGAGTCCCGAGCCCCAGGACATCCCTCTGTCAGAGGCTTCCTCTGAGGCCCACTGCGAGGAGCCTGACTGTGCCCTGTAACCGTTCCTTTCCCTGGTGGCACCTGGACCTCCAAAATGGCTCCAGACTTTTCTGGAACCCACCCCCCCCAAACCACCAGAACTGCCAGCAGGCTGGGTTGTATCCGTTCCCAGCCCCAATCTGAAAGTGGAATAGGGAAAGAGGCTCTATCTATTGCTGTTAAAAGTGGAACAAAACAAAAAGCTCTAAGGCAGACATCGAGGCTGCTCATAAACCAGACCAAGCAGAGATTACCTGTTTCTGCCCAGCAACCCTGCTCTCCCCTGGTGCTTTGCCTCAAGGTGGCATTTACTGAGACCCAGCTTCACCCACATAATGACATATATGTGTGCGGGGTTACAATGTGATTCTCCTATGGTCCCTCTCATTCTCCTGCGTGTCTTTTGATTTTGTTTTTCCTGGGTCCCTTTTGTTCTTCTTTTACTGCCCCAGCTGGTGTGATTTCATTAAAACAATGAAAGTACTGCAAGGGAGAAGAGACCAAACTTCTTGTCTTAGATCTAATATTAACTGAGTGTGCCACATTCTCTCTGAACCTCTGTTCTAAATTTGCCAAATAAGATTGTAGGATTTGCCAAGGACCTTAAAAATACACCACTCCTTTGATGAATAAACTAAAGTAGTGAATAAACTCCAAAATAATATTTCTTCCAAGCCCACTCAGCAGAGAGGGATCCCCGGGGGCGCCAGTGGCAAGGATGGGGAAGACCTGTCTGGTCACTGCTACCATATCCTTGGGGCAGCTCAGGAGGATGCTGGCTTTGGTTGGTTCTTCCCTGGACTCACTAGAGGGCACCCTCTCCCGGATTACTCTGCATTTTTCAGACAGATAGAACCCGGCGTGAGTGGCAACGCAGAGAAAGAGTGTACTAGACTACCTCCAACCTAGGGAAGTCTCGTACGCCCGGAAAGCCTTAAAAAGCCGGGGAAGATAATGGGGGAGAGTTTCTAGAAAACAAAAAGAGAAAGAATTTATTTCCAGATCACCCTGGGAGACTCTTTCCCCGGAGCGGGGGTCACATCCGAGGCCACCGGCCTCTCCCACCGCGCTCCCGGAGCTCCTCCGCTCGGCGGGCACCGCACCCCGGCCTGCGCGGGGACCAAGGCAGAGTAGGAGTCCGACGTTGAGTCCTTTCACAGGTTAGTACTGATGGTTAAGTCCGAGGCCCTGAACTGCTTATGCAGTGGGTTGCTGACGATGAGAGGCGAGCTCCCCTTCGCTGGACTTTCGAGGTCCTTGACACTTCCTTCCAAGAAGAGGCGAAGAGCGCTGGGCCGAGCGTAGTGCAGACTCAACACCGCGGCTCCGAGGAGGAGGCACAGGACGCCTGCGATAGCGCAGTCGGGGCGGGGTGGGGGGTGGGTAAAGGAGGCTGTTAGCATCAGAGCCCGGCCTCCCCATTTCCATCTATTAGAGGTATCTGCATTTCCTCCCCAGACACACACATACACACACGCACACACACCCGCAGAACGATCTCTAGTATGGAATACATGATACGCGGGTTCTCATGCTCAGTGGGGTAAGATACCAAAGGAACCCTTCCGAACTCCGTTCCCCTCCCTCATCTGCAAAATAAGTGTAACAATGCCAGCGTCTACGAACTATTGAGCGGGACAGATCAGATAACTTATGTGAATTCACTATGCAAAATGGAAAGCGCACACTGGTATAAATCCCGTCCCCGCTCCCAGCCACCGGGGGTGTGTTCCCTCGGTCCTCACCAGTGGCCAGAGTGATCCAAAAGGCTGCGCCATAGTGAGTGGTGAGCTCGGAGGAGCCGAGGCGGAGCTGGCAGAGAGGCACGCTGGAGATGGAGGCGAAGGCGAACACCGAGAAGAGCGCGAAGGCGCCGGTGAGGAGGAGAGCCAGGCCTCCGTAGTGCGGAACCGGCATGGAGAGCAGCATGTTGGAAAGGAGCCAGAAGCAGAAGGCCACCCTGCGGGGAGGGGGCGGTGGGGCTGTGAGCCTGGCCCTCCAGCACGCCCGGCTTCCCGCGGGCTCGCTGGCTCTACATCCCAACCTAGAACCAAAGTCCGGGGCTGGGATGGCAGAGGCGCAGGGAAACACCGGAGGGGAGTAGCCGGCGTTCAGCCGTTTCTGGTTCTCTTCGGATTCCGGCGGCCGGTACCGACCGTGTAACTATCTGCCCCCGGGGCTGCGATTCTCACCNCCCCTCAAGACTGTTTTATCTACTATTAATGTAGCAAAAAGTGACTCTGTGTTTATCAGGTGCTAGTTATAGTCTCATTCATTCATTGTTAGAAAAATTCATCTAGGAGCATCATGGTTAGATCATGTGTGGTGAAGTCTGGCCAATAGGATCCTATGGGTGAACTAACACAGTTTATTTAACCTCCCTTTCACACGTACAGATGAAGCCTCAGTTTCCTCATCTGTAAATTTGTTTCATCAGTTTTGAGAGATTTCTCACCCACTGTCACTTCAAATATGACTTCTGTCTGAACTCTGCCTTCCTTCTTTCAGGGACTCCAGTTAAACCTGCAGGACTTTCTTACTGTATCTTTTAGCCTTCATCTTCTCCTCCATATTTTCCATCCTTTAGCCTCTCTTTACTTTGTCCTGGATTTTCTCCCAATCTGTCTTCCGGTACTTATTCTCTCTTCAACTGCATCTAAACTGCAATGAAACCTTTGCATTAGGTTTCTATTATTGGACAGTGTTCTTCAATTCTAGAAGTTCTAATTAAAAAAAAAAAAGAAACAACTAAGTAGCATTACTTTTTGTAATCTCCAGGTCTCTGCTTCAAGGTTTAAGAGTGGCTTTTAAAATCAGAAGCACAGGGAGCATCAGCTCTGAAGTCTGTGAACCGTGCTCCCAGCCTGGGGGTTTGTGCGTCTGTTGTTTGTGTAGCTCTTTGGACGTGGTCTTGTCTCCTTGGGTACTCTCCTNCCAGGTCTCTGCTTCAAGGTTTAAGAGTGGCTTTTAAAATCAGAAGCACAGGGAGCATCAGCTCTGAAGTCTGTGAACCGTGCTCCCAGCCTGGGGGTTTGTGCGTCTGTTGTTTGTGTAGCTCTTTGGACGTGGTCTTGTCTCCTTGGGTACTCTCCTTGTGTTCTGGTCTCCTTTTGTACTCCTTGTGCACTCATGTACTTTTCACTGTATGCCTATCTCAGATTTGTACATTATTTATAAAAATATTTTCAGGCATACAGTGATGTTCTTCTTCTCCAAAGAAGATTTTTTTCCTTTGCTTCTGCCAGATGACTGGGTCTCAAATGATCTAGAATCCCCTTCATTCAAGGCCTAAACTTGAAACACACCGGGCCACCCACATGAACAGACTCCAGGTTGCTGTGTGTTTAAACCTGTCAGATCTGATTTCCTTCCATTTCACTCGTGTTTCTGTACTGCAGCTTTTGGGTTCCCAATCCTTGGTGTGGAATGATTTACCTTCTGTCCTTTCAACTACCAGAGGCTGTCCAGGGTCCATCAGCTGTGCAGGCATGTCCCTTGGATTGACCTACACTCTGTATATAAATGCAGCCCAAAGGCCGGGCATGCTTCTCTGATACCATCTTCTCCCAAACCGTGGACCCTACATTCTATACTTTCTTGTTAGCTCTTTGGGACTTTTATTATGGTTTAATAAACATTTTGTCCAGCTTTTTAAAAACATTCATCCTCACTGGGAAAAACTGGTTCAAATTACCTGCCTGGCCACTATCAGAAGTAGGATCTCTAAGTCTTCTAAAAGGATGTGGATCCCTTATGCCTCTGTCATGGGCACTTTATTCCAAACAAAGTTCAGTTTGGCCATGGGCTTTTTAGAGCATGGTAGTCTCTGAGTTTGGGCTTCCCAGGTGTCTCAGTGGTAAAGAATTCACCTGCCGATGCAGGGGATGCTGGAGACTTGGGTTCGATCCCTGGGTCAGAAAGATCCTCTGGAGCGGGAAATGGCAACCCACTCCAGTATTCTTGCCTGGATAATCCCATGGACAGAGAAGCCTGGGGGCTACAGTCCATGGGGTCACAAAGAGTCAGACACGACTGAGCATGCCCACACGGTCATTGGGTTTAATTAACACAGAGTTAAATTTAACTTATATTCATTGAGCCCACCAAGTATGAGCTAGGTACACCAGATGCAATGCTAAGAATTTTTTTCCAAAAAAAGGAAAAAACAATTATACCATACAGGCTAAGAGCATGAGCCAATAGTCCAGCAGTCAGAAGCCACCCTCTACAAATGTCCAGCTACTTCTCTTCTCTGGGTCTTATTTTTCCTGTCTATAAAACAATGGTAATTATAATAGAACATCTACACTGGACTATTGGATGAATGATATTATGCAAGAAATGTGTTTATGACACTCTGGCACACAGTAAGAATTCATAATTATTAATAATTTTAATATTATTACCTGATATTTGCCAGGTACTCTTCTAGGTGTTATAGATGCTAAAGTAATAAGACTTTGTTCTTGAGAAACCTCATGGTCTAGTCCATGAAAAGGATACTCAAACAACTAATGGCCACAAAAAGCCCTGTGGTCAGGAGGCCTCTCCGAAGAGACCTCACATAGAATTTGGAACACATGTAGGGAGTTCCTAGATGGAGAAGGGGGAATGGGCATTCTGCCTCCTGTTGGTGTGTGATGCATTCAGAAACTGCAGTCAGGTGGTGGATCTGGGAGGATGTGAGACGTAGGTACAGAGTATGATGCAGCTGCTCTCAGGCAGTTGTGGTCCAGGAGGACTGACAGATGAATTGTAGTTTTGATGCCCTGGTGGGGCTAACCAAAGAGCTGCAGGAGCCCAGGGTCAGAAATGCCCTTGTTAGTCTGAATGGCCCAGGCAAGGCTTCACAGAGAAGGGATTTTTTTTGTAGGGGTTTTAAAGGATGAAGAGGAGTCCATTTCAGATGTGCAAGTGCCTGGAGGTGGGGCAAAGTATAGAGGCTTGCAAAGTATCTGCATAATGAAACATGAAATGAGATGTCATTTATGTGAATTAACAGGCACACGAAAAGCCACGTTTGTGGATCATATATAGTGAAAGTATAGACATCTAAATTGGAGACAGAGATGCTGAATTCATGGGGATGGCTGATTCTGAGGAGACTAGGTGAGAGGGGAAAAGAATTACAGAGGGAACTTAAAGGGTTCCAACTTAACCTGCAAGTTTTAGTGTTTTTAATCTGGAGGAAAAAAGAAAACTGAATGGTGGATTCAGAATGTTTAATATATTATTATCTATATGCTTTTATTTTTCACAGTTATAAAGATACATTTTTAGAGAGAGAATAGAGTGGGGAAGGTGGGATGAAGGAGCAGAATGGTGAGTAATGAGTCAGGACTGCCTTGAAGCCCTGCTAGATAATTCTGATTGCAATGGAAAGAGAAGCCCTCCAAGGTATTTGAACTGGAAATGAAAGGGCTGTGCTTCTGCAAATAACTCACCTAAGTGTAGAGGATGGAGGGAGGCAGGGAGACCAGGCAGGGGCTGTGAACATAATCTGGATGGAGGTTTAGAGGAGATGCCAGTGAGTAAGGGCTCACTGGGTCAGGGGGGCGGGTGTGGGGCTTGACTGGGTGCGGGTGAGAGGGCTGGAAGGCAGCAGGTATTTCCCAAGATTTTGTGTGTGTTTGTGCACATGCCCATTTGCACACACGTGTGTGACTCGACAATTCCCTTCCCTGGATTGCCTCTGTGTCTTGTCGGGAGACCCTGGCCCTGCCCAGGGTGAGACCATGACTTGTAACGCCGTCTGTGGCTCTCGGCTTCAGGAGCTGTACTGCAGCACCATGGAAATGTTCCGGAAGTTCGCGGACATCCTGTTCCTGCAGACGCTCCCCCGTGTGACAGACCTCTCCCAGGCAGAGTGTGAATACCTGAGGCAGGAGGCCCAGGAGAACTCGACTCGGCAGCTGGAGAAGTCGGACCGCTTCCGGAGCCAGCAATGGAAACTCTTCCAGGATCTCTTAGAGCAGGAAAAGCAGGTGCGGCGTTTTGTAAAACTAGGTCTAGAGTCTGCGTTTTTCATTAACTTTTGAAGGATAATGAGGCATTTCTTTCACTGAGCATCCCCGGGTGCCTGTGCTGAGTGTTTTACCAAGATTCTGGTTGCCAGCCTTTCACAACAGCCAGCCGGGTGGGCTGGGATGGGAAGAGGAGAAGAGAGCAGACCTCTCCTCTCCCAGTGTAGGAAGTCAGGAGATGACGCCCAGAACCTCTTCTTTAGAACAACAGAAGTAAATCACTAAGGGAAGTGGACTGAGGTAGGGGTGGGAGGGGCTGCACACAGGAGACTCCTATTCCAGTGAAAGTCTGTTTCATCATTAAAACCGTACATTGGGCACCTGATGAGAACTGACTCTTTGGAAAAGACCCTGACGTTGGGACAGATTGAAGGCAGGAGGAGAAGAGGGCAACAGACCGTGAAATGGTTGGATGGCTTCATCACTTATGGACATGAGTTTGAGCAAACTCCAGAGATAGTGAAGGATGGGGAAGCCTGGTATGCTGCAGTCCATGGGGTCGCAAAAAGTCAGACACGACTGAGTGACTGAACGACAATATGTGTGGTAAGCAGAATAATGCCCCCACATCCTAATCCCCAGAACCTGTGAATATGCTACCTAATAGGGCAAAGGGGACCTTGCAGATGCAATTAAATTAAGGATTTGGGGACATGAAGTTTATTCTGAATTATCTGAGTGGCCAGTGTAATCACAAGGGTCCTTTTAAGAGGGAAGGAAGAGGGTCAGAGTCAGAGGAGATGTGATGTCCTGGGCAGAGGCTAGGATGTGGGCATCAGCCAAGGAATAGGAGCACCTTCAAGGAGCTAGAAAAGGCAAGGAGCTGGAAAAGGCAAGGAACAGATTTCACCCTTACCCGAAAGCCTCCAGAAGGAAAACAGTCCTGTTCCTTTCATTCCAAACTCACCTCCAGAACTGTAAGGTACTAAATTTGTTGGAAGCCACAGAGTTTGTGGTGCTGTGTTATAAAAGCCATCGGAAGCTATTATATATCAATTTTATTTTTAAAAAATTAAAACTGACAGATTTTCAAATGTGACACATGAAAATGCCCCCATTTCCCTTCTCTCTTGTTTTCCTGCATGCTAAAGGCTGCAAAACTAACGTGCTCAATATCCCAGTTTCTAGAATTGGCCTCGTTGACGGAGTTCTAGCCTATGAGACAAGGTGCGATACCTGTAGGGAGCTTCTGTTCACTAATACAAAGGTCATGTGTTGCTAAGAAACATCTTCCTCTTTAGCATTTCCTGTTCTTCCTGCCCAAAGCAGTTACGGGAGGACTGGAGGATGGCTGGCCTTCCTTTGACTTAGAGACGAGATGAAGGAGGGTGGGGCAGAGAGGCGGACTGTCCCAGCCCTGGACTGCCCACTCCTAGGTGCTTGTTATGAGAAACACCGTGTCTTTTTCTGTTGAGTGTTCGGTTAGTCACAAAAACCCTTCAATGTATGTATCTGATAGAAATTTTCTAAAGAAGATAGGGTGAGCTGTCCAAACTACCAAAAAGTAAATGGAAGCACCGTGCAAACAGAGGGCCTTTCCCTGTGGGTGGGCACAGGTCTAGGAGCCTGCATGTCCAGTTTATTAGATCTCCTGCCAGGTAATTTCAGTCTGCCGTCAGCTGCATCTGTTGTCCTATGACCGGTCG
Organism: Neotragus pygmaeus; assembly: GCA_006410875.1. Classification (NCBI taxonomy): domain Eukaryota; kingdom Metazoa; phylum Chordata; class Mammalia; order Artiodactyla; family Bovidae; genus Neotragus; species Neotragus pygmaeus. The sequence goes on along the minus strand of SJYV01016253.1, from coordinate 346,752 downwards.
TTGTCTCCTGCATAGGTGGCTGGTATGTCCTAAAGGGCAGTAGCCCTGATTTTCTTATTTCACTTCCTTATTCAAAACCCACTAGCTGGGACATAGCAAATGCTCAAGAAAACTTCACTGCATTTCCCGGGATAATATGCAGCTTTGGAAATTAGCACAGGATCACCAGGGGATGTACATGAAGCTGAATTCCTCCAATTCATACCAATCCCGGATCCCAGGCCATATCATTTGCCATCTCTGGGGAAGCAGGGGGAAACCTGGGCCTTGGTGGTTTGGAAAGCTCACCAGATGAATCTAAAGTGCCTCTGATGTTGGCTTCCCAAGTCGAGGGGTCAGGCCTTTTAGAGAGACAGTTGTGGTTTGCAGTCTTCTAACCTTGGAAGCTGAATGCCTGTCTGCATTTGAGGCAGAGTAGCCCCATTAATGGGCTCCCCTGGTGGCTCAGGGGTAAAGAATCCACCTGCCAATGCAGGAGGTGCTGGAGAAATGCATTCAATCCCTGGGTCGGGAAGATTCCCTGGAGAAGGGCATA
>SJYV01016253.1:254152-341928 GCA_006410875.1 Neotragus pygmaeus | reverse complement strand
GCTTCTGTCCCCAGACGGAGCTCTGGTTGCCGCCTGCCCCTCTGGGAGGCTCTCTGATATCAACAGGTAGATCTGACCAGGGTTCTTTCAAATGACTACTTCTGCCCTGGTTCCTGGACCTCGTGAGATTTTGTGTGCAGCCTTTGAGGATGGATCTCTGTTTCCGATGATCATTTGGCTCTCCCGAATATAAGCCCTGCAGATCTTCAAAGCCAAACGTTCTTAGAGTTCATCTTCGTAGTGCAAGACCCCTGGGCTGGGGAGCTTTGGACCCCTCACTCCATGGGGAGAACCAATGCAATAGTAATTATCCTCTGTTTGGGGGTTCCCCACCTGTAATTGGAGAAGGCAATGGCACCCCACTCTAGTACTCTTGCCTGGAAAATCCCATGGATGGAGGAGCCCGGTGGGCTACAGTCCATGGGGTCGCTTAGAGTCAGACACGACTGAGCAACTTCACTTTCACTTTTCACTTTCATGCATTGGAGAAGGAAATGGCAACCTACTCCAGTGTTCTGCCTGGAGAATCCCAGGGACGGGGGAGCCTGGTGGGCTGCCATCTATGGGGTTGCACAGAGTCGGACACGACTGAAGTGACTTAGCAGTAGCAATAGCAGCACCTATCATTATGGGACTTGACTATACGCTGACCCGATTCTTTTGACCCTTCTCATTGTGGTTTCTTCTTTTTTTTGATCTGGTGTTTTTTCAATTGGAATATAACCGCATTACAATGCTGTCTTAGTTTCTGCTGTACAATAATGGTATTCATATATAGGTATTCATATACAGCCATATTCATATATCTCCTCCCTTTGAGCCTCCCATCCCCCTCCCCATTCTACCCCTCTAGGTCATCACAGCTGAGCTCCGTGTGCTGTACAGGAACTTCCCATTCATCTTTATACCATTGGTTGTAGATGTTTTTCTGCTGCTCTTCAGGTCATTCTCATCAATAGTTGCTCTGTGAATGGTTGTAATTTCGATGTGCCCATGGGAGGAGGTGACCTCAGTTCAGTTCAGTCACTCAGTCATGTCCGACTCTTTGCAACGCCATGAATCGCAGCCCGCCAGGCCTCTCTGTCCATCACCAACTCCTGGAGTTCACTCAGACACATGTCCATCAAGTCCGTGATGCCATCCAGCCATCTCATCCTCTGTCATCCCCTTCTCCTCCTGCCCCCNGCTCTACTACAAAGCCACAGTCATCAAGACAGTATGGTACTGGCACAAAAAACAGAAATATAGATCAGTGGAACAAAATAGAAAGCCCAAAGATAAATCCATACACCTATGGACACCTTATCTTTGACAAAGGAGGCAAGAATATACAATGGAGTAAAGACAATCTCTTAATACAAATTTTTTTAATTGGAGGATAATTGCTTGACAATGCTGTGTCAGTTTCTGCCATACAACAATGTGAATCAGCCTTAAGTATACATATATCCTCTCCCTCTTGAGCCTCCCTTTCACACCCTCATCCAACCCTTCTCCATTTAGAGCACCAGGGTGAGCTCCCTGTGTTATACAAGTTCCCACTATCTATTTTACACATGGTAATGTATGTATTTCAGTGCTAATCTCCCAGTTCATCCCACCCCCTTCTTCCTCCTGCTGTGTCCACAAGTCCATTCTATATGTTTTTGTCTCTAGTCCTGCCCTGCAAATAGATTCATCAGTACCATTTTTTGAGATTCCATGTATATGCATTAATATATGATATTTGTTTTTTTCTGACTTGCTTCACTCTGTATAACAGGCTCTAGGTTCATCTGTCTCTGTCAACCTACTCAAATTCATTCCTTTTTATGGCTGAGTAATATCCCATTGTATATATGTACTACAACTTCTTTATCCACTCATCTCTTGATGGACATCTAGGTTGGATGGAAGCTTTTATAAAAAAATCCTACTTTTTCACTAAAATAACACATGCTAGCAATAGAAGATACGGTAAATGCTAAAAAGTTCAAGGAAAGGTTTGGGGCCAAATTCCTCATAATTCAAACCCATGAACTATAGGTGCATTTCTCTAGTCTTATTTTTTTTCCCCCTCACACATTACTTGCTGTTTTCTATCATTGTGACCATACTACATAACGAGGAACATTATAACTCAGGGCCTATCCATGTTGTAATAAATTCTTCATAAGTACTGTTTAATTGCTGTGTAACAGTCCATTTTTGCAGTAGTTTTCTTAACCTTGCTCTTATTTTTGAATAATTAGGTAGAAAAGAAAGACAAATAGAGAGGAAAACCATCTAGGAGAGAATATGTATATACAGAAATTAAAACACCAGCATACTCACAGAAGTATATTTGAGCTTTGAGGATATAGGTGATTTTTGTTTCATTCTTTATATTTTTCTCAAAGGTACAAAAACACTTGTAAGCACGCCAACTTTTACTGAACATTTACCATGTGCTTTATGCCACAGATACACTTTCTCATTTGGTCCTTATAGTGACTAACCAAGACCACTAGTCTATCTTCATTTTAAGGATAAGGAAAATGAGACCTGGAGATATTACAGGACTTGTAGAAGGTCGGCTAAAGAGCCAGAATTTGTTTCTAAGTCAACATGATGAGACAGCTTCCGTTCTTAACCACCATACTGGACCTCCCAGGTTTGTAGTAAAATACCATTGTTATCATCAGAAAGCTATTTTTAAAATGAAAATAGATTGCAAACAATAGCTCGTTTCTGGTGTAAGCATATAATTTATTACCTGTAGCATATAAAAAGTAATCTACCAGCATCCCAGAACAGCTGACAAAATCATCAATACATAAAATCCCCTCAGTCATGTCTAAAATATTTAAAATTCAAACGTGTTTCAGGTTTCTCTGAAATTGATTAGGAATGGAAAAAAGAAGCAGTGTTAATTGCAGTTACGAGAATGAAGTCTGGATTCTGAGACTGGATGAAAATTGATTGTGCTAAAAGTAGTCTTCTGTAATTAAATGAAACTGTGTGGTGCACTTTAATTAGTCAGCAGGACTTATTCTAAGTGGTAACAGTCAGTCCTGGTGTACCTCATTAAATTAGGGCCTGACAGCCCCACCTCAACTGAGGTTCTCTTTCCACAGCAATTTTATGCATCTACTGCTCTAATTTGAAACTGCAGGAAAGGTGACTTTTGTAATTTAGAAGTACACCTTACAAAATCTTCCTCATTCTTTCATTCAAAAGACTTTTAATAGCTTTAGATGCCAAGGAGTCTCACTAGGGGAACTTAACTGCCTTAGAAAATACTTGAAGTCATAGGCACTTCACACCACCCATCAGGGGGCTCAGGAGAGTCAGTAAACATTATAAAATTCACTTGATATATTTCTGTTTGTTTCTATTCAGACAACCTGAACCTGCATCTTTAAAAGCCTATTCAAGAAAATGAGTCCCTTCAGTATGAAAATGAAACCTTGAGTGCAGGTTTCATGGTATTTTAAAAAGGAAAAATAATTTTTATCATTTTTTAACCTTTCTTAAATTATAAAAGCAATGCATACTCATAGAACATTCAGGAAGTACAAAAGAGCATAAAGAAGCAGGAAAAACATCACCCATCAGCCCTTCATTCAAAGACAGTTTACTTTTTTTTAATGTTTAATTGGAGGATAATCGCTTTACAATGTTGTGTTGGTTTTTGCCATACAACAGAGTGAATCAGTCATAAGTATACATATGCCACCTCCCCCTACTCCCTGCTCCATCCTACCCCTCTGGGTTGTCATAGAGCACCAGGTTGAGCTTCCTGTGTTGTACAGCAACTTCCCACTAGCCATCTATTTTACATGTGGTAATGTATATGTCTCAATGCTATTCTCTCAGTTTGTCCCACTATCTCCTTCCCCTGTTGTGTCTACAAGTCTGCTCTCTATGTCTGCATCTCTATTCCTGCCCCACAGATAGGTCCATCAGTACCATTTTTCTAGATTCTGTATATGTGCATTAATATACAATATTTGTTTTTCTGACTTCACTCTGTGTAACAGGCTCTAGGTTCATCCACCTCACTAGAACTGACTCAAATTTGTTCCTTTTTATGGCTGAGTAATATTCCAGTGTGTGTGTGTGTGTGTGTGTGTGTGTAAAATATCACAACTTCTTTATCCATTCATCTGTTGATAGACATCTAGGTTGCTTCCATTTCCTGGCTATTGTAAATAGTGCTGCAGTGAACATTGGGATACATGTCTTTTTGAATTGTGATTTTCTCATGGTATATGCCCAGTAATGGAATTGCTGGGTCATTTGGTACTTTGGGGAGCTTCCCTGGTGGCTCAGATGGTAAAGAATCTGCCTGCAATGCAGGAGACCAGTTTTGATCCCTGGGTCAGGAAGATCCCCTGGAGAAGGGCATGGCAACCCACTCCAGTATTCTTGCCTGGNGCTGGGTCATTTGGTACTTTGGGGAGCTTCCCTGGTGGCTCAGATGGTAAAGAATCTGCCTGCAATGCAGGAGACCAGTTTTGATCCCTGGGTCAGGAAGATCCCCTGGAGAAGGGCATGGCAACCCACTCCAGTATTCTTGCCTGGAGAATCCCATGGACAGAAGAGCCTGGTGGGCTAAGGTCCATAAGGTCACACAGAGTTGGACATGACTGAAGTGACTTAGCATGCATGCATTGGTAGTTTTAGTCCTAGTTTTTTAAGGAATCTCCATACTCTTCTCCATAGCGGCTGTACCAATCTACATTCCCATCAACAGTGCAAGAGGGTTCCCTTTTCTCCATACCATCTCCAGCATGTATTGTTTGTAGATTTTTTTTTTTTTTTTTTGCTGTTGGTCATTTTGACCAATGTGAGGTGATACTTCATTGTAATTTTGATTTGCATTTCTCTAATAATGAGTGATGTTGCACATTTTTCATGTGTTTATTGGCCAGCTGTATGAAAGACAGATTACTTTTAACATGGCAGGATATTTCCTTCTAGTCTTTTATCTAGCTGTTACATAACTGAGATCATTCTGTTTGCACAATTTGGTATTCTACCAGAAAGGCTCATTGAAGAGACATTTTGAATTTTATTCCGAAACTTAACCTGGATAACTGGTGGCCATTCCATGGACTTCTAGCATATCAGATATACATTACCAAGATGCCTGCTGCCCTGAGCCTTTGTTGAGGGGAAAACCTCTACTGATGGGACAGAACCCATATCTGTGGTAGAAATGAGTATTCTGGATGTAGTAAAGAAGTGCTGTTTACTTAGTAGCCTGGGATTAATCACACTGGGCTGGCCCTTTTTCCCTGCATGTTTATATTCAGAAGAAATACGATTATAATTATCATTTAGAGCAACTTTGAAGACAAGGTCTGAAAGGTGCTGAACAAGCACTACCCAAGGAATGAGGGTGGAGTAGAGGGTGAGACTGGGAGGATTAAAAGATGAAGAGCAATCTTTGATGGGATGTCAGCAAGTCACAGATTTAGAATCATAGAAACTGAGATTTGCAGAGAAATTGGATCTCAATTCCAAACTGATGTTCAAGCAGTACCCATTTCACTGTTTTCTTTAAGGAAAATAGTGGTTTCCAAGCAGGTCACTTAGTCTCAGTCATCAAATATGCAATGCTTACGTGGTGCCAAAAAACAAGGACAGAGTCTCCACCTTCCTGTCTATCATGCTAACTGCTAACAGCCAACCAAGCCCCAGAGGGTTGATCCAAGTCCAGTTTGTATCTCTTTCTCTGTCATGTGGGGATCTGAGTCCCTAACACACCCTGTCTCATTCTCTTGGAGGTCAGGCTAGTTTGCCAGGGAAATCCTTAAAAGCTAAGCATCATTTCCCGCTTATCTCAGAACCCACCACCTTCCTTTTCTTTTCCTGTCCCTGGAAATCTCCCCTCCTCTCTTAAGGTCTTTAAGATGCTTGTCCCCTTTTCCTCCCTCCAGAACACCTCAGTACTCTCTTCAGGCTTAGTAAAATAGAAGCCAACCAGGGACAGATCTTGCAGAAAATGTCTGCTTCAGTCCCCTGAAGTAAGGGAGAGCAAATGGCCTGGTTTCCCCTTGGGAAGACATAAAGGAAAGTTATAAAGAGGAAAACACAGTGTTATTTTTCAAAAAATCATCCTGCCTTAGAAGACCTTGAAGATTTAGTCGAGTTCACACCCAAAGCTAGTCTCCTTCATTCTTTAGCACCAGGAGGACACCTTTGCCGTAATGTGATGAGTACAGGCCTAGAAACCAGACTGTGGTTCAGAACCTGTGTAATCCTAGCTTTCTGACCATAACCCTCTAGGCTGAGTTTTCTCCTAGCACAGACCTTGGCACAGTGTAGGATAAACCAGTGTTGCTTTCTGTGCCTATGGCCAGCTGCTTCCCAAGCCACTGCCCAGCCAGTACCAAAGGAGCTACTCTAATTCTTCATTGTTGTTCAGTGACTCAGTCCTGTCTGACTTGTTGTGACTCATGGACTACAGAATGCCAGGCTTGCCTGTCCTTCACTATCTCCTGGAGTTTGCTCAAACTCATGCCCATTGAGTCGATGATGCCATAAAACCATCTCATCCTGTCATCCCCTTCTCTTGCCCTCAGTCTTTCCCAGCATCAGAGTCTTTTCCAATGAGTTTGCTGACCGAATAGGGTAGCCGAAGTATTAGAGCTTCAGCAACAGTTTTTCCAATGAATACTCAGGGTTGAGTTTCTTTAGGATTGACTGGTTTGATCTCCTTGCAGTCCAAGGGACTCTCAAGAGTCTTCTCCAACACCACAGTTCAAAAGCATCAATTTTTCAGCACTCAGCTTTTTTTATGGTTCAACTCTCACATCCATACATGACTACCGGAAAAACCATAGCTTTGACTAGACAGACCTTTGTCAGCAGAGTGACATCTCTGCTTTTTAATACAGTGTCTAGGTTTGTCATCACTTTTCTTCCAAGGAGCAAGCATCTTTTAATTTCATGGCTGCAGTCACCATCTGCAGTGATTTTGGAGCCCATTGTTTTCCCATTTATTTGCCATGAAGTGATGGGGCTGGATGCCATGATCTTCGTTTTTTGAATGTTGAGTTTTAAACCAACTTTTTCACTCTCTTCTTTCACCTTCATCAAGAGGCTCTTTAGTTCCTCTTTAGTTTCTGCCACTAATGTGGTATCATCTGCATATCTGAGATTATTGATACTTCTCCTTCCAGTCTTGAGTCCAGCTTGTGGTTCATCCAGATTGGCATTTAGCATAATGCACTCTGCATAGAATTTAAATAAGCAGACTGACAACATACAGCTTTGACTTACTCCTTTCCCCATTTTGAACCAGTCCAGTATTCCATGTCCAGTTCTAATTATTGCTTCTTGACCTGCTTACAGGTTTCTCAGGAGGTAGGTAAGGTGATCTGGTAGTCCCATCTCTTTAATTTTCTAGTTTGTTGTGATCCACACTAAGGGTTTAGTGTAGTCAATGAAGCAGAATTTGATGTTTTTCTGGAATTCTCTTGCTTTTTTCTATGATCCAACAGGTGTTGGCAATTTGATCTCTGGTTCCTCTGCTTCTTCAAAACCCAGCTTGTACATCTGAAATTCTTGGTTCACGCACTGCTGAAGCCTAGCTTGAAGGATTTTTAAACTACCTTGAAGAACTTTTAAGCTAGCATGTGAAATGAGCAAAATTGTATGATAGTTTGAATATTCTTTGGCATTGTTCTTCTTTGGGATTGGAATGAAAGGAGACCTTTTCCAGTCCAGTGGCCATTGCTGAGTTTTCCAAATTAGCTGGCATATTGAGTGCAGCACTTTAACAGCGTCATCTTTTAAGATTTGAAATAGCTCAACTGAAATTCCATCACCTCTACTAGCTTTGTTTGTAGTGATGCTTCCTAAGGCCCACTTGACTTCACACTTCAGGATATCTGGCTTTAGGTGAGTGGCCACACCATCATGACTGTCCAGGTCATTAAGACCTTTTTTGTATAGTTCTGTGTATTCTTGCCAGTTCTTCCTAATATCTTCTGCTTCTGTCAGGTCCTTACTTTTTCTCTCCTNTCACACTTCAGGATATCTGGCTTTAGGTGAGTGGCCACACCATCATGACTGTCCAGGTCATTAAGACCTTTTTTGTATAGTTCTGTGTATTCTTGCCAGTTCTTCCTAATATCTTCTGCTTCTGTCAGGTCCTTACTTTTTCTCTCCTTTATTGTGCCCATCTTTCCATGAAATGTTCCCTTAGTATGTCTAATCTTCTTGAAGAGATCTCTAATCTTTCCTTCTATTGTTTTCCTCTATTTCTTTGCATTGTTCACTTAGAAAGGCTTTCTTATCTCTCCTTGCTATTCNCCGGAGTTCCTGGCTGCCTCTGAGCAGTTCTTCTCCACCATGGTGCCCCCTGGCGTCTACATGAGGTGAGGACGGTCTGGCTGAGGAGCACACTGGCAGAGGTGAAGTTTCAGTGGCCTTGGGGCCATTCATATACCTTTCATATACCCCACCCCCAGTTTCATGGGGAAAGAGAAGCAGAATTTGGTCACCTGAAACAGAACCCTGGGGTAGGAGTCCAGTCTTAACAGGAAGGTTTCTCCACTTCCTCCTAACAGCTGAACTTCAGCTGCTGAGAGCAGGATTTGTCCAGCAGCCGTGTCACTCTTTTCCCTCCTTCCGTTCCCACCCTGTGTGGACAAAGAGCAGCTTCTACCTCCAGTCCACACTGATTGCCAAACCCCTGCTGCAGTCAAGGAAGTTCAGAGGACACCCCTTAGTACTCACCAAATGCCCTCTGAATGCCTCACCCCACATCAGCCCCACCCCAGCCTCTTCCTTGAATTCTTTTACCGCATCCTTGATTCCCCATTTCAGAAATGCCAGCTGTCATTTCCAGATGGTCCTGAACGAGGGTTTTGGCAGCTCCCCAGCTCTCAGAGTCTGCAACAGCTACTGGATTCGGGAGGTCAGCCTGGGGTCAGGGACAAGGGAAGGTGGGTCGAGGTCAGTCTCGTCACACAGGCTGGGAAAAGCAACAATTCCAGTTCATAGGTGTTGCTGCCTCAGGGTGGCGGGAGATGAAGGTAGGGTGATTAGAAAATTATCTGGGGACAGCAGCTCAACAGGGTCTAGGACTGGCCAAGGGCCCTTTGTCCTGGGGTGCTGCAGTGGTCTGGGTGAGAGGGACCCCGCACTGGGGAGGAGCCTGAGGATCCACCTTGAGTGTGCTGTTTCTTTCCAGAATCCCAATCTGAACAGCTCTCAGGCAGTGAATCAGCTGCTGCTGGGAATGGCCTCCCAGATCTCAGAGCTGGAGGACAGTACTGTGGTGGAAGATCTCAGGGGTAAGCACTGGAAGTAGAGGGGATGAGGGCCCAGAGGCCCGTGAGCCTGGGGACACCTCTGGTTTAGTCACCAAGTAGGCCTAGGGTACCTACAATGTAAGTACACACACAGAGCAAACAGCCATTAGAAAAAACTAGAGGGAAATAACTGTATTCTAAATTACCTACATCTGCGTATGTAGCGGGTAGCACAGTCTCTGGCACTTAGGTCTTTAAAAGTTTTTGTCCAGTACCATCTTGAGGTTAAGGAGGTGGGATGGGGAATTTGGTGACTAGAACCATCCTGAGTCTTAGGGGAAGAGTTTTGCCAGAAAATTTGCCCCTGGTCACAAATGGTGACATTGACATGTGCTGGATATGGGTAATGCCAACAACCCACTTCAAGGCTGCTGGGTAAAGAAGGGTTAGCAGGACTGAGCCTAAAGCCAGGTCCTCTCTCCTCCTTAGATTACTGGCCTGGCCCTGGCAAGTTCTCTCGCACTGACTACGTGGCCAGCAGCATCCAACGTGGCCGAGACATGGGGCTACCCAGCTACAGCCAAGCCCTGCAGGCCTTGGGGCTGAAGACCCCGAGGAACTGGAGTGACTTCAACCCCAAGGTGGACCCTCAGGTCAGAAATAGTGATGATAATAACGGCAACTAAGGCTTTCTTGAGGTGATACTAAGTCCTTTACATGTGTAACCCATTTAATCTGTGTGAAGAACATTATAGAGTAGACACTATCATTGTCCCCATTTTACTGATGACATAATTGTTAAGTCCATGTCGGAGGCAGGATTCAAATTCAAGCATCTGATTCCAGAGTATCCTCACCGCTGTACTGTTTCTGCAGAGTGACCCCTGGGTGGGGAGCCATTGTCCTTTTCCTGCAGGGTCTTGCCCAATGGGATGGATGACCCTGAAACTGCTGGTCACTGGAGACAATCTGGGTGGTGACACACTGGTTCTCCCACCAGACTTGTCACCACCTGAGGGGGCTGCCTGGAAAGAGGAGACTCCCTCAGGGCTGAGCAGCAAGCCAGGCCACGGGTGGGGTCCCATGTTTGAGGGATGGGGCAGTAGTGGCCGCCCTCCTAACACAAAACCACACACGTATGCTCACACACTCCTCACCTCCTGTGGTGCTCCAGGTGCTGGAAGACACGGCAGCCCTGTACAACCAGGACCTGTCCCGGCTGGAGTTACTCCCCGGGGGGCTCCTGGAGAGCCACGGGGGCCCTGGACCCCTCTTCAGCACCATCGTCCTTGATCAGTTTGTGCGACTGCGGGATGGCGACCGCTACTGNAGACACGGCAGCCCTGTACAACCAGGACCTGTCCCGGCTGGAGTTACTCCCCGGGGGGCTCCTGGAGAGCCACGGGGGCCCTGGACCCCTCTTCAGCACCATCGTCCTTGATCAGTTTGTGCGACTGCGGGATGGCGACCGCTACTGGTTTGAGAACAGCAAGAATGGGTAAGGCCTGCCTGGATCCCGCCTCAGACTCTCTCTCGGCCTGGACCCCAGACCCTCTGCCTGTGAATGGCCTCCATGGGCCCTTGACTCCCAGCTGGCCCACAACTCCCTCCCCAACCCCTCTGGGTCTATTTTTCTCATCTGGGTTCCCAGGCCGGAATTTGCTGGAGACCTGTGATCCCTTCTCATCCCAAACTATTCCTGGCTTTCCCCAACTTAGGCTCTTCTCTCCAGAGGAAATTGCAGAAATTAGAAGCACCACTCTTCGGGACGTGCTGGTGGCTGTCACCAATGTGGACCCTGACACCCTGCAGCCCAATGTCTTTGTTTGGAAGAACGGTGGGTGGCCTGGGAGAGCACAAGCAGTGGTGGCAGAGAAGGGGCAGAGGCTGTGTGTGGGGGGTCACTTGGTGCTGTCTCAGGGGCAAGGCACCAGGCAGTTCCCTCTGTTGGTCTGGGAGGCCTGCGTTAGGTGCCTCCCCCAGTAGAGACTAGACTGGTTTGCAGGCTGCACCTTGTGGTCGGGTTGGGGTGATGCTGAGAGGTGGGATGTGGAAGAGGAACTTTTGAGGGGAACAAGTTCCAGGGAGGTGGGTCTGGGAGGGAGCGGTTACCTGGCCCTTTACAGGAGAAGAGGGGAAGGATGCCTGGCCAAGGAGTGGGATGCTCAGGCCTTGAGACCTTCTGTGCCTTTCCCTCAGGTGCACCCTGCCCTCAGCCCCGACAGCTCACAACCAAAGACCTGCCCCCCTGTGTGCCCCTGACCGAGATTCACTACTTCGAGGGCAGTGGTCCTGGTTTTGGCATCACCATCGTGGCTTTGTGCTGTCTTCCACTAGGTAAGCCCTTCAGCCCCATCGCCCATGTCTCTTCTCTCAGCTCCCCTCCTCTCCACAGACTGTCCCCACCCCTTGTTACTGACTGACCTGTAGGGTTCAGTCCTGAGCTCATTTGAAGCCAGCCTTAGGATGCCTGAGGAAGGGAGGGGCAGCAGCCAGGGCCTTGGCGAGCCCACAGGTGAGGGGCTCCTCTCCCCACTGGCTCCTTCTGACCCCCTTCAGTGAGCCTGCTTATCTCTGGGGTGGTGGCCTATTTCCGGGGCCGAGAGCGCAAGAAGCTCCAAAGGAAAGGCAAAGAGAGTGTGAAGAAGGAAGCAGCCAGTGATGGAGTGTCAGGTGAGATGGGGCCAAGGGGAAGGAAGGGGGAGGAGAACTGAAGGTGCGTGGTGCTGTGAAAGAACCAGCTTACAGATGTGGGGAGAAAGCCAGGCTCCGGGGTGCTGGCTCAGACTGGAACTGGCCTGAGGGCTGGAGCCTGGGAAGCTCTGCTGAAGTGCTCTGCCCTGCTCATCGTCCCTTCCCTAGCGACGGAGTGGCCGGGCCCCCGGGAGAGGGGCTATCCCGTCACCATCCAGCTGCTCCCAGACCGGCGGCTGCAGGTTGTGGACCGGCGGCTCTCTGTGCTCCGCACCATCCAGCTGCAGCCCCCACAACAGGTCAACCTCATCCTGTCCAGCAACCGCGGATGCCGTGCCCTGCTGCTCAAGATCCCCAAGGAGTATGATCTGGTATGGCCCAGCCGGCCTCCCCAGCCTGGGCTGCCCTCGCCCATTCCCCTCCTCACGGTGGGTCCTCTCAGGTCACCCCATCCTCGGCTGCAGGGCTTGTCTGTGAGGGCTGACACTAGGAGGAGGCACTGCTTTCCGAGGTCCCCACCCAACTCTCCCTTGCACCTCCTTGGGCCACTCACTGGGCCCTAGCTGGGTGAAAATGGGGGCCTTTTAGTTTCCTTCCCCCAACCCAAGGACCTCTGAGGGGAGGCTGAGCCAGGAGCTTGAGCATTGGCACGGCCTTCCTTCTGCCAGGTGCTGCTGTTTAACTCCCAGGAGGAGCGGGGCGCCTTCGTGCAGCATCTGCGGGGCTTCTGTGAGAGCTGGGCTCTGGGCCTGAACGTGGCTGAGATGAGCGAGTACGAGCTGTTCCGGAAAGCTGTGACCAAAGAGCAGCGGGAACGCATCCTGGAGGTTTTCTTCAGACACCTTTTTGCCCAGGTGCTGTGACCAGGCCTTTTGGAGGCAGAAGGGACCCAGGGGCAGGAGGAAACCTGGACAGTACCCTATCTAGGGTGCACTGAGCTTCTGTCCTGCGGGCTGGAAACAGACAGCCCCACTGGAACCCAGGTTTTGCTACTCACTAGAGCATCGCCTTAGGCAAATTACATCGCCTCTGCTCCATTTTCAGTTTCCTCGTCTATAAAAAAGTGATTAAAATAGGATCCATCCCCTTGGGTTATGAGGATTCAGGAGGATAGTCTACGTTTGTGGTCTTCAAAGTGTGCTCCCTGGACCAACAGTAACAGCCTCATCTGGGAATTTGTTAGAAATTCAAGTCCTCAGGCTCTTCCCCCAGACCTAGGAAATCAGGAACTCTGAAGGTAGGCCCCACAAGCCCTCCAGAGGATTCTGATTCACTCTAAAGTTTGATAAACACTGTTCTATGTACAATATTTAGCCCAAGTGCTTGGTACATAATTGCATTTAATGCACGGAAGTTACACATACGGGCTTCCTTGGTTCAATGGTAAAGAATCTACCTGCCAATGCAGGAGATGCAGGTTCAATCCCTGGGTCAGGAAAATCTNTTGATAAACACTGTTCTATGTACAATATTTAGCCCAAGTGCTTGGTACATAATTGCATTTAATGCACGGAAGTTACACATACGGGCTTCCTTGGTTCAATGGTAAAGAATCTACCTGCCAATGCAGGAGATGCAGGTTCAATCCCTGGGTCAGGAAAATCTTCTGGAGAAGGAAATGACAACCCACTCCAGTATTCTTGCCTGGGAAATCCCATGGACAGAGGAGCCTGGTGGGCTACAGTCCATGGGGTCGCAAAAGAGTTAGACGTGACTTAGCCACTAAACCACAATAAGTTACATGTATGTGACTTTTAAAATCAGGCACATGGCAACCCTGTCTGAACTGACAAAAGACCACATCTTTAGCCCCTTCCTGCCTTCCATTCGTGTCTGCTGCATTTTCTGTCACTGGTGTAGGCTCTTTCACTTGGCATTCCTAAACACTGTCCCTCCTTGCTCCCACCCCATCCCCTGCTACAGTCTCCCCTCTGCAGGAGAGCAGAAGCCCAAGTCAGAAGTTTGTCTAATGACCATGAGCGACCACCAGGGCTCACTTTTCTGATCCAGACTTCGGGAGATGAGAAGGGTCACTGAACTGCTTCCAGCTCAGGCCTCAACTCTTCCTCTCTCTCCCTCTGTTGCTGTCCAAGTACAGGTGCTGGACATCAACCAGATGGATGCGGGGACCCTGCTCCTGGACTCATCGCAAAAGGTGCGGGAGGCCCTGACGTGTGAGCTGAGCCGGGCCGAGTTTGCCGAGTCCCTGGGCCTCAAGCCCCAGGACATGTTTGTGGAGTCCATGTTTTCTCTGGCTGACAAAGACGGCAATGGGTACCTGTCCTTCCGGGAGTTCCTGGACGTCCTGGTGGTCTTCATGAAAGGTGAGGGGATGGTGGACCACCCCAGGTGCCAAGTTTCTTTTAGCAGAGAGGTGACAGGGATCCCCCTGTCTCTTCCCAGGCTCCCCGGAGGACAAGTCCCGCCTGATGTTCACCATGTATGACCTTGACGGGAATGGCTTCCTCTCCAAGGATGAGTTCTTCACCATGATGAGGTATGGGGTGGGCCCCTCCAGTTCTGAGATGTCTTGGTATTAAAAACAGGAAACAGGTCAGGTTAGAGGAGGGTAGGTGAGGAGGTTATGTGGCCATCTGTATTGAGAGGCGGCCTAGATACTGCATCCTAGATGGCCAGAGCATCCAGCTTCAAAGTTTATCTGGCCAGGCCCCTGCCCCCAGAAGGGTCTGTTTCTTCAGTCAACACCAGCCAGAAAATTCTCCCAAGTGAAAAAACACAAGCAACATCAAGATGACCAGTAACAAAGCCAACCAACCTATTCTGGATGCTGTCAGGTCTTTGCTAACTCTTCTTTTTAAAAAAATTTTTCTTATTTTGGTTGTGCTGGGTTTCGTTGCTACATGTGGGCTCTCTCTAGTTGCGGCGAGCAGGGGCTACACTCTTGTTGTGGAGTGCAGGCTCTAGACAAGTGGGCTCAGTAGTTGTGGCACACCACCTTTAGTTGCCCCAAGTCATGAGGGGCATTCCTGGACCAGGGATTGAACCAGCGTCCACTGCACTGGCAGGCGGATTCTTATCCACTGGACCACCAGGGAAGTCAGGTCTTGGCTGATTCTTCTAAGATTGTGCTTTACACAGTGACAGCATGAATCCTGGAGGACAGATGCCCTTGGTCACTGCCGATCTTAATCACCACGACAGGCAGGAGGAGAAAAACGGAATGTTGTTCTATATTTCAAACTTTCTCTCTTCCTGCTTCTTAAGCCATGTCTGGTTGTGGTGTGCCAATAAAGACCAGTTTTGGGCTCACAGACATCTTATTCCTGAAGACAGTGCTCCAGTAACCCAGCTTCCTGCAGCTCTACAAGGACAGGGTTCATATCTCATCCACCTCCTCCACACTGTGATTGGCACATAGCAGGCATTTGATGCATAGGCAACTGAATCAGATGAGACAAATGAGCAAATGAGTAAACAGAATGCAAAAAACAGCTCAGATCCTTTTAACTTTTCTATCCCTGCAAACCTTACTCATTGCTTTCCATGATCCCCTTCACTGCCACTTCTTTTGCAGGCCAGATACAACAACTGGATGTGGGCTTCTGAAAGGGCTTGGGTAAAGTGGATTGCAGTTGTCCCTCGCTGGGTGTGCTGCTGCAGGACCCTCTGGGAGAGGGTTTCTGCCCCTGGGGGCTAAGCTTCCACCTCCTCATCCTGTACTCAACGTGGCTCTGGCTCAGTCTCACCCTGAGCAAGTGGGATGATGTATTTTTAAAAAATGTGATGGCAGTTGTTTGCTGTGCCATGCAGGCAAAGCTTTTTTTCTGTTGGACTCAACACAAATGTGCGTGTGTGTTTGCTCGAAAAAAGTATGGCCACTGTAGGTGCTGTCACGCTGGGTGTAGAGACACTTCTGCCTGCGCCCCGGGGTGTTGGCACAAGGAAGCGGAAGCCATTGTGGCTCCATCTCCCTCAACTCCCAACTCTCTGTGCCCCCACTCGACCATGAATGGGGTGCCTGGCGTGGGTGTGGGAGGTATCAACACGAGAGAGCNCTCCCTCTGTTGCTGTCCAAGTACAGGTGCTGGACATCAACCAGATGGATGCGGGGACCCTGCTCCTGGACTCATCGCAAAAGGTGCGGGAGGCCCTGACGTGTGAGCTGAGCCGGGCCGAGTTTGCCGAGTCCCTGGGCCTCAAGCCCCAGGACATGTTTGTGGAGTCCATGTTTTCTCTGGCTGACAAAGACGGCAATGGGTACCTGTCCTTCCGGGAGTTCCTGGACGTCCTGGTGGTCTTCATGAAAGGTGAGGGGATGGTGGACCACCCCAGGTGCCAAGTTTCTTTTAGCAGAGAGGTGACAGGGATCCCCCTGTCTCTTCCCAGGCTCCCCGGAGGACAAGTCCCGCCTGATGTTCACCATGTATGACCTTGACGGGAATGGCTTCCTCTCCAAGGATGAGTTCTTCACCATGATGAGGTATGGGGTGGGCCCCTCCAGTTCTGAGATGTCTTGGTATTAAAAACAGGAAACAGGTCAGGTTAGAGGAGGGTAGGTGAGGAGGTTATGTGGCCATCTGTATTGAGAGGCGGCCTAGATACTGCATCCTAGATGGCCAGAGCATCCAGCTTCAAAGTTTATCTGGCCAGGCCCCTGCCCCCAGAAGGGTCTGTTTCTTCAGTCAACACCAGCCAGAAAATTCTCCCAAGTGAAAAAACACAAGCAACATCAAGATGACCAGTAACAAAGCCAACCAACCTATTCTGGATGCTGTCAGGTCTTTGCTAACTCTTCTTTTTAAAAAAATTTTTCTTATTTTGGTTGTGCTGGGTTTCGTTGCTACATGTGGGCTCTCTCTAGTTGCGGCGAGCAGGGGCTACACTCTTGTTGTGGAGTGCAGGCTCTAGACAAGTGGGCTCAGTAGTTGTGGCACACCACCTTTAGTTGCCCCAAGTCATGAGGGGCATTCCTGGACCAGGGATTGAACCAGCGTCCACTGCACTGGCAGGCGGATTCTTATCCACTGGACCACCAGGGAAGTCAGGTCTTGGCTGATTCTTCTAAGATTGTGCTTTACACAGTGACAGCATGAATCCTGGAGGACAGATGCCCTTGGTCACTGCCGATCTTAATCACCACGACAGGCAGGAGGAGAAAAACGGAATGTTGTTCTATATTTCAAACTTTCTCTCTTCCTGCTTCTTAAGCCATGTCTGGTTGTGGTGTGCCAATAAAGACCAGTTTTGGGCTCACAGACATCTTATTCCTGAAGACAGTGCTCCAGTAACCCAGCTTCCTGCAGCTCTACAAGGACAGGGTTCATATCTCATCCACCTCCTCCACACTGTGATTGGCACATAGCAGGCATTTGATGCATAGGCAACTGAATCAGATGAGACAAATGAGCAAATGAGTAAACAGAATGCAAAAAACAGCTCAGATCCTTTTAACTTTTCTATCCCTGCAAACCTTACTCATTGCTTTCCATGATCCCCTTCACTGCCACTTCTTTTGCAGGCCAGATACAACAACTGGATGTGGGCTTCTGAAAGGGCTTGGGTAAAGTGGATTGCAGTTGTCCCTCGCTGGGTGTGCTGCTGCAGGACCCTCTGGGAGAGGGTTTCTGCCCCTGGGGGCTAAGCTTCCACCTCCTCATCCTGTACTCAACGTGGCTCTGGCTCAGTCTCACCCTGAGCAAGTGGGATGATGTATTTTTAAAAAATGTGATGGCAGTTGTTTGCTGTGCCATGCAGGCAAAGCTTTTTTTCTGTTGGACTCAACACAAATGTGCGTGTGTGTTTGCTCGAAAAAAGTATGGCCACTGTAGGTGCTGTCACGCTGGGTGTAGAGACACTTCTGCCTGCGCCCCGGGGTGTTGGCACAAGGAAGTGGAAGCCATTGTGGCTCCATCTCCCTCAACTCCCAACTCTCTGTGCCCCCACTCGACCATGAATGGGGTGCCTGGCGTGGGTGTGGGAGGTATCAACACGAGAGAGCCTGCCACTCGAGTGGGCTGTGGCACACCTGGAAACGTCCCTACACACAGTGGACATTTACACCAGCTGTAGATGCCCCCCGTTTGAAGGCTGCTTTCTCTAACTGGTCAAGGTCACTTTCAGTTTTGTTCTGCCTTTCGGGCCGTGGCCACCCCACCCAGCTTAGCGTCAGCAGCAGGCTGGATGAACACCTTCTCAGTGCCATTTCCTGGGTCACTGGCAACCACGCTAGATAGTCTGGGACCTGCCCCACCCAGCACCTGCCTGCCTAAACCTGACCTGGCTGGGTGACAGGCTGCTTTCTTCTTGGGTTCCCCTCACCCGCGACCCAGGTCCTTCATTGAGATCTCCAACAACTGCCTGACCAAGAGCCAGCTGGCCGAGGTGGTGGAGTCCATGTTTCGGGAGTCAGGCTTTCAGGACAAGCAGGAGCTGACATGGGAGGACTTCCACTTCATGCTGCGGGACCACGACAGTGAGCTCCGCCGAACGCAGCTCTGTGTCAGAGGTGGAGGAGGAGGTGTGTGAGTTTGGAAGTCGTCAGGGATGGACGCGTCTTCAAAATGTCAGTTCCTGGTGCATAGCACTCAGGTCTTACTTCTCTCTTAGTCCTTGGTGCCTAGTACAGAGCCAGGCATGTGTAACCAAGGGTGTCACCTACAGTTGTGCAATTTGTACACAAAGGTGCCCACGGAAGTGTCAGGGCAGGCAGAAATCTAGCCTACATGCTGCACACCAGCCACGCACATTGATCTGGGGTGAGTCTGGCCAGAGGATGAGCCCCTATCCTCTGCATCCCCTTTGTATGCAGATTCTGTATACAAAGAATCTGCAGGGCTCCCTCCACCTGGAGGGGGACCCTTTTCCTAACTGCGCAAAGTTGCCACCTTGTCTAGCAGTGGCCACCCTGTGTGGGCGCTCTGTGTGGGTGCTCTGTGGGCAGTGAGGGGAGCAAGGCTGGAGAGGATATGGGGATGTGACCAAGTCACTGCCCTGCAGCCATCCTAGAACAGTCACCTCCCCCGACTCTTGGGGAAGCCTGTCCAGCTTCTTGTTCTCCTCTCCAGGTGTTGGAGACATTTTTAAACCAAACATCAGCTCTCGAGTGTCATTCATCACTCGGACTTCTGAGGAACGGTGAGCGGGAATGGGGCATGGGGAGGTGTCCTGACTGGGTCCCTTGCAGAGAAATGAAGCAAACAGGGCTGGTGAGATCAGCCCCTGGGGCAGATATTTGCCCTCTGAAAGTAGCTCTTAACGCACGGTTGTTCTGAGTCTGTATTCCGGCTGCATCACACACATACCCACATACCCACTACTGTTCAGGAGCCTGGCTCTCTCTGCCCCTCCAGGACACAATCATCACACAGAACAGATGACCTGACGGTATCCATTCCTTCGGTCCTGCCTTCTGTCAGACTCCTCTCTGATCAGTTTTATGGGCAGGTTCTGTGGACAGAAATGAATCCCAGGATCTCCCCTCTCCCAGCCCACCCTCAACCCTGACGTGGCAGTTCTCCTGCCTGCAAAGACAAGGGGATCATGAGCCCCATTTTTCTTTCCTCAGTTCTTGTCCTCAGGGAATGGGGCTCCCTGCCTCGAAAGCCTCGGAGTTGGGAGGCCCTGGGCTGAAGAAAAGGTTTGGCAAAAAGTGAGTGTTTTCCAGAACCTTGATCCACAAAGACACGGGGAAAAGTCTCAGAGTCTTGGTCTGCCCACCTCCACCCACAAGAGACCATCCTGAGACTCATTCCGCATGCCCTGACCTGGCTGGCAGGCTGTTGAGTCGACCTCTTCCAACTTCTGCACCCTACTCTTCAGGCCAGGGGCCTGGCACTCGATGCAACACCAAGATGGCAGGAAGGGGTCCCCTGGCTCCTGGCTGCTTTGGGCACAGCAGTGAGGCCTGGGCAGGGAGCAGGAAGAGGGACGGATAGGACAGATAGGGGGAAGTGGAGATGGAATGGTGGGGAGATGGAAGAGTGGGTGGACAGGGCAAGTCAAGATGAGTGGTACCAGCTTGGGAGAGTGGGAGTCACCCCCCAGAAGCTTTTTCTTTCATCTGTTGTGGCCCATCCTGACCTCTGCCAGAGCACCAGGTCTACTTTATAGGGTTGCACTTAGGGGAGGCCAGGATGTCCTGACCTCAGGCCACCTGCCTCCCATTGCTGCAGGGCAGGGGTGCCCCCTCCCCGGCTGTACACGGAGGCGCTGCAGGAGAAGATGCAGCGGGGCTTCCTGGCTCAGAAGCTGCAGCAGTACAAGCGCTTCGTGGAGAACTACCGGCGGCACATCATGTGCGTGGCTGTCTTCTCGGCCATCTGTGCCGGACTGTTTGTGGAGCGTGCTTACTGTAAGAGTTTCATTTTGCAGGAGGGGAGGTGTGAGAGCCTTCTGGTTTTTTTTCCCGAACCTCAGCATCCAGCCTGGGGGACCCAGGTGTTCTGAATCAGGCCTCTGTGCTGTGCTGATCCACCCCAACTCTACCCCCAGACTACGCCTTTGCCTCGCCACCCTCGGGCATTGCACAGACCACCTTTGTGGGCATCATCCTGTCGCGGGGCACGGCGGCCAGCGTCTCCTTCATGTTCTCCTACATCCTGCTCACGATGTGCCGCAACCTCATCACCTTCCTGAGAGAGACCTTCCTCAACCGCTATGTGCCCTTCGATGCCGCCGTGGACTTCCATCGCTGGATCGCCATGGCCGCTGTGGTCCTGGCCAGTATGTGGCACCTGGGCATGCTTGCCATGGCTGCAGGCCCCTGGGTCTACCTGCGGGGACACAGTGGGGAGACTGGAGCTACTTGTACTTCCTTTCTCCTCCCTGTGCCTTCTGTCTCCTCGGGGCTGGAGTTAGGGTTGGCCCTGGGAGGCATCTCTAACGGGATCTCTCTTTCAGTTTTACACAGCGCTGGCCACGTGGTGAATGTCTACATCTTCTCAGTCAGCCCCCTCAGTCTGCTGGCCTGCATTTTTCCCAGTGTCTTTGTGAATGATGGGTCAGTTCTGGGGAGGGCCCCCCAACTTGGGAATTCTGGGGCAGGCCTAAGGGTACAACAGAAAAGAGGTAGATGGCCCTAGACTCTCCACTCTCTCACTGAGTGAGAGTGAGAAGTTAGCATCCTGAGGAAGCCGAGAGATGACTTTTTGCCCTCAGGAAGGAAGCTGGCCCTAACTGGCCAGGAAAGGACTTTGGGAGATGAAGTTGGATACTCTTTCCCATGTGCACCTGACACACAGCTTGCTTTCTCAGCCTGCCATCCATTCACTGGGCAAACATTTATGGAACATGTCTATGTGTCTATCCCGGAGCCAGAGAGTAAGAATGCCAATATACATGCAGTCGTTCAACAAGTATTTCTTGAGCACTGACTCTGTGTCTGGCATTGTTTGAGCATAGTGATAGAGCATAGAGGTAAGCTCCCTGCCCTCATGGAGCTTACAGAGTATGAACCAGGCTCACAGAATATGAACTCAAGAAAGCAAAGGTTAGCTGCAGTAGGAAAATTCAAGATTACACAGGAAGATGAACTGCTTTGAGATCAGCGAGTAGAACACAGGAGGCTGGGGCCCATGTTCTTTGGAAGGATCCCTGGTCGTCTGGGTAGAAGCCCAGGAACCTCTGAATTCAAGGCCATCAGGAACAGAGTCACATTGCGATAGTGGTGGAGCTCTTCCTGCCCCAGCCTGAGGTTCTGGGTGTCTTTGCCCTACAGGTCCAAGCTTCCCCAGAAGTTCTACTGGTGGTTCTTCCAGACAGTCCCAGGTAAAGAGTAGATGGTATGTGGAGTCTGGGGGTTCTGTCTGAGGACTTCTGACTTTGTCTTCATCTTCCCATGAATACGCACTTGTCTATAGTGTTGACAGTTTCCCTTTGAAGGCTCCAGGACAAGCCTTAGTTCCAGCTTCTTCAGTTAAGCTGTTCTGAGAGCCAGGGAAGAATGAAGGAGGCCAAAGAAGGAGGGCAGAATGGGGGCATGCTCTCTACTCTCAGCCCAGGCTGAGGCCCTGAGACCAAGACTGTCTGACCCTGTCTCCACTGCCCCCAGGTATGACAGGGGTGCTCCTGCTCCTGGTTCTTGCCATCATGTACGTCTTTGCTTCCCACCACTTCCGACGTCGCAGCTTCCGGGGCTTCTGGTTGACCCACCACCTCTACATCCTGCTCTATGTGCTGGTGAGGGACTTCTCTGGGCAGGGCCAGGCCACAGGGCAGAGATGAGCATCATGATGTGGGGAGGGAGCAGACTAAATTGGACTCAGAAGCTTAGACTGAGGCCCTGAGATCTGAGGCCACAGTCTGTGGAGCAGTGCCAGCTCCGTGCACTCAGCCCATGCCCAGGGCCCGAGCAGGAAGTGTCTGGGTAAGGTGGGTACAGAAAGGGGGCTGGCCGGCTGCGCCTGAGCTGTACTAACTGGCTATGTCTTCAGCTCATCATCCACGGCAGCTTTGCCCTGATCCAGCTGCCCCGTTTCCACATCTACTTCCTGGTCCCAGCACTTATCTACATGGGGGACAAGCTGGTGAGCCTGAGCCGGAAGAAAGTGGAGATCGGTGTGGTGAAGGCGCAGCTGCTGCCTTCAGGTACCAAGCTGGCCTGACCTCGGGTGGGGAGCACGGGAGGTCAACTCATGGAATATGGGGAGACAGCTTCCCAGGCCTCCTCACCCCATTGTTGTTTCTGAGACCCTCTGGGGAGCCCTACAGCTTTCTTGATGGAACTACAGCCCCCAGAATGTCTGGACTTAGTTTCCAGGACGTGCACACAATGAGGTGACTATGAGAAGAGTCAGCTGAAAGGCGTTCAGAAGGGTTTAAGGACGAGAAAGACCAGTACGTGCGTGGCCTGGGTGCGGGGCAGGGAACCCAACATCCCTCTCCCATTTCTTCACTTGGAAAAACTCTTCAGAGACAGACAAATGGCCCAGACCACAAGAGTCTGTTGAGAGTCAGTGCTGGCCAGAGCGGGGATACACATCACCACAGAGGGTGGTGGAAGATATTTAAGGGTTGTGGGGCTGGCTGACCCTCAGAACTCACATAGTAAGAAAGTTAACCTCATTCAACTTTATATCAATCAAGATTACTTAAGAGCAACGTCTCAGCATGGTCTTCTCATGCCTTTTGCACCCTCCAGTACTTGCAAATCTCCTTTTTCCACAAAGAAAGAACAAGCCCAAGGCTCAGCTGTGGTCAGGCAACAAACAAGATCCAGCTAAAACGTGATAAAATGCGGTACTTTCTATTTAGAGCACATAACACTTAGGTGGTAGTGAAGAGCTTGGCCTCTAGAGCTAGATGGAGCACATGACACTGGTTTTCTACCTGCCTCAGTGACCTAAATGTTCTTCTCAAGGTAAACTGAGTTGAAAAAATAAGTCAATTTAAAGAAAAACATAAGATAATGTGGGAGGATAAGCACATTAAGTCCCACCACAAAGGTAACGTTCACATGCTGGAAATTTGGTAAACACTGAGGTGGTACTTGGGGAGCCTGAGGTCCCCTGACCTAGGACACTGGTATCCAGGACAGTGGTGTCAGCCTGGGCCCTTAGTGGGAGGAAGCAGCACACAGGAGGGGAGGGGCTAGAATAGGGGAGCAAAGAAGCCCAGCTCTTGAGTTACCCAAGAAACAGAGAAAAGGGTCCTCCAACCCGCAACCCAGAAGCCCTACTAGCTCAGATCACGTGGCTGCTCCCTGTGCCTGAGGTGTGTGGCGAGGACAGGGCACCTGCCGGTTCTCAGATACCCGGAACAAGCCCTTTGATCCCTGCCCGTCCCTGCCCACGACCCTCAGGAGTGACCCACCTGGAGTTCCAGCGGCCCCAAGGCTTTGAGTACAAGTCAGGACAGTGGGTGCGGATCGCCTGCCTGGCTCTGGGGACCACCGAGTACCACCCCTTCACGCTGACATCAGCGCCCCACGAAGAGACGCTTAGCCTGCACATCCGGGCAGTGGGACCCTGGACCACCCGCCTCAGGGAGACCTACTCACTTCCAATGGGTGACAGCTGTGCCATATATCCAAAGGTGCCCATCATTGGGACCACTTTGGGGGGCTCTAGCATTGACAGAAAGTCCCCACCCTTCCTGACCCCAGGATAAGATGCTTTAGCTACCCCAAAGCCAGACTGGGAGAGGGCTGAGGTGCCTCAAAGAGACTGGTTCTCCCTGTCCCTCTTCCCCCACATATTTAATCTCAGAGCTGGGGAAGGGCCAGGCTCATCTCATCTTTTTCTTCTGTTGGCAGCTGTACCTTGATGGGCCATTTGGAGAGGGCCATCAGGAGTGGCATAAGTTTGAGGTGTCAGTGCTAGTGGGAGGGGGCATTGGGGTCACCCCCTTTGCTTCTATCCTCAAAGACCTGGTCTTCAAGTCATCCTTGGGGAGCCAAATGCTCTGTAAAAAGGTGAGTGTTTACTCTCTTCCATTCTTCAAAGAAATAGGGACAGACAGCCTGATTGTGTCCCCACATCACAGCAAAGCAGCATGATAAAAAGCCCGTGGCTCCTCAAGCTGAGCTGAGTCAGAGCCCTAGTCTTGTGTCCCCAGATCTACTTCATCTGGGTGACGCGGACCCAGCGGCAGTTTGAGTGGTTGGCTGACATCATCCGGGAGGTGGAGGAGAATGACTGCCAGGACCTCGTGTCGNCCTTAGTGGGAGGAAGCAGCACACAGGAGGGGAGGGGCTAGAATAGGGGAGCAAAGAAGCCCAGCTCTTGAGTTACCCAAGAAACAGAGAAAAGGGTCCTCCAACCCGCAACCCAGAAGCCCTACTAGCTCAGATCACGTGGCTGCTCCCTGTGCCTGAGGTGTGTGGCGAGGACAGGGCACCTGCCGGTTCTCAGATACCCGGAACAAGCCCTTTGATCCCTGCCCGTCCCTGCCCACGACCCTCAGGAGTGACCCACCTGGAGTTCCAGCGGCCCCAAGGCTTTGAGTACAAGTCAGGACAGTGGGTGCGGATCGCCTGCCTGGCTCTGGGGACCACCGAGTACCACCCCTTCACGCTGACATCAGCGCCCCACGAAGAGACGCTTAGCCTGCACATCCGGGCAGTGGGACCCTGGACCACCCGCCTCAGGGAGACCTACTCACTTCCAATGGGTGACAGCTGTGCCATATATCCAAAGGTGCCCATCATTGGGACCACTTTGGGGGGCTCTAGCATTGACAGAAAGTCCCCACCCTTCCTGACCCCAGGATAAGATGCTTTAGCTACCCCAAAGCCAGACTGGGAGAGGGCTGAGGTGCCTCAAAGAGACTGGTTCTCCCTGTCCCTCTTCCCCCACATATTTAATCTCAGAGCTGGGGAAGGGCCAGGCTCATCTCATCTTTTTCTTCTGTTGGCAGCTGTACCTTGATGGGCCATTTGGAGAGGGCCATCAGGAGTGGCATAAGTTTGAGGTGTCAGTGCTAGTGGGAGGGGGCATTGGGGTCACCCCCTTTGCTTCTATCCTCAAAGACCTGGTCTTCAAGTCATCCTTGGGGAGCCAAATGCTCTGTAAAAAGGTGAGTGTTTACTCTCTTCCATTCTTCAAAGAAATAGGGACAGACAGCCTGATTGTGTCCCCACATCACAGCAAAGCAGCATGATAAAAAGCCCGTGGCTCCTCAAGCTGAGCTGAGTCAGAGCCCTAGTCTTGTGTCCCCAGATCTACTTCATCTGGGTGACGCGGACCCAGCGGCAGTTTGAGTGGTTGGCTGACATCATCCGGGAGGTGGAGGAGAATGACTGCCAGGACCTCGTGTCGGTGCACATCTACATCACCCAGCTGGCTGAGAAGTTCGACCTCAGGACCACCATGCTGGTGCGTCAGGGCCGGCCAGGGGGCGACTCTGTGGGTGTGTGGGTGGGCCTAGCAAGGCAGGATGGCCAAGGCGCTGGCCGTGACCTTCCTCCTCTGCTCCCTCCCCCAGTACATCTGTGAGCGGCACTTCCAGAAGGTGCTGAACCGGAGTCTGTTCACGGGCTTGCGCTCCGTCACCCACTTTGGCCGTCCCCCCTTTGAACGCTTCTTCAGTTCTCTGCAGGAGGTCCACCCAAAGGTCAGTCACACCCCCAACCATCCTTCCCCTGCCAGGACTTCCTGGCCCTTTAAGAGCCTGCAGCTGTGTCCTGAGCAGAGGACCTCAGGATGGTGGCCAGGGTTGGAGGAGGGCTTTAAATCCCACTCTTGCCTCCTCAGTTCAAGGCTCCTCCTCCTCAGCGCCTGAGGTCAATGCCCTGGTCACTCCAGTCAGGCTTGGGAAGCCGCTCCTGGGGAGTGAGCATCTCAAGGCAACAGGCCTCTCCTCTGTAACCACCGCCCCCTCCCCCCCAACACTTGATAGGTGCGGAAGATCGGGGTGTTCAGCTGTGGCCCTCCAGGAATGACCAAGAATGTAGAAAAGGCCTGTCAGCTCATCAACCAGCAGGACCAGGCCCACTTCGTGCACCACTATGAGAACTTCTGAGCCCACCTTCCCTGGTTCCCGGTCCCTCCATGGACCAGCCCTGCCAACAGTTTCTGTCAGAATTTACCTCAGGCCTCAGCCAGAGAGCTGAAAGGGCTTCTCCCTCATTGCCCCATCTGTCCCGGGCTCTGAGAAGTTAGCAGAGACACTTGTAGCTCACATCACAGCAGGCTGTGGCAGGTAAAGTAGGGAAGTCTCCGCCTTGTGATAACTGAGGTGAAGATACGACCGTGTTTTTCTGTGCTAGATCCCCATGTCTTTTTCCCTTCCACAAAATCAGTATATAGTGTTGGTGTTTTCTTGGCCTAGGCATTTGAGGGAGGATGGGGTGGGGGTACCTGATATGAAGAGAGGGCTCAAGGGAAAATCTCCTCAGAGCCCAGCTTAGAAGCTGCAGTGTTAAACCTGGCAGCCCAACTGTCTCAGTTCAGTCTCTGAGGGCTTTGCCCTCCAGCTCTACCCCAAAGCCCTTCCTGCTCCTAGGGGATCAGGAATGCTGAGGGACCACCAGTGACGCCCACTGCCCTCACCTCTCGGCAGACCTACCTCTTCCTGCTGGAGCAGCCCCTCAGCTCCAGTACCATGGGAGCCCAGCCTCTCTGCCCATCATCCAGAGTCCCCTCTTGGCTCCCCACTTTCACAGGAGTTGGATGACCAGCTGTCCCAGTTTGCCCAGGACTCTCCCAGTCTTAGCACTGAAAGTCTCTTGTCCTAGGAAACCCCTCAGTTCCAGGCAAATCAGGACAGT
This sequence comes from Neotragus pygmaeus, assembly GCA_006410875.1. NCBI lineage: Eukaryota > Metazoa > Chordata > Mammalia > Artiodactyla > Bovidae > Neotragus > Neotragus pygmaeus. The sequence goes on along the minus strand of SJYV01016253.1, from coordinate 314,838 downwards.
TGGTCACCTTCCACAGGAGCCAACCTGGGACATCCCCTCCATACTCTTTAAGACCCTTCCTTTTCCTTCTTCAAGTGGCTCCTTCCTCAAAAGCTAAGCTTTAATTAAAAAAAAAAAATTAGTATAATTTACACATAGTCAAGTGCACAAATCTTAAAGCTACCATGTACAACACGTGTTACTACTACTATCCAGATGAAGATCTAGGACATTTGCATTACCCCAGAAACTTCCCTTGTACCCCTGTCAGTCCACTGCCCCCAACCCTTAGTAGCAACCACTGATGTGAATTATTTTATCACCCCAGATTCGTTTGTTCATATTGAATATATTCTTTTGAAACTAGCTTTTTTCACTCAACACAATGTCTCTGTGATTCACCCATGTTATTGTGTATATCAGTAGTTTGTCCTTTTTTCATGCTTGTCAAGCTCCTTTGTAGAGATGTACCACAGTTTGTTTATGGAGTCTTTTGTTGATAGACATTTAGATTGTTTCTAGTTTCTGATAATTATGAATAAAACTACTATGAACTTTCTTACGACTTATTATTTTTTGGTATACATAATGCACTCATTCCCAAGAGGGTATGTATCTCGGAATGGAATTGCTGGGTCATAGAGTCCACCAGCCAGCGGGACTTGTGGCAGGGAGAGTTTTAGGCCATCTCCACTTTCCTGCCCCAGGCTTCCCTCCCCATTGGTTCTATTCTACCTCTTCTGACAGGTCAAATGCCTTGAGCCCCCTACCCTCTGTACTGAAGGAATCTCTGAGAGAACTGGAAAGACACTAGATCAGGGGCCAAGAGACCTGGACACTACTGCTGACTCTGCCTATAAATAGCTACAGAAGAAAATCCCGTAACTTCTCTGAGCCTGTTTACTCATGTATTAAAATGTCTGTGTGGGCATTAGAAAGACAGATAGTGATAGTGGCCCAGAAAATTATACAGGTGAGGAAATGTATGAGAATATATTGTACAGTTGCAGTGGATGATGATTATTAACCTACCTATCTCCTAACAGCATCAGACCTATAGGCCTCCAACCCTCCTGCCCCTCGCTGGGTAGACAACCAGTCATTAATTCAAAACTCCAGCCCCTTAAGTCTCAGTCTTAGCTGTATTCCCAAATGTGGCCTATCAGTGCCTTCCTTATTCCTTTCTAAAGACTGTTCAAAATATCTATCTGTCTCATCCGAACTCACCTGTCCTTGTGAGCTAGCACATGTTGTTGACATGGCTGTCATGATTCTCCATAATCTCTACTCAGCTTTATATTCCCTCATGCTAGAGCCTGACTGAAGTTCTCCTGAAGACTCTGATCACTCTTTCCCAGGATCCAGACAATGGCAACTGCCTGTCCAGCTGGATAGGGGGACATCTGTGCCACCAAGATCTTAGGTAGCCTCAGATGACACCCAGCCTGTCTAGCACTAGTCCTGACACCATACCTTAGCCAAGTTCCAGATGTCAGAGTGAAGCATGTATTCATATGATCCGGCTACTGTCTAACCTTGCCCAGTTTCCAGAAAGTCACGTGTTGCATGATAGAAGTCAAGGACTCGCAGAGAGGATAGAAGTGTTTTCAGTGTGATTATTCACCAGAACTTCAACTGGCCCCACCCTTCCTGGAACTTTGAGGCCAAGTCTTGGGAAATGAATTGAAAGGCGGGATCAGGCAGCAAGCAGGCAATGTACCTTTGGATGGATTGGGATAATGAGATCACAGAGATGAGATCATGAGACCATGAGTGTAGGGGAGAGGTTAGACACTGGAAAATATGTAAACATAGGAGGCCACCAAAACTGCCAGAGAAAGGACTAGGGAAAGATGACTCAGGAACATTTAACAGACATGTTTATATCTTATATCTGAGAAAGAAAGCAAATCTTTTCTACTTCAGGTGACAGATATAGGTCTCAGGTCCTAGGACATAGCCCAGCCCAAGCTCTGCCTTGGGCATGGGAATGGGGTTGAGAATGGAACAAGGGTAGAGAAGGAATAGGGTGGGATTGGAGGGAAGTGGGGCTGGAGATGGAGAGGATGAGGATGAGACTGGGTGAAAGGGCTTCAGGGTCAGGTGGGAAAGGAGCACATGAAGATGTGGGGAGGTGCTGAGGCTGAGCTCTAGGAGAAAGACATGAAGGCTAGCTCTTTGCCTTTCCCCCCAGATTTCCAGACCCAGCACTATTTGAGAGGGGAGAAAGTTGATAAGATGTGGTAAACTTCCCATCCACTTACTCACAAGCATTTCTGAGTGCCTGCGTGCATGCTAAGCCGCTTCAGTCGTGTCCGACTCTCTGTGACTGTATGGGCTGTAACCTGTCAGGCTCCTCTGTCCATGGGATTCTCTAGGCAAGAATACCAGAGCGGGTTGTCATGCCCTCCTCCAGGGGATCTTCCCAACCTAGGGATTGAACCCATGTCTCTTATGTCTCTTGCATTAGTAGGCAGGTTCTTTACCACTAGCACCACCTGGGAAGCCCCAAGAATTTTTGAGTAAGAGGAGCCAATTTAGCATAGTCGTTAAGAGTGAGGGATTTTGAGTCAAACTGGGTTTGATTTGAGCACAAACTGGTCCACCAGCTGGGTGACCTTGAGCAAACAAAGGAACTCTCAGTGCATTTGCCTCTTCATAAAAGGGAGAAAATCCAATGATAAAATTCAATTCAATTCAACAAATATATGCTGAGCTTTTATTAGGTCCCAGGCAATATTCAGCTTCCATGGAATTTCTCTGTTAATGGGAGCAAATGGACAAGAAACAAGGAAAGAAAGAATAGAAAGATAATCCAAGATCATGATAAAGAGATTCAAAAATAATAAAACAATAATCTGAAAGTGAATCATTAAAGGGAGCCCTTTAGATAAGATGATTAAGGAGAGGCTCCTGAGGTGACTATGAGATTTCAACAATTAAAGCACACAGAGCTTGCTGTGTGCCCAGTGCTATGGTGAATGCTTTATACATATTAGCTTTATACATACATACAAATATAATGCTTTATACATACATACAAAAATTCACTTGATTTTTACCTGTATTGCCCTATATGTAAGCGAGAGATCTGGATTTGAGCACAGGAAGTTTTAACCAGAGACCAGGCCCTTAACTACCACTTTATTTTGCCTCTCAAAAGCAGGCTGCAAGCGTTCAGGCAATGATAGCCTTGAACTGTGCCTGGCACTTAGTAACATTATTGTTGTTGTCACTGTTGTTATTAAGAGAGGTTGAAGCTCTAGGAGTCAGAGCTCCATATTCTGAGGAGTTTGGAGTATGTGGGGCTTGAGTGATGCTAAGTGACTTGTCCTTTTTTAAAAAAAGATTTGTTTACTTATTTATTTTTGGCTGTGGGTCTCCCTTGCTGCATGTGGGCTTTCTCTAATTGCCTTCCTTGCTGCACGTGGGCTTTCTCTAACTGCCGGGGTTACTCTCTAGTTACAGCGCAGGGGCTTCTCGTTATGCTGGCTTCTCTTGTTGCAGAGCACCGGCTCTAGAGCTCGGGTTCAGTAGTTGTGGCCCACAGGCTTAGTTGCCCTGTGGCATGTGGGATCTTTCTGGACCAGGGATCAAGATCAAACTTGTGCAGATTCCTACCAGGAAAGCCCAAGTGACTTGTTCTGAGTCCAGATCTGTCCCATGCTGACTGCTCTCTCCCCTTCCCATCTCTCTAGGAAGGGGGAGGAGGAGGCCTGCCCTACCCTCTAGGGACATCAGGCCCTCAGATCATGTGGAAGTCACTCCTTCCTGGTAATTCCTGGAATGTGACAAGGAGAGCTAACCTCCCTGCCCAGTCTCCAGGAAGTTGTAAAGGACTGGGAATCTCTCCAGCCAGCTTCTCAGGAATTATTTTCCTTCCTGCAGAGACTTCAGATAAACTGTAATATGAAGACACTCCCTTATCTGAGAGTGAGAGGCTGGCAATAAAATGATCAAGTTGTAGGAGAAGTTGCCCCAAGTGCACTGGATGCTGAGTCGGCACCTGGGTTCTGTTTCTAGCCCTACTACTAAAATCATTGTGCGACCTTAGAGAAATCACCAGTCCTCTGGGCTTCAATTTCCTCACCCAGAAAATGAAGGGAGTAGACTAAGACCACTTCCAGATGTAAAAGTTACTTCCCTCTGTGCTCATTATCCTAACTGAACAGAAGCCCTGTATTAGGAAATAGAAGCCCTTCTTTGACCTTCCATCCAAGGTTCAATTGGCCAGGAGAAGGAAACAAACATTTAAAGGTGTGTGTTCTAGACTCTATACCATATTTATACAAATTGCCTCATTTAATCTTCACATTAACTCTTTGAAGAAGGAATTGTTGCTCTCATTTTACAGAGAAGGCACCTGAGGCTCAGAGAGTAATTGCCCACAAACATCCAAGAAGGAACAAGCAAAATCAGGATTTGAACCCAGGTCCCATGAAATCTCAGAATTTCTGCTCTTTTCCATCTTGGTGCGTCTAATGGTATAGAAAGAGAAGGCAATCAAGAAACAATCAGGGGCTTCCCTGGTAGCTCAGTGGTAAAGAATCAGCCTGTCAGTGCAGGAGACACAGATTTGATCCCTGGTCCAGGAAGATCCCACATGCCTCAAAGCAGCTAAGCCCATGCATCACAACTATTGAGCCTGTGCTCTAGGGCTTGGGTGCCACAACTACTGAGCCTATGTGCTGCAACTACTGAAGCCCACACACCCTAGAGCCCGCACTATGCAACGAGAAAAGCTACTGCAAGGAGAAACCTGCATACCACAACTAGAGAGAGTAGCCCCCACTCGCTGCATCTAGAGAGAAGCCTGTGCAGCAATGAAGACCCAGCACAGCCAAAAATATACAAAACCATTTAAAAGAAAAAACCCAAACTACAGCATAGTGACTATAGTTAATGATACTGTATTGCATATTTGAAAGCTGCTTTAAGACAGTGGATTTTTAAAGTTCTCATTACAAGAAAAAAATTTGTAATTATATACAGTGACATGTTAATTAGATTTACTGTGGTTATCGTCTCATAATACGGATCATTATGTTATATACTTGAAATTAATATAAACATTATTTTTCAGGTGGCACTAGTGGTAAAGAATCTGCCTGCTAATGCAGAAGACTCAAGAGATGCAGGTTCAATTCCGTGGTTAGCAAGATCCCCTGAGGAAGGGGCAGGGCCACAGTCACGGAGCCATTCATTCTGCCCCTGTGACCACCCTGAGGTAGGTGTTATCTTTCCTAAAGAATAAGGAATCCGAGGCTTTTAGAATTTGAGTTGCTCAAGGTCATAAGAAAATGGAGTAGCCTAACATGTACCTAACCTACCTCTTTCTTTCTATGGGGACCCCAAGACATCTAAACACCCCATTGGCCTCTTCCTTTATCACCGCTTCCAAATGCAGGAGAGTTTCTCCTGTAGTTAGGCCAATGACAAGATGCATATTGAATGACAGAAAACTCTTCCTCAGCCGACCCCAGCAATATCTGTCTTTCCCCTGGAAGATTCGCTCCCTTTGGGGCCATGTTCTGGAAGAGGCAGTATGGCGTTAGGGACCAGCCGAGTTCTCGGTTTGTTGGGTGTGCAGCAAGATGTGGGAATTTTGTATGTGGTAGGTGGCTCAGACCGGAGAAGGCAATGGCATCCCACTCCAGTACTCTTGCCTGGAAACTCCCATGGACGGAGGAGCCTGGTAGGCTGCAGTCCATGGGGTCGCTGAGTCAGACACGACTGAGCGACTTCCCTTTCACTTTTCACTTTCATGCACTGGAGAAGGAAATGGCAACCCACGCCAGTATTCTTGCCTGGAGAATCCCAGGGATGACGGAGCCCAATGGGCTGCCGTCTGTGGGGTCGCACAGAGTCAGACACAACTGAAGTGACTTAGCAGCAGCAGCAGCAGCAGCAGCAGGTGGCTCAGATGGTAAAGAATCTGTCTACAACATAGGAGACTCGGATACGATCCCTGGGCCTGGAAGATCCCCTGGGGGAGGCTATGGCAATCCACTCCAGTATTCTTGCCTGGACTAATACTTTCACTGTACTTTTCACCAGGGGAAGCCAAATCTGGGGTGCCCAGGGCAGCTCTGGCTAGAGCTCCTGTGATGTGTTGTAAGCCCAGCTGTTCTTCCCCAGAACAAGCAGCCCCAGTTTCCAAAGGTCACAGCTGAGTCACTTTCTTCACCCTACCCTAGATTACTGGCTCCATTTCCTCGGAGCTTTTTCCTCATTCACTCCCTCTAAGCTCATATGTTTTCCTCTCTTCTGCTTACGTAGCAGTTTTTCCAGAAGTTCCTTAGAATCATCAATCCTTGAGATTACCAGTGCTGGCAGTCCTATCTCATCCCATTTAGAGGGTGACAAGGGAAATGATTCACTTTAGTATTTCTGAAAACACATGACACAAATATGCAAGCAAACTTGAAAATCTACATTGTTAAGCTATATATGTGAACAGCGTTAAATATATATGTGCTTAAAAAAGCAATGTGACAATTGTATTTTAATCACTCGCTCAGAAATTCCAAAGAGTACTACAAACTGTCAGTCTGCAAGGTCTGAGAATCCAAGATTTGCATCCTATTAACTATTTGAATTCTTTCTATACCACGTTGATTTGCATACATAAGAGAGGTCAGGGCCCAAAAGGAACATTCTACACACACCATCCTCACTTCCTCCAAGTGACTTATTGAAGTGAATGGCTCTCAGAGTGCCCTGGCATTGAAGTTTGGTGGAGTGGAGAGAGCCTTTTAGTATAAATTTACAGGGGAGGAGCCCCCTGCTCCACAGTGATCCAGTCACAGCTCCCCATGAATCCTACGCCAGCCCTTTACAGGGGCTGTTTGTTCTCACATCCTGCTAGAAGGGATACTGAGTTTACTAATAAGAAGATGAAGGCCTGAAGAAATGGTGTCCTGTTCAGATTACAGATGGTGGAGGCCCAAGTCTCCAGCTTTCCCAGGGTTGGCCTGAAGCCAGAGAGCCAGTGGCTGCACGGTCCCATCTTTGAAAGCTCTCCTACTCTGCAGAGTCCTCCCACACTCTACGTGGACTCAGGCACACCCAAACTCAGATTTTCTTAGGTGGTCTCAATATTCTGTTTTCTTTTCTAACCAAGTCACCTTTAAAAGGTGTAAATTCTTCAACTCAGCTATTGTCACTCTAAAATACAAGTTCAGGGAAGAGTAAGTTAGAAGTATGAAAATGTATGTACAAGGATAGTCATTGAAACTTCATCATAAGCTCGAAACCCTGCAGAGTATCCAAATATCCAAACCACTGTGATTTGCTTTATAAATAATGGTACATCCATATGATGGGATATGGTGATAGAGAATGATGATGTGTGACACAGTTAAGGGAGTGGCCAAGACGGTGGAGTAGGAAGACCCTGAGCTCACTTTCTCCCACAAGCACACCACAATTACAACTATTTACAGAGCAAAGTATTAATGAGAAAGACCTGAAAACTAGTGGAAAAAATCTACAACTAAAGATGTAAAGAAGGAATCACAGCACTTCCCTGGTGGTCCAGTGGTTGGGGGTCTGCCTTCCAATTCAAGGGACATAGGTTTGGTCCATGGTCAGGGAACTAAGATTCCATGTGCCACAGGGCAGCTAGGCCTGTGCCCCACAGCTGGAAAGCCCAGGTACTCTAGAGCTCTCAGTCACCAACTAGAGAAGCCTGCACACTGTAAGGAGAAGCCCTTGCACCGCAACTGAAGAAGACCCACATGCCAGCAGTGAAGACCCAGCCCTGGACTCACAAGACAAGTAGAAGGGGCAGGATAGTTAAGTCACACATCCCCCAGCGGATGACCCACACACAGGAGGATAACTGTAATTGCAGAGGCTCTCCCCATTAAGCACGGGAACCAAGTCCCACATCAGGCTCCCCCTCCTGCAGGTCCTGCATGGAGAACGACAGCCAGGCTGTGCCTCTGCCCACACACAAGGAAGTTAATGATGGGGCCACACCTCCCCAGGCCCAGCTCTGGGCCTGCAACCTCCACCTCAGGATCACACCTGAGAGCCTGAGGCTAAGGAGTAGAATAAGGTGACGCCAAGAACTTGGGTGTTCCTACAGACAGCTCCTCTCTCCTCCCTCCAGCCACCCATTAACATACAGACGAGACTGGAACTGAAACCCAAGAAGCGTGCTCATATCTAGAGCTTAAGGGACACCCCCACAGGGCCTCTGGATGATGGGGACCTTGTAAAACATCAGCACTCAAAGAGACCTTAGGATCATCTGGTGCAACCCTTCCATTAACAATGGAGGAAACCAAGGCCTGTGGGAAAATGACTTGGGAAGTCACACAGTGAGCTAGCTGCAGGCCTGGGATTAGATACAATCCAAGACTCCTGTACCAAGTCCTTCACAACAAGCTGCCTCTTGTAGGCCTGATGGGTGCAAGACCCTAGAGAACAGAGGCTTCTCTCCAACACATCACCTTGAAGAAGCTCCCGCTGATGATAAGATCCATTGAAAGATCTTTTGGCAGGAACATCTTGCATGAATCCTGTACCAGTTCTAGGTGCCCAAGGAAAGAACTCAGGGTCTGACTCAGAGAAGCGTTAAGCAGAGAGGACAGTCAGGAGGGAGACAGGAAGGCCGTGGGAGTGCGGCTGTGCTGCTTCAGGATGGCAGTGGCTGCACCGGAGCCTCTGCTGCTGCCTGACAGACGCGCCCCTCGGGTGATGAGTTCCCAGCCAGGCCGCCTCACTGCCGCCCTCCCTGAGCCCTCAAGGACCTCGGTGACCTCGGTGTGTGGATGCGACAGTGACGTTGGAGGCCTGCCTGCGGCCCAGGCATGTGGGTCCTGTACATTGGCTTTTGTACTCCAAGCCCAGACTGATATTGTGTGCAGAGGACAGTTCTGGGAAAAGGCAAATATCCAGTAAATTCTGTCTCTCCCCCCAACTCTTAACCTCTGGTCCAACCAAGTTCCCATGAGACTCCTTTGCTCTCCCAATGGGAGCAAGATAGGAACCAGGAAGGAAGAGGCAGGACTGTGCTACACAGAAGTGAGACTGGGATGGCCTGACACCCAGGGACGGGGGATCCAGACGTGACTTATGACGACACCCACTGTAGCCAAATGTGGATGGCAAGAGGAAGCGGCTGGAGCTATGTCCCCCTCTCCTGTGAGGTCCAGCCTCCCCCTTGTACCCTTTAACCTGCTGGCAGGGTCCTTCTCAGCTCTCCACCCAAGTTGGGAGTGCCGGCTGGGTGGGGTCCTCAGTATTAACCGGTGCCACACATCAGTAACAGAGCGCACAGAGGCTGGCAAGGAAGCCCAAGTTTGGGGAGCTCGTGGGGAATTCATATTCTTGTTTCCGGAACTGATTCACTGAATCAATATTTACTGTATTTAGGGAAGTGGCAGGAGAACTGAATTTCTGGGCTTCCTGCAACCCCTTCCAAACAGTGGAGGGGACATCTTAATAAGGATGCAAAGAAGGGGCCCAGCACCAGCTCAGTTCACTGACTTGGGTTCTCTCACCGCCTGGAGGACTCGCTGGCCTCTCATCCCATACTGCTTCCTCTCCCAACAACCATGCTCTCTGCCCCTGCTAGGGAAGCTGTGAAACATCACAGTAGGTAGAACTCTGGGGGGATTTGGAAATGGAAAGTGTTTCTTGAACTGTTTTCAGTCAGCCCATTCACTCCTTGAAACTGCCCGCATGGAGGTATCAGGAAGCCCATTTAACAGATGAGGGAGTAGCGGCTCCAAGACCTTAACACAGAAGATCTAGCCCCATCACCGTTGTGAAGTGAGCCACATGTTTTTGTCCTTGGTGGTCCTACCTTTCCAGGAGTCCCCACTGCAACTCCTAACTCCTTTTCAGGTTCAGTGACTTCCTCCTTCCACCAAATCACAGTCAGAGGAAGAGTGGCTACTTGTGAAGTTAACATAGTGAGTCCACCTCCTTTAGGGGCAGTTCTATTGGAAGACTTCCATCTAGAAAGGGAAGAGTCTTTCTCAGCCCACATTCAAGAACGTTGGGCATCACTGAGCTGGAAAGAGTTTTAAGAGGAGGGAGCCAGCAGGTTTGGCCCTACCTAAACAGGACTTGGGGAAGGAAGTGGTGTGGCTCCTGAGTGTGCGCCTATGCTATGTGTAAGCACAAGATAACTCCACAGACAACACGAGAAATGAAAAGTAGTGTGAGATCTCAAGCAAATTACTTGATGTCTCTATTTCCTTAGTTGTAAAATAATTATATTTGGCTTGCTGTGAGGATTAGAGATCATTAAGTTGTCAACAGTCAAAGAAAATTGTACTTGATGCAGAAAATGAGTCACTTTCAAAAACCCCAGATGTTTTCTTTTGTGAAATGGGTAACCAAAGTCAATTTCTCCCCAAACAGGGCCACAAATTGGGGCAGCAGTCACGTACTACAAGCAGAATTTATTACCCAAATCAGTTTGAGGAACTCCAGGCACTGGTTACAGCCTTCCCTGGTCACAAGAAAACCAGAACCTCTTCAAACTCACCCACCAATCCTAGCTGAACTGAGGGGTAGGACTGCAGCCCAAATCATGTCCCAGCTACTGTATCTTCATTCGTGACCAGTAACCTCAAAGTCACAAATGGCATGGTGTGATTTAGACCCCAACCTTAGCCAGGAAAATCCCATAATTAAAATAGACAAGGTTGGAGCTATCACTCAAACAGACAGAAAGGTACCAAGACCCTTAACTGGCTTTGAGGAGGGAAAAAGTTTCTTGCTCATAAAGACTGGAACTAAACAAATTGTCTAATAATCATTAGTAAACTTTGAGCCTAGAAGGGCATGCTAATCCTGTGGGGTACGACAGGTGTACTGCCCAAACTCTCCTGGGCTAGTCTGAACGCGATTTAAGGTCTCCCATGAGGACCCTTAGGTAGGCACCTCCTGGTTGCCTAGTAACAAAGGAGCCTGCAGTGGCTGCCTCCAAATGTGCCAAAGGGTGCAGGTGGGGCACGTTGGGAAGATGATTCTTCAGCTTGCAAAATAAGTCACACAGAATTCTCAGGATCCGAAGAGCAGTGCTGCAAAGTTCCTTGTCTGTTTCTACATTTAAGGAATACAAGCTGGTTTGATTTCACGTGAGACTGAGATTTTATTTGTTTGATTTTTATATATCCTAGTTCCAGGAAAGTGAGTCCCTTATTCTCCTTTTGTCATAAAACCAAACAGCCCTTGTGTCGAGGGAGAGGCACTGTGCTCTGAAGTAAAACAGTTCACAACCTTTCACCTTCAACCCGGAGCTGCAGATCTTTGTGAAAATCACCTTCTGGGCCACTTAAGTCTTGATAAAGTTGTAAATGGTCTCTTCTTACCTGAGCTACCATCTCCCATCTGGCCACAGTCACACTAGAAGCAGGAATTCAATGGGCAGATTTCTTTCCTTATTCAACTTCCAGGCACTCCAGGAAGAAAGGGAGTTCCCAGCACCTGCCTGCCAAGCTCTGCTCTACTTGAACTTTGATCAGCATAAACAGGTCATCCTGACTACAAGTTCCCCCAAATTCTCCTTATTTGTATTTTTAAGGCACAACTCCCCAGCATAAGGCTCTCTGTTTACAATCAATTATTTTAATTATTCTAACTACGCAAAAGAAACTTCCACCACTCCCAGTCAACCACTGAACCCCAACATGCTGAGAGTGGGGACAAGGACAGAGCTCAATTCACATCATGGATTCTGGTCGTTGGGGTCACACTTGATCATGACTTTCAACCCCAAACCCTTTTTGGATGTTTCAAAGGCCTCCAGAGCTTTCTCCAGAGGAAACCGATGGGTGACCAAGGGCTTTACATTCACAGACTTGGATGCAAGCATTGAAATCGCCATTGGCCATCTGGAAAAGATCACAAGCATTACACTCAACCTTCAGGAGGAAAGAGGGAGGGCCCCAAAACTACCAAGCATAAGATCAGTTTGGCCACACTTAGTGTTGGGGGTTGGTTTTTTTTTTTTTTTACATTTATTTGTAGCTTTGTGGTTCTGCAAGGTTGGTTCTACAGGTCAACAATGGGTGGAAATGATCTTATGACTTGTAATTCAGGAGAACAGAATCTGTTCCCAAATGCCATGAAGCCTAGAATTTCTCTGGCATGAAGGCCTAAGGCATGTGTAAGCCAGAAAAGACTGATAGCCTCAGGGCGGCAGCTCAGGATGATCTCATCACACCGTGCAGCAGCTCATTAGGCAGAGTTTACTGGAAAAGTAAAACCTCTGTTGAGGGGATGGGTACAAATTCTAAAATGGGAGAAAGGGCCACTGGTGGGGAAGATGGTCCCGGACAGTGTTCCCCAGCAGGGAGAGGATCGAGCCACAAAACATACGTTGACATTTATTAAGACGCTGTCACTTCCCAGGGTGGTACCTGGGGACTGGGAGTGAGTTCTTGTGGTTGCCCTCGTTTCTCTCCTTCTTCTCTTTAAAGAGGGAAGATGGAGATCTGGCCACTTAGAACCGGAAAAGAGAGCACCTGGGCGATGAGGGGCAGACATTCAAGAAGAGCATGCCTCATAATCTCCCTCCCGCACGCTCTCCCTCCAGACCTCTCAGCTCTGCCCTCCCGTCTTTAACCACAAGTGAATACTCTCTCTTTGGGGCCTTATCATATCACATGGCTCTCGAGGCCAGGGAGTGCCTCTCATGAATAAATAGGCAGAGCCTCTTGGTCCCAGAGGCTGTGGAGGGCCTCCCTCGGACTTGCTGGCCACTCGCCACCCTGGTTCACCCACAACATACTCACGTATTGCAGTATCGAAACACGCCCTTGATGTCCACCTCCCTGGTGGCTGCGTGCACGAGGGGCACGCTGGTCATCTCAGAGCCCAGCCCCACCAGCACCAGGGTCCCACCAGAATGAGTGGCCTGAAGAAGAGGTAAGGACAGAAAACTAAGAAAATGCGAAAATTCAGACTCTACTCACAGTAGCCCTGTTGCCATGAGGATGCATGCATGCTAAGTCGTTTTAGTCATGTCTGACTCTTTGCAACCCCATGGACTATATAGCCTGTCAGGCACCTCAGCCCACAGGATTCTCTAGGCAAGGGTACTGGGGTGGGTTGCCATGCCCTCCTCCAGGGGATCATTCCAGTTCAGGAATCAAACCTGTGTCTCTTATGGCTCCTGCACTGGCAGGTGGGTTCTTTACCATTAGCACCACGTGGAAAGCCCACTGTTGCCATAAAAATAAGTAAATATCCAGAAATTTCAGAGTTTGATTCTTTTTATACAGCTGAACTCTTTAGCATGTTAATGAAACTCAGCAGAGCAGCAGAGTGAACACAGTCTCCTTTAAAGGTCCTGAATGCACTTTACTAGTGGAGGCACAGTGGGAGCATCTCCTGCTGCCCACAACACCCCAGGAAACAGCAAAAGTTCTCCAGAGAGCAATGAGGATCTCCCCTGCAACCAAGGCTGACCCTTCAGCAGCCTCTGAGCACCTTTCAAAGCTTTACTTAGTACCAGATGTCAGTGTCAGCCACTTCCTGCTCCAGAGTGCTCACCCAAAGACAGAGGGTCAAATTTCTAAGGGACCACCGACTACCAAGCACTATACCAATGGAGAGGGCTATAGGAATTCTGTGGTTCAACAACTGCCTTAGGGGCTTCCCTGGTGGTCAAATGGTTAAGACTCCCAGCTACTAATGCAGGGGGCACAGGTTCAATCCCTGGTGGGGGAACTAAAAATCCCAAAAGCTGTGTGGCCAATAAATAATTAATTTAAATGTTTTTAAAAATAAAAACTGCCTTATACGTGAAGGCTGGCAATTAGAAATCTTTGTTCCAGGGACATTCACCTCAATGGTATAAGTCATAATGGAGTCATCAATTTCCTCTTTGGAGTGGGCAGGAGAGCAAAATTTCCGCTGACAACTTCCACATAACTTTACATGAGTGCTGAGCCTGCTCCAGAGATTTGGGGCAACAGTCTCCTCTGTCCCTGGTGTTCTCNATATTCAAAAGCAGAGACATTACTTTGCCGACTAAGGTCCGTCTAGTCAAGACTATGGTTTTTCCAATAGTCATGTATGGATGTGAGATTTGGACTGTGAAGAAGGCTGAGAGCCAAAGAATTGATGCTTTTGAACTGTGGTGTTGGAGAAGACTCTTGAGAGTCCCTTGGACTGCAAGGAGATCCAACCAGTCCATTCTGAAGGAGATCAGCCTTGGGTGTTCTTTGGAAGGAATGATGCTAAAGCTGAAACTCCAGTACTTTGGCCACCTCATGCAAAGAGTTGACTCACTGGAAAAGACTCTGATGCTGGGAAAGATTGAGGACAGGAGGAGAAGGGGACGACACAGGATGAGATGGCTGGATGGCATCACGGACTCGATGGACGTGAATCCGAGTGAACTCCGGGAGTTGGTGATGGACAGGGAGGCCTGGTGTGCTGCGTGATTCATGGGGTCACAAAGAGTCAGAGACGACTGAGCAACTGAACTGAACTGAAGGTGTGAGGACTAGAAGTACAATCAGACTTGGGAGGTCAGACTTTCTAGGCGGGTGCCACTTGAGCAGAGGCTACATTAAATGAGGATGTAAGGCACATAGATACTGGGAGAGAGGTTGAGGAACAGCAGTTTTCCTGAGGCAGCAGCCACGTGCTCGGTCCTTCAGAAGTCCTGCCAGCAGGTGAGCCAATTGGACGTATCAAGGGATGTGAAAAGAGTCATGGGCCAATTATCACCATTAATCATAACCATATAGACCAATATGTAGGAATAGTTTGTGGACTGAATGGAGGGAAACATTCAATTTATATCATTTAAAGCAAACTGTATCCCAGTCATGGCTACCCATGAATCATTTGTGGAACCGTAATTCCTGGGCCCACCTACTCTTTATCAAAATCTCTGGAGATGAAGCCCTACAATCAGTGTTTTTTAAGAAAGAAAAACAAAAACCTCTCCAATCTTTCTAATGTGTGATCATATATGCAAAGAGAACAAGTGAAGGAATGTATATACCAAACTCCAGTATAGGAACCTCAGGCAGAAATGAGCAGAAATGCCTTAAAGAATTTAACTTTTTAAAATAGTTCTCAAAATTAGCCCTTTTAATGAAATTCTGTCTTGGTAAAACTGCTACCAAAGACATCCAGTTTGTAATATAGCCCTAATAAAAAGGATCAATTTGATCCTTATTGCAAACCAGAATGCACTCAGTATTTGTTGGATGAATGTCTCTTAACAGCTTACTGTCAAGTCTGTTGGTCACCCTACCCTTCTGCGTTGCTGCTATCACAGTAGAAACTAATAATGGCATTTCCATTATTGCTGCAGTAGTGGGAAAGTTCACATCTATTAAGCACTCTATTGATACAACCTGCTTAGGTTTCAAACTAGTTAAAATTCTTTTTGATTTAGATAAACAGATGAATGGATTTCTAACCCATCAACAGGTATCACATTATTTGAGTGAAAGTTGCTCAGTCATGTCCAACTCTTTGCAACTCCGTGGACTGTACAGTCCATGGAATTCTTCAGGCCAGAATACTGGAGTGGGTAGCCATTCCCTTCTCCAGAGGCTCTTCCCAACCCAGGGATCGAACCCAGGCCTCCCGCATTGCAGGTGTTTTACCACCTGAGCTACCAGGAAAGCCAACTGCATTATGTAGACTTATCCAAACATTACAAAAGAAAGGTTATACTAGAAAACCAACTTAGGACGCAATTTAAAGAGAAAAATTTTATTGCAATATAAAACGCACTTATAAAATGTCCACAGAAGGCATGTAATTCTTCACTGCTTTATAAATTTACTGGGAATACTTTATTCACTTTCTATTGTTATGACATCAACTAAAACATAAACAATGAGTTATACTCTATAACAAATGCATCATTGATTTTCAACAATCATTGGTTTAATAATTAAAGATTATATAATCACATCCATATTCTGGAATATTCACTCTCATGTAGTGTAATAGAGTTCAAGAGTATAATTGCGCATGGATGATATAGAAAAACATTCACTACTAAATTATTTTATACCATTATGACAGTTTAACATTCTTCCCAACTGAAAATAAGAGCTTCAGCAGCTTGGTCTACAGTCAACACAGTTCCAGGATTCTCAATGCAGCAGTGTGTTTGTGTGTGTGTACCCACTGAAAAACTTAACTCTTTTGTAAAAAAGTGCAACATTACTGTTAATTAATTTGCATGTTTAAATATGCAAATATGAGTATTTGTAAACAAACAAAACCCCACACAAATACTAATTCTAGAAAAAAAAAGTCTGTCAACTCATAACTATTAAATTTTAAAACACTGAAGGATTAAATTTTAAAACACTTAAGCAGAGGGTCTGGCTCACAATACAAATATTTGTAAACAAACTATAAAATTTCCAGATATTTTAGTCATTGTGAAAAGTCTGTCATGCTCTGAAGAACCTGAATCCTCCCTCTCGCTTTTCATGTTGTACAGCATTATATTTTAACTTTTGTGTGCACTACAGTATGCTCACCACCAAAAGTATCATTTCCATCCATTACCAGACAGTTGGTCCCCTTTACACATTTCAGCCTCCCCTACCCTTTGCCCCTCTAGGAAGCACTACTCCATTTCCTGGATCTATGTATTTTTATTTGGTTTGGTTTGTTCCTTTATTAAAAAAATTTTTGTATTCCACATGAGTGAAATCATACAGTATTTTTCTTTCTCTGTCAGACTTTATGCTAATTGAAAATAATACCATCAAGGTCCATCCAAGTATATCAAGGTTTCATTTCTTTTTTTTACGGTTGAGTAGAATTCCACTGTGTAATATACACCACATCCTTTTTATCCATTCATCTGTTAATGGACAGTTAGGTTGCTTCCATATCTTGGCGATTATAAATAATGCTGCAATAAATATGGAAGTGCACATATCTTTTTGAATTAGTGTTTCCCTTTCCTTCAAATAAACACCCAGGATTAGAACTGCTGCATCATCCCTCCCTTTTTAAACTTTACAATAGTGTAAGTGAAATATGTTATCTTTCCCTTTTGGCCATAAAACTATCACAACTGCATTTTAACACAGATATAATTTCTCTTTCAGCTTAAAAAAATTAATACGAGTGTACCATGAAATCAAATTTGGACACACACACCTTAGAGAACATGGGTAGGAGTAAGTAATTTATGTAACAAAGCACTCTAAACTGTTTATAAAACTAGAGATACATGTTTAAGATTCTAGTCAAATAAAAATATGCATTTGCTTAGCTATCTTGCTCTACCAAATAATGTGGGTATGGACACTAATATTTGTATACTCAAAATACAATACAAAATGTATCCTACAAACTGTAATGATTGGTCAACTTACAAGCATAGTAGAATTTAGGAACTTGGCTTCCCTGGTGGCTCAGCTGGTAAAGAATCCGCCTGCAATGAGGGAGACTTGGGTTCGATCCCTGGGTTGGGAAGATCCCCTGGAAAAAGGAAAGGCTACTACCCACTCCAGTATTCTGGCCTGGAGAATTTCATGGACTATATAGTCCATGGGGTCATAAGAGTCAGACACAACTGAGTGATTTTTCACTTTCCCTTTACTTAGCAAGAAGCAAACTTATTCCTATGCCAAACATTTTAATCATCTACACTCTATTTAATTCTTAAATCCCTTCTCAAAGACTCAGAAACAGACTCACACTAAAATAGACAAAAGTTGGTGGTTACCAGGTCATAAAAAGGTACAGTGGGTAAGAATCTGCCTGTCAATGCAGAGGATACATGCTCAATCCCTGGTCCAGGAAGATTCCACATGCCACGGAGCAAATAAGCCTGTGCACAAGCCACAGCTACTGAGCCCGTGCGCCTAGAACCTGTGCTCCACAACAAGAGAAGCCACCACAATGAGAACCCGTGCTCCACAACTAGAGAGTAGCCCCTGCTCACTGCAGTGAGAGAACACCTGCTTAAAGCAACGAAGACCAGCATTGCCAAAAATAAATAATTTTTTAAAGGTACATGACATCTTTTATATAAGAATGTATTCATGTTATTAAATTCAAAGCATCTGGAATTGGCAATTTCTTTTATTAGATATACACACTTTCCCTGGATACAAATATATATAGAACTCACATAAGAGGATAAAGGGCAGCAGAACAGGCTATCTAAAAACAGCAAATGTAGAGAGAGGCTTTCTCTGAACTCCCCTTTATCTACCTAAAGACAGAACCCCCAAAAGGAACTAAAGTATAATAGATCCCTCCCCGAGGGATTCAACCAGGGAAGATGGCCTCCTAACTCCCCTTTATCTACTAAAGACAGAGGCCCCAAAAGGAACTAAGTATCATAGATCCCTCCCAGAGGGATTCAACCGGGGAAAATGGCCTCTTAATTCCCCTTTATCTACCTAAAGACAGAGACCCCAAAAGGAACTAAAGTATCATAGATCCCTCCTCAAGGGATTCAACCAGGGAAGATGGCTTCTTATCACAGCAGAAGAGGCTGACACCACACCCAAAGTTTGTTATGAAGTATAACACCTCTTTTTCTACTCTTCTAAGGGCCCTGTCTATTTTCCCTAAATTATCTACTCTTGCCTAAGACACCTATGTCCCCCTTTCCCTGTTAGGATCGTCTTTTAGCCTAAATTCTAAAGCTACCTCTGAGTTGCTCATTTTCCTGTGTATCTTCCATGTATACATGAGTGTAAAACATTAATGAACTTGTTTTTCCTCTTGTTAGTCTTCTATTACAAGAGGTCTCAGGTAAGCATTGGAAGGATAGAAGCAAACTTTTTCTTCCCCTACAAGATCATCCATCATCTTAATTTTCTTCTTTTAAAAAAATATTATTTATTAATTTATTTGGCTGCAATGGGTCTTAGTTGGGGCATGTGGGATCTAGTTCCCTGACCAGGGATCACACCCAAGCCCCCTGCATTGGGAGTTTGGAATCTTTAGCCACTGGACCACCAGGGAAGTCCCAATTATTTGTCTTCTTAACCAATTACACTTAAAGCTGTTTTAAGAAGGCAGAGTTGTGATCAACAACATCATATCATCACCTGACTTAATTAAAAAAGCATTTATCTGGTAAAAATAATTACCTGATAGCAGTCTCCTTTAAGATTGTCTAAGACATCACCACACGTTTTTCGCATGTATTTCTTACATCCGTCAATCACCATTTGGTCAATGTTCAAAATAGGTTAAGGAGCAATTTCCCCTGTATTTGAACATGTCAAAGGATTCTGAAATACTTTTTTAAAAGGTAAAGATGAACATAACATTTTTCACACTAATTTGGGTATCATAAAGTTTAAAAAAACAATGAATGAGACAATGACTTCATTTGGGCACCAAGGACACTCAAAAGGCACTGTATTTCCTTCTAGTGGAGAAGTCATCTCAGCAACTGCTGGGCAGTCGACACGGTGCAAAGGTTGCCTGCTCTTTAATTCTCAATTCTGCTGCTTTGTTGGCGGCCTGTTGGTAGCCATATAAAAAGGCTACTGGTGCTAAGTTGAAATCTTTGTCCAAAGTAATCTTATAACATTAAGTGTAGTATTAAGACAAAAAAGGAGGAAGAGAACAAAGTCCACCAAACTTAATCTCTTATACAGCAAAGGATATCTCTACCATAGTCACCATCTTTGGTTTCAGTTTGACTATTTCACATAATATGCCCCCATCTCCACCTCCCAGAATCAGTACATCTTTGCCACTGTAATCTTCTTTGCCACTGCCCATGATGGCCCGGGTATACGCCAAATCACTTTCCGCCAAATCTAGGGAGGAGAAACATCCAAAATGGTGACTTAACCAAAGCCTCAGAGCACCTGACTTATCATTCCAGAAACTGCTAGAATCTAGAAAATTCAGACATTTTCCTTTTCAGTCTTTAAAAACTCAGTATATACAGTGTTTTGGTGTGTGTGTTTTTTTTTTCCTTTTGGATTGTGGACTTTTCTTCATCCCTATTCATCTCACACCCAACATGTTACCTACATAGGTTATACACTTATATAGTTTAGAAGAAAATTCAGTCTTTAGCCTGTTCTGATAATTTAAAAGCAATTACATATTTCCAGATGACATAAAACAGCAGAGTTGCTTCAAAAGAATATGAGAGGGAGAAAAGTGACTGGAGTTTAAGGGAAACAAGACTGGCCAGGAGTTGATCATTGTTGACACTCAACGGTGAGTATACGTGGGTTCATCTTACTGTTCTGTCTACTTGGGTTTGAAATTTTCCACAACAGAAAGACTTCCTAATAAATAAGCAATTAATATAAAATAACCAACAAGGACCTACTGTATACCACAGGGAACTAGACTCAATATCTTAACAATAACCTATAAGAGAATGTTAATAAATATGTATTTTATATCTATGTATACATAAAAAAAGAATGTCAAGACAAAGTTTTCATGGCTCTACTNTCTGCCCTCAACACAATTTTGATTAATTAACTGTCTGTCCTAGTTGCCTTCCCCTGTGCAAGATCCAAGTATGTAGAGATTGAGACTGTCTCGTTCACTGCTGTGTCGCTAGTGTTTGCCAGAGGCCTGGCCCTGAAAAATCACACAGAAATATATGTGCTGAATGAATAAACAAGTCCATTGGCAAAAGGGCTTTGCTGACCTGGTTGTAGGTGCCTGACCAAAGATCCCACTTTTACAACTGTTCCTGAAGCTTCGTGCCCCAGCACCATTGGCTTTTTCACAATAAAATCTCCAATTCGACCATGCTGCCAGTAATGGACATCTGAGCCACAAATTCCAACAGAATGCATCTTCAGAAGCACCTCTGATAAGAGAAAGGAGAAGGAGAAAACAAGTGAGGAAGGGAAGGACCCCTCTATCTCTCTGAGGTGTTTTTCCTCTGGACACATGAGAGGGTTTGGTTTCAAGGTCAGGTATAAAACTTACATCACAGAGGAAAACAAGCTAAAAAGTAGCTTGACCAAGTCTTACAAGGCAAGAAAGCTTCCAAACAGCAAAATAACTGCATGTGAGGGCTAATTCTATACATCAGCTTGGCTTGGCTATTTGGTCAAACGCTAGATGTTGCTGGGAAGTTACTTTTTAGATGTGATTAACATTTAAGCACATCCATGTTCACTGCAGTATTATTTACAATAGTCATGTTATGGAAACAATCTAAGTGTCCATTGATGGAGCAATGGACAAAAAAAATGGGGCCTTGTATATACAATGGAATATTATTCGGCCATTAAAAAAGGAAATCTTGCCATTTGCAACAACATGAATGGACCTTGAGGGCGTTATGCTAAGTGAAATAAGTCAGAGAAAGACAAATACCATATTATTTCACTTATATGCAGAATCTAACACCAAACCAAAACAAAAACCTACCAAACTCACAGATACAGAAAATGGATTTGTGGTTGCCAGAGGCAAGGAGTAGAAGGTGGGTGAAATGGGCGAAGAGGGTCAAAGGGAACAAACTTCTCCTTATAAAATAAATATTAATAAGTCTGGGGAGGTAATGTACAGAACGGTGACTATATTTATAATACCATGTTGCATAGTTCAAAGTTGCTGAGAGAACAGATCTTAAAAGTTCTCATCACAAGAAAAAAACTGTACAATAGCTATTTGCGATGACAGATGTTAACTAGACATTGTGGTGATCATTTCACAGTATATACAGATATCAAATCATCATGTTCACCTGAAGCTAATATAATGTTATGCGTAAATTATATAATAATTTAATAAAACAAACATTTAAACCAGTATATTTTGAGTAAAGCAGATTATCCTCCATAATGTGGATAAACCTCCTCCAATCAGTTGAAGGCCTTAAAAAAGTCTGAGGTTTCCTGAAGGAGACGGAATTCTCCTCAAGACTTACCTTAATTTTCAGCCTGCTGGTTATCCCTACCAATTTCAGACTAGGCAGCTCCTCTATCTCTGTTTCTCTATATATAATAAAGCTAATATAAATATAAATATAAATAATAATGTCTCTCAGTTCTATTTCCCTGGAGAACTCTAATACACCAAATAAAAGGTATTAGTAGGAAGAAGTGTGTCAACCACGTAAGAGGGAAAAAAAAANTTCATTGGAAGGACTGATGTTGAAACTGAAACTCCAATACTTTGGCCACCTGATGCGAAGAACTGACTCACTGGGAAAGATTGAAGGCAGGAGGAGAAGGGGACGACAGCAGATGGGATGGTTGGATGGCATCACTGACTCAATGGACATGAGTTTGAAAAAACTCCGGGAGTTAGTGATGGACAGGGAGGTCTGGCGTGCTGCAGTCCCTGAGGTCGCAAAGAGTCAGACACGACTGAGCGACTGAACTGAACTGAGCAGAACTGAAGCCAGAAGACATTAAAAGGCCTGGCCCCAAATTACAAGCCTAGTGAGCAAGAAAGTAACAACTTGAATCCAGATCTCCTGATTTCATATCCTCTGCCTGTCCCACATGAGCTGCCTTTTGGCACAAGCAGTTTTGTAGTTAACTTTTGCTAGTTCCTCACTGCCCAGTACCTATTCAATGCTCCCAAAACCTCCGCATGCAAGAACATGAAATCCCTCAAATTCCAAAAAGAAATATGTGGAAGCCAAAGCATGGGCTTATCTCCATGATCCTTCTGTTCGCAACCCTCCACAAGATAAATAACAAGGTCTACATTCGGCCTGACTGGTGCCCGCAACCTTCTTTCTCCCCTCCCCTCTGCTTCTCCTACACCATTTCCCCCGCCCCAATCTACTCTTCTGCTCTGATTGTTGTCATCATCCCTCTACCCGCTGGATCTATCCCATCAATTCAATATTAAGGAAAAAACTCTGAAGAGAAATATTGACTTGCAAACTCTCTCAAAGACCCCAAGTCACACACACAACTCTCTCCGACAGTCCTGCCTCATCACATTTGGGCCTCGCTCAAAGCTGGTACTGGGACTAAAGTGAGGGTGGCCTGTGGTCGGGAACTGTGTGCTCTTCTCATCCTCACTCTGACTTCCCTATGACGTAAGAATACCAAGGGGAGGGGCTTCCCTGGTGGTCCAGTGGTTAAGAATCCGCCTTGCAATACAAGGGACACTGGTTCAATCCCTGGTCCAGGAAGATCCCACATCCCTTGGAGCGGCTAAGCCTGTGAACAACTACTGAGCCTGAGCTCTAGGGCCCACGATCCGCAAATATTGAGGCCACAACTACTGTGCTCCACAACAAGAAAAGCCACTGCAACTAGAAGCCCACACCTGGAAACTGGAGAGTAGCTCCCACTTTCCACAACTAGACAAAGCCCATGCCCAGTAACAAAGACTCAAAGCAGCACATTAAAAAAAAAAAAAAAACCCACAGAGAAATGGGATTGGAGATGGTGAAAAGAAAGAATTATCCTGTGGGAGATTATTCCACTGACAGGCAGATGTTGCCTTATCACACATAGCATCCTGGGAGCAGCCCTGTTGCCACAGACCTGGAAAGAGCGGTTGGTCCTCTTTCCCCAACCTTATTCAGTGAAAGCTGAGGGAAAGGGGATGAGTCTCTTCCCAACTCTAACTGTTCATGATTTTCTAAACACCAGAAACATGATTTTCTAAACACCAGAGGAGAGTGAAAAAGTTGGCTTAAGCTCAATATTCAGAAAACTCAGACCATGGCATCTGGTCCCATCACTTCATGGGAAATGGATGGGGAAACAGTGGCAACAGTGGCTGACTCTATTTTTTTAGGCTCCGAAATCACTGCAGATGGTGAATGTAGCCATGAAATTAAAAGATGCTTACTCCTTGGAAGAAAAGTTAGGACCAAACAGAGACAGCATATTCAAAAGCAGAGACATTACTTTGCTGACAAAGGTCCGTCTAGTCAAAGCTATGATTTTTCCAGTAGTCACGTACGGATGTGAGAGTTGGACCATAANAAAAACCCACAGAGAAATGGGATTGGAGATGGTGAAAAGAAAGAATTATCCTGTGGGAGATTATTCCACTGACAGGCAGATGTTGCCTTATCACACATAGCATCCTGGGAGCAGCCCTGTTGCCACAGACCTGGAAAGAGCGGTTGGTCCTCTTTCCCCAACCTTATTCAGTGAAAGCTGAGGGAAAGGGGATGAGTCTCTTCCCAACTCTAACTGTTCATGATTTTCTAAACACCAGAAACATGATTTTCTAAACACCAGAGGAGAGTGAAAAAGTTGGCTTAAGCTCAATATTCAGAAAACTCAGACCATGGCATCTGGTCCCATCACTTCATGGGAAATGGATGGGGAAACAGTGGCAACAGTGGCTGACTCTATTTTTTTAGGCTCCGAAATCACTGCAGATGGTGAATGTAGCCATGAAATTAAAAGATGCTTACTCCTTGGAAGAAAAGTTATGACCAAACAGAGACAGCATATTCAAAAGCAGAGACATTACTTTGCTGACAAAGGTCCGTCTAGTCAAAGCTATGATTTTTCCAGTAGTCACGTACGGATGTGAGAGTTGGACCATAAGGAAAGCTGAGTGCTTAAGAACTGATGCTTTTGACCTGTGGTGTTGGAGAAGACTCTTGAGAGTCCCTTGGACTGCAAAGAGATCCAACCAGTCCATCATAAAGGAAATTAGTCCTGAATATTCATTGGAAGGGTTGATGCTGAAGTTGAAACTCCAATAATTTGGCCACCTGATGCAAAGAACTTACTCATTGGGAAAGACCCTAATGCTGGGAAAGATTGAAGGCAGGAAGAGAAGGGGACAACAGAGGATGAGATGGTTGGATGGCATCACCGACTCAATGGACGTGAGTTTGAAAAATCTCTGGGAATTGGTGATGGACAGGGAAGCCTGGCGTGCTGCGGTCCCTGGGGTCACAAAGAGCTGGACACGACTAAGCGAATGAACTGAACTGAAACACCAGAAAATGACAAGGCCACTTGGAGGTTTTCACAGTGGGATGCAGGGAATAGGCAAAGGTTAACGAATGATCAAGAAGCCAAGGGGGAAGCAGGAAGATAGAAAATAAGGTGGGTAGGAAAATCAAGAAGCTGTGGTGGTGTGCAAATCCGCACAAAGAGAAACAAGAGAAGAGGGTGTGGACCCAGGGCCAGGCTGGGGACACAGACACTAAGCACCCTTGCAGAGGAAGAAACATGGGCTTAGTGTGTCCCCTCAAGGCCCTCCACAGCCCTCCCATTGCCACTGCCAACCAGGACACTTCCTTCCCCACCTCTCCCTACAATGCTCGCTCCCCATTCCCAGTGCAAGGCTCCTTTTCAGGCCTATCCTGGTACCATCCCCCAGACACAAGGCCACAGCTATGATGCAGTCATGGCACTGTTTACTGAGCTTACTCCTTGGAAGAAAAGTTATGACCAACCTAGACAGCATTTTAAAAAGCTCCTACTGTGTGCCAGTCCCTGTGTTGAGTACCTGATACGCTTTTCCCATTGAATTAATGTACTAACTCTATGCATTTCATCATATCGATGCTATTATTTCCATTTCACCATCTAGAAGATTGAGATTACAAAGTTTCACTTGTACCAGGTCACACAGTTGGTAAATAGGATAGATCAGTGGTTAGTCTCAAGCGTTATCACTGTGCTCTTCTGCTTTCCACGAAAATCTTGTTGGGTACCTTGACTTGGAAAGGCCCAGGAAAGGTGGGCTGGTTTAGGAACCACTTGCTCAAAGGCAGTCTCTGCCCCTGTAACTTGTTCCCTCCTCGAGTGCCAACTTAAACTCATGAGGTCCCTGGCCTGTGACTCCTCTCAAGGCTTTCAGTAGGCACTAGAAAACTCAGGTCTGTCAGACTGCCCCTGTGACGAGAGCCTGGCCTCCATTGGACAAGCCCCATCTTGGCCAAAAGAGCCATGACTGGGCCCCGGCTGGGGCCAGGCTGGGGTTCGGAGAACACGCCTGGCCGGTTGAGAAGGAAAGTAGCTCACCAGCAGCCCAGAGTCCCATGGCCAGGCCCGTGCAGAGGTATAGCACTCTGTTTCTGCCAGACATAAGTTCCTCAATCACTTTGAAAGCTGAGCTGGGACAGTGAGGATGGGGCAAGAGCCACCCTGTCTGGACTTCTGGCTCTGTTCTGGGGCCAAGCTAATCAGCTTTCTCCTGCCTCTGCTAATTCTCACATAATCCTGGGGTCTACCTCACCATCACTCTTATGGAAGTCAAATAAGCCACGCAGAGAACTTCACAGCACAAGGCCAAACAGGTAATAACAATCATTGTGTCTTTACATGCATGGTTGCATTTAATCTCCAGGTGGTTAGAGACTGAAGTGCAGAAAGTTCATTTCCACAAAGTCACTCACTAGGAGTGAGTGGATCCAGGGTCCCAAAGCTCATGCCCTGTGGCTCTACGCCACAGTAAACCCTGGTTGGTGCTAAGGTTCCTACTGTCACAAGATATCTCTGTTATAGCTGCAGTGGAAACCAATAACAGAGGACAATCCCAGTAAGTCACCTCCAAGATGGCTGGAGAGGAGCGACCGATTTCAGCAATGATTTTCTATTATTGCTCTACTTGAGGGAAATTTAGACTGAACGACTAAATCTAAGCATTGAGGGTCAGTCCTAGCCCTAGTCAGGTGACCTGTCTTCAATGCATCCAAGAAAGGCAGGCCTGCTGAGAGAATGCTTAATGTCTGGAATGAGCGTAAAAGAAGGAACAAACCACTATGGGAAACTAGAAGAAAGAACACCAAAATACAGCAGGGAAGAGGTCCCAGGTGCCGTGGCTGGGCCCTGGGCACTGACTTGTAGCAGAAGTTAGCATTGTGCTTGTAGAACCGGCAGAGGTTCCCATCATCGGGGGGCGTGGCGCAGAAGAAGATGGTAGGTGACAGATTGTATCGGCCGATCTTGCAGAACTCATCAGTTTCTCGAGGAGCACCAGGCTCAATGGCAACACGATCACCTGGAGGAAGACAAACATGCAAACAAACAGAAGGGCAGAGAGGCTGTTAAGAGTCACATGCTCATAGGTAGATGCCAGCAGGGGGATCTGGCCAAATGAGCCTCCCTGCCCACTGGGGACCCAGGGTCGTCCAGGAAAGCCCAGCCTGTTAGTGTCTCCAAAGCAAATACCAAAGGCAACACACACACTCTGGAAGAAAATAAACAGTCCACTTCTCCACAGGATGGTTTGGCCTGCCTGCCCTTTTATCAACTCATGGGATAAGTCCTCCAGTTCCATAGCTACCTCCCAGCTTAGGAAACATAACTAGTCCCAACAAGCCAGGTTTTGTTCCCATCTCAAACTGTTGCAAAAGAGGTAGCTAGTGTATGGATTTTGCAGAGTTTTTTCTTTTCTGTTTTGATACTATGCTGACAGGAACCATAACGATGGCACATCTTGTGTCCAGTCTCCTAGACAATAACTGATTCCTGGTTAGTAGAACCACTAAGGCAAATGACCCATAGAGGCTTCAGACTCTACATCAGAGAAACACTAAGGCTTGTGAATAGCCAGGTCTACTGTACTTAACTCCATGTCTCACTACATCCACTTGGAAACCCAGCCTTAGACTGGCTCTTCTTACTTCTTAGTATGAAAAATTTCAAACATACAACAAAGTCATAGGACATATCTCATGAGTTGAAAAACATACAGCAAAGTTGAAAGAACTGTATGATGAACACCCAGACATTCTCTACTTATTTCTTCAATTAACATTTAGCTACATTGATTTTATCACATATCCATCCCATCTATCTCTCTCTCTTCCACCCATCAATCCACCTTCTTTTTGAAAGCATTTCAAAGTAGGCTGCACATACTCAGCTTGATATCATTATACTGCAGCTTGCATATCATAACTATAGTTCAATACTTGTTTATGGTATTTTGTTAAGGTAAAATTTAGATGCTGACAAAATGCAGACATGTACCTAACTTCTTCAGAGCTAGTGGATCCCTCCTGGTGCAGCCAGGCTCAGAGGGCCTGGTAACTAACACAAGATGACACCTACTGAGAACGCTCTCTTTCCCAGAGAGAATCTGTTGTTTCCAGGCTATGAGGCGGTCTCACCAGGAAAAGAAGGTTAAAGCCACAGCTGGCTGTTCCAAGACATCTTGGATTTAATTCACTGCATTGGGGAACATCGCAATCTGCCGTAGCTGAGAATTCCTCCTGAATTAAGCAAATTCCCAGGTAGCTCAGTGATAAAGAATCTACCTGCCAAGTAGACTTGGACTCGATCCCTGGATCAGGAAGATCCCCTAAAGAAGGAAATGACAACGCACTCTAGCATTCTTGCCTGGAAAATCCCATGGACAGAGGAGCCTGGTAGGCTACAGTCCATGGAGTCACAAAGTCAGATACAACTTAGTGACTAAACTATAGCAACAAAAAAATATTGATAGTTTCCAAGCCATCCAATAAAATCAATGCTGCATGGAAGGCCCTGGTTCTCAGCATGGAGAGAGATTCTGTGGTTCCTGTGGCTGCAACATCTTCCCCTTTACCTGGCTTATTTCTTACTTGTCTTCAGGTGTTGAATTAATTGTCTCTTCCTCTGATGAGCCAGGGTTCTGGAGAATAGTACACACTGATCACACCCTGTATTCTCTGCTGCCCTCAACACAATTTTGATTAATTAACTGTCTGTCCTAGTTGCCTTCCCCTGT
The DNA here is from genome assembly GCA_006410875.1 of Neotragus pygmaeus. Taxonomy (NCBI): domain Eukaryota; kingdom Metazoa; phylum Chordata; class Mammalia; order Artiodactyla; family Bovidae; genus Neotragus; species Neotragus pygmaeus. The sequence goes on along the minus strand of SJYV01016253.1, from coordinate 286,278 downwards.
GCAAGATCCAAGTATGTAGAGATTGAGACTGTCTCGTTCACTGCTGTGTCGCTAGTGTTTGCCAGAGGCCTGGCCCTGAAAAATCACACAGAAATATATGTGCTGAATGAATAAACAAGTCCATTGGCAAAAGGGCTTTGCTGACCTGGTTGTAGGTGCCTGACCAAAGATCCCACTTTTACAACTGTTCCTGAAGCTTCGTGCCCCAGCACCATTGGCTTTTTCACAATAAAATCTCCAATTCGACCATGCTGCCAGTAATGGACATCTGAGCCACAAATTCCAACAGAATGCATCTTCAGAAGCACCTCTGATAAGAGAAAGGAGAAGGAGAAAACAAGTGAGGAAGGGAAGGACCCCTCTATCTCTCTGAGGTGTTTTTCCTCTGGACACATGAGAGGGTTTGGTTTCAAGGTCAGGTATAAAACTTACATCACAGAGGAAAACAAGCTAAAAAGTAGCTTGACCAAGTCTTACAAGGCAAGAAAGCTTCCAAACAGCAAAATAACTGCATGTGAGGGCTAATTCTATACATCAGCTTGGCTTGGCTATTTGGTCAAACGCTAGATGTTGCTGGGAAGTTACTTTTTAGATGTGATTAACATTTAAGCACATCCATGTTCACTGCAGTATTATTTACAATAGTCATGTTATGGAAACAATCTAAGTGTCCATTGATGGAGCAATGGACAAAAAAAATGGGGCCTTGTATATACAATGGAATATTATTCGGCCATTAAAAAAGGAAATCTTGCCATTTGCAACAACATGAATGGACCTTGAGGGCGTTATGCTAAGTGAAATAAGTCAGAGAAAGACAAATACCATATTATTTCACTTATATGCAGAATCTAACACCAAACCAAAACAAAAACCTACCAAACTCACAGATACAGAAAATGGATTTGTGGTTGCCAGAGGCAAGGAGTGGAAGGTGGGTGAAATGGGCGAAGAGGGTCAAAGGGAACAAACTTCTCCTTATAAAATAAATATTAATAAGTCTGGGGAGGTAATGTACAGAACGGTGACTATATTTATAATACCATGTTGCATAGTTCAAAGTTGCTGAGAGAACAGATCTTAAAAGTTCTCATCACAAGAAAAAAACTGTACAATAGCTATTTGCGACGACAGATGTTAACTAGACATTGTGGTGATCATTTCACAGTATATACAGATATCAAATCATCATGTTCACCTGAAGCTAATATAATGCTATGCGTAAATTATATAATAATTTAATAAAACAAACATTTAAACCAGTATATTTTGAGTAAAGCAGATTATCCTCCATAATGTGGATAAACCTCCTCCAATCAGTTGAAGGCCTTAAAAAAGTCTGAGGTTTCCTGAAGGAGATGGAATTCTCCTCAAGACTTACCTTAATTTTCAGCCTGCTGGTTATCCCTACCAATTTCAGACTAGGCAGCTCCTCTATCTCTGTTTCTCTATATATAATAAAGCTAATATAAATATAAATATAAATAATAATGTCTCTCAGTTCTATTTCCCTGGAGAACTCTAATACACCAAATAAAAGGTATTAGTAGGAAGAAGTGTGTCAACCACGTAAGAGGGAAAAAAAAACCTGTTTTTTGAGGAGATAACTGTTTCCAGACAATTAATATGCTATGCTTGATTCTTGAGCTTCCCAGGTGGTGCCTCAATGATAAAGAACTCGCCTGCCAATTTGGAGATGCAGATGTGGGTTCGATCTCTGGGCTGGGAAGATCCCCTGGAATAGGAAATGGCAACCCACTCCAGTATTCTTGCCTGGGAAATCCCATGGACAGAGGAGCCTGGTGGGCTACAGTCCATGGGGTTGCAAAGAGTCCAACACAAGTTAGCGACCGAGCATGCATGCCTGATTCTTATCTATCATGACAAGGAGGTTGGTACGATTCAGGCTTGGCAATACTTTGTGTTCTATCAGGCTGAGTTCTTCATGCTCGTTTTGCTCAAAAGTGCAGCTTTAATTTAAACCATCCAAAGATTTTAACTGGCATTTCTCCTTCACAGGTTTGAATATAGTGAGATTTGGTGATATTGTTGTTGTCAGTTTTCCAAGTTTAAAATGATTGAACTGAGCCCCTTTGCTGAAATAAATCCTAAAGGATTACTGGCCTAGTGTGACTGAGTTTACCACATTACAAAGTATCTCCCTGAGAAAAAGCTCTGCCCTAGAAAGACAAAGAGACCAGAGCTCTGCTCTGCACTCGGATGTCTTACACACTACCCTGCCACAAACCACGGGAGATCCACCAGGTGTGGCTCTGCAGAACTTCCTCATCCTTGGTGAATAGTGTAAGAAGTGGCAGGGCACATCTTGAGATCAAAGGTAGGGAAAACTCATTTGAGTCATGAAAATTATCTCAGTTTCCTCTCTTGAAGTTAGCAATTTATAACATGAGATTACATTTGAGATGCTAGAATGCTAGCTGAAATTTACCATCATTTCCCTTTTCAACTCAAGGGTGGCAAGGGATAAGAAAGTGAGAGCAGAATGTTGCAGAGAGAAACTGAAAAGGATCCTTTGGGTCCAGAACAACTCTTTGCTTTTCTTTCTTTTTTTTTAGCCACCTCTGGAATCCATGCCAACTTTTCAGAACACAATGAACTGCCCTTTCACTTCTCTGGATATCATATCTCGGTAGATACACTTGAGCCTTAAATATACATTACTTGCTTAACACCGATAGAAACAGCTATTATCTGTCTTCTTATTGCTATCAATCAGTAACCCAATTGATCTTTGAGTAACAAAACTCCAGAGGCTCCAGGAAAGCTGCCTCCAATCTGATGTTCACACAGAAGCTACAGTTCTGGGCTGAGGCAGGGAAGCATGCACCCAACTCATCAAGGACAGAGAGAGACGCGAGTGGCTGGGTGTGGGATGAGTGATCTATAGACACGTTGCCCCTCGCCCCCTGCCTCACTTCCTGCTGCAGGACCCCAGGGCTGAAAGGAACTGGAAACTGTCAGTTGGAAGCTGCCACAGCTGTGAGGGTGGCATGACCTCCCCAGGTGGAGACGTCACCCCGGGAAATGTGCGGGTCGGCTTGGCTGGGCAGGTTTGGCCAGAAGGAATGGAGCAAAGGTGGCAGGAGCCCTGCCCCAGTGTGCTCACCCACTTTCTGCTCCTGTCTGATTAGGGGAGTAGGGAAGGGCTCTATGCAGCTCCTCCCACTCCCACTGGAGAGAACGGCCTGGTCTTTGGAGAATGTCCCGGACGTTCCCTTTTGTATTTACAAGATTACGATCTATAGACTCACGCTTTTCCAAAGTTTGGTTTAGCATTAGGACATGATCTGGCCACCCAAATGGCAGTTTATAGAGGGGAGAGTAACCTAATTCTGTCATTAGTTCAAAAGAGGGACAGTTCTACCTTTGTCCATAACCTGAAGAATTTTATGTCAAATTCTCTGGGACAAGCCAGCAGTTTGATATGGTAACTCCTCTATCACTGTTTCTTTTATTTCGTGTAGCAGCCAGATTGAATCTATCTAGTCATACTGTTGACAATAGAACTAGGTTGAAGGCCTAACAAAAGCATAGTTTTCTTTAAATTAATTACTTTAATTGGAGGATAATTACTTTACAATATTGTGATGGTTTTTGCCATACACTGACATGAGTCAGCTACGGGTGCCCATGTGTATCCCCTTCCTGAATCCTCCTCCTATCTCCCTCCCCAACCCATCCCTCTGGCTTTTAATGGAGGTTTTTAAGTAACAAACAGTAGGAAAAGAGGGAGAAAGGGGCAGCAAATCTGTGTCTCCAGGGTAAACAACAGGAAACAATAAAAGACAAGTTGAATATCCCAAGGACCTACCGTTTGGGCCTGGTTCAGGGATAGGATAGTTTTCCTAAAGGAAACAAAATAGAAAAATAATTTAGCATGTACAACAACTTTACCTATGAACATTTCAAAGTTTCATTCAAATATTTCTTCTTAGAATTAACACAGATTCAGACCATTCTGCTGCTGGGTAGATGTCAGAGGGGTTATCCTGAATCCTGCTGACTCTAGCTGCTGACCTCTCCCAGCCCACTGGTGAAATGTGCCATGGGCCAAGAAAAAGTATACAGCTTGCACACCCTGGCAGAAAGGATACTTCTGGGTCTCTAATATGGAATGTGGATAATACATTCTTACATAGTTTTATTTGGTCTGGCGAACTTGTACTGGGAAAGGATGAAGTGTTTCCAGCAGTTGCACAGGAAGGCTTTTGTCTCTGGACACGTTGGAAATGGCCTGTGCTCCGCTCACTCACGTCAGTGCACAGACCAACGCTTGTTTCTCTCTTTCAAAACCTCCTACACAGAGTTTTAGTTTTGGGGGACACGGAGGACCTGCATTTTGCACATGCTCACTGGGTTAAAAAGCAATCTGACGTTCACAGCTATTTATGATGAGGATAATGATAATTTGCCAAGCTTTTTTCCCACTGCCAACTAGCTAGGAAGTTCCTAATGACAAGGTGGAAGGACAGTGAGTGGCCAAATCCAAATGTTCATTTTATTAATTCTTTGCGGGCAGCTAAGCAAGAAGAGGGAGAAGGGATACAAATAAACCGTTCACTGGACATACGATGTGCCAGACAGTCTACTGGGCTTTACATACATCATGGCACATGGCCCACCACTTGCAGATGGGAAACCTGACTAGCAAGTTAAAAAAACTTGACCAAGGTCATAGGGCCAGAATGGACAAACCAGGTCTAATCCCAGGTGTGTCTGACTCCCAAGCCTGCCTCATTGCATCCCATTGCACCCTCAAAGTGGAATTTGCCTTTTCTCCTCTAGGGGTGATGTAAGGAGCAATCAGATGATGAGAATTCTGGAACTGGGCCCAATGCAGAGTGCTCTAGAAGGAAGCATGGCTCAAAGCTTGCCTCCTTCACAAAGCCTCCCCCAGATGCTTTTATGGGAGCAATAAATAATCCTAGCACTATTTTGCTAACATGATAAGAACCTTGTTGCCAAAGACTATGCCTTCAATCTCTGGCACCAGATACAGTGCTCTGCCCCAAACCTGGGAGGCTTGGTACTTGTTAAATAATCACTCTCCACAACAGTATTTCCACAGAAAGTCTGAGGTTCTTGCTCATCCAAGATTATCAGCCCTTTCTGTTATAACAGTTCAACGCTTATTTGAACTCTGTGTCTCCAGTGAATCAAAAGGTTAATTCTTTTTTTTTCCCCAAAGGGTTAATTCTCATGCTCATTAGTTAACACTGACCAACTTCTTTGTGTCAGGTCCTATGCTAAGTGCTGCTCATGCATCACCTCAGCTCATCCCCAGGACAACCCTATGTAATGCCTTTATTATTATCCCATTTTCAGTATGATGAGGTTGTGGAACAGGGAGATTTGGCCGTCTGTTCATAGTAACAATAAGGTAGTAAACGATGGAGCTGCACCCAGAGTAGCATGATGTGGGGACAAGAGGCAGTTTTTTCACCTCTTAATACATTTGGAAGGAAGAGAGGAAAGGAGAGGAGGAGAGAAGGTTGGGGTAGGGGGGGCGGAGAAGGCCATCTAGAAGCAGGCAACTCCGGATAGCTGGCTGTCACCAAAATCTTTCTCAAAGTTGCTGGTCCCACATCTGACATATAGCATCAGGGACTGCTGTGTAAGGTTATGTTTCTGTTATACGGAATGAAAATTTAAATTACATGCTAAAATGAAACTAAGACTAAGTAAGGCTTTTTATTTCAAACATGGAACTTCACTCTCCCCATCCCCACCCATCCCCTACCCCCACATCCCCCTAAAGGTGCTGGTAGCAACTTTCCAGGCACTGGGAATTTTGGACGGAAAGATGGTAAGATCCAAACTCAAAGCAACAGTTAGGAGCACCGAGTTGCCCTTGGGTCCCCACAGATTACCATTGTAACTGGGAGTTAACAGAGCTCACCAACTTTGGTCTTACCACATGGGCAAAGCTGCAGTGTCTCTCCTGGACACTAGAGGGTGCTCTGAATATAGCCTGTTTTTTCCTTAGCAGCAGAACAGACATGGGGAACTTATATACCCGTTCCTCAAAACCATCTGTCTTTTTCTGTTCTCTTTCTTGTCGAGTCTAAAGACTCTTACAGCTCAGTTTGGCTCTCCTCTCTCTTCTCTGCAGGAGGCATGCCACCCGAGCACAAGACCATGTTAAGATCAGTCCTTAAGTTTGTAAATATTATCCTAAGCATGGCTGCAGGGCTCACAATGTTTTCAAAAGTTATTACAGCATGGTTATTAAAAAAAAAAAATCTTGCTTTTCATTTATAGTTGTTTCCTTGATATGATGTTGGCTAAATCCTGTTTACTTAATCTCCTTTTCTGTCTCATATTACAGTGGTGATGTTCATTTATCCTATTTCTCATGTATCAAAATTTCTTAGCTCCTCTGAGACCTCATAATTTCGCTTTTAACCCCCTGGCCCCTTTCTTCATTCCCAAAGGTTTGTCATCACGCATATTCAGTCTCTTGAACAGGATTTCTTATCTTTCTGTGAGTGATAGTAACCAGGGTATAGAGAGGAGTTGAGTAACATTCTTTACTGAGTTATTTGTGTTTTACAGCATTTTCACTTTGAGTCCCTTCTATGCCCTTCAGGTCTTCCTTCTCCTCCACCACCACAAATAAATCATGTAAATACTTCGGGAAGAGCTCAGTGGGAACACAGAATCATCTCAGGGGAATCTCACATCCTAAATGTTATCTTGCCTTTCCTAAATATATTTTCTCAAATTAGCTTAAATATATATTCCCTGAATATGCCCTATTGGCCTCCTTTCCTCAACTTCCACTTGTCCATCTGAGTACGTCTTGCCTGGATGATAGCAGTGGTCTCAAGATGAGGAGAAATTAGGAGAAAATGCCCTCCCCCTCCTCCAGCCAACATGACTCTGGAATCACCTGTCTGTGTTGAAACATAGGTTCCCCTCCAGGAGCTGTGTGTCCTTGGGGCAGTTACAAAACGTCGTTGTACTTTCAATCTTCTTCCTCTATCTAATGAAGATAATCATAAAAGAGAGAGCCCTTGGGAATTCCTCAGTAGTCCACTGGCTCCAAACTCTCTCTGCCAAGAGCCTGGGTTCAGTCCTCGGTTGGGGAACTAAGATCTCACTAGCTGTGCAGTTCAGCCAAAAAGAAATTAAAAAAAAAAGAGTGCCTGACTCATAGTAAATGTTAGCTCTTATTACAAAAGAAATAAAATCAAAATCCTTTCTGTAACATCAGCTCACAACATGGTTGAACCAGCTGTAGACAACTGTGTCCTTTTTCTTTTGAAAGGGTAACTTTTAAAACTATTCTGGGGAAAAGTTGTATTTCTCGTTTCTCATGTCAACATTCAGAACATGACTGCTTCTGAAAAGGCTGGAATTTAGGAGAAAAGTCAAGTAGGATTCCAGCATTTTTTAGGCTTGATTCTAACAGTTGAGTGTAAAGACCGCGCCCCCTACCCCAGTGTAAGGGCAACAGGCATGGCTGGGAGAAAGCGGCCATTCTCGCCCCAGGTCCTTGCAGCCCACCTCTGCCACCTGCTCTACCTGCCAGGCCTCCTGTCAACCTGCTGGCTGGCTGCCCTGCACCCTTAAGGAGACCAGAGCAAACAATCTTATTTTTGCTTCCCTCACTCCTCAATTTTCCCTCTCCCCTGAGGGCTTGAAGGGTGTTTTGAGGGTATGAGGAAAATTCAAAGGTATTCCATTTGGCCACTTTATCCTAAGAGGCTTTGTTCTAGCCGGCACTGGTCCTGGCAAACTCGAGGTCAAAGTAGAAGGGTCAGACATTCTCGCAAAGTTCACTGAGCCGGTCTCCAGCCTTCAGCCCAGGCTCTCTGGGCTCCAACCAGTCTTCTGCCGATAACAATCTTTCTAAATTGCAAATTCATTTAAAGTGCCCAGTGGCCCTGCAAACTCCTAAACCCCCTCATTTTGCAGGCTATTTACCTCCTTGCAAGCCTCCTGTAATTTCCAAACCACGCCACACTCACTCCCTCACCTCAAGGGGGCCATTTCTCCACTGGTCAATCCCCTTTCTTGTACCTTGAGATCCCACAGGAGGTGAGAAGTGAGGGGAAGCGAGTCACCTGGAATGACTTCTTAATTCCTCTGGGAACTCAGGGGGATTTGAGGTTTGGATATATAGAGATTACAGTGTCAGGGACATCGAGGTGGGGTTGTCCAATAGATGGTTATACCCCTGGGACTGGCACGGATAAATCATGAACATGGAGAGAAACAATCACCTCCTGCAAAAAAACCCTTCTCTATCCCCACCACCCTTCCTCTCCTGAGCTTCCAGAGCACCTACAATTGAATCCATCCACGATGGTTAAAAGATTCTCAGCAGTGATAAACTAAAAAAAATCCCTCCTGATTCAAAACGTATGGACATAACTACACATGAACCTGTTAGGTGGTTCTTTATTTACTGATTGAGTGCTCATTGTGTTCAGGTCTAGGTAACTGAACATTAACATTTCTAAAAAATTATTGAGCTGAATATCACTTCACAAAATCTGACCATATTTTCTCCAATAATTAATGTTCTTCATGTAAATCTGGTTTGGGGAAAACTGCCAGCTTTAACAGCCACACTAAAAGACTTATGAAGTGGACATCCATGTTATATATGAGTATACATTTCTCCTCAATTTCTCTGTTACGCAATTTTGAAATAAATTTACCCCACCCCACCCATAAATCTAGTGTTCCTACCAGAACAGAGTTACTTTCACCAGGTCTCTTAGTAGTGCTAGGATTTATAATATAAAATGTTAAAGTCTGTGGTGTTGTTTACTGCTCCTCCTGCTTTTAGGGGAAAATGTTAGCTTTGTACTTCCTGGCCTTTTGCATTTGGCCTTTGGCGCTGCCCTTTCATGGCATCTGTTGGCACAGATGGCAGTATTTGCTGGATTTAGTTGCCTGTTGTTATCTGGTTTTGCTTTGTTTTATTGTTGGAACATAATTAAGATAAAAAGAAAAGAGTCATTTCTTTGGCCTATTTGCTACTACCCCATTTTCCTGTTTTCTGAAGGAGTTTTAGATTCGGCTTCAACTGCTTCTGACTGATAAGTCTAGCTCAGGTATTAAAGGGTTAAGCACCCTCCGTTTCCTCACTCACAGTAATCTCCCAGTTTAGCCCAACTGTTCCTTAAAGCCTTTCGGGGGCCCTTCAATTTAATCCTATAGAAGCAGGCAGCTCAGCCTACTGGTAGCAAAACCAGGATCCTGACATTTAGGATCACCCCAGCTGCCGTGTGTTCATACTCCCCTCTTTCTACAATCCTCTCCTCCTCAACCAAAATCTTAAGAGCAAAGTGTATATGCAAGAAAGGGACCCCTTGAATGTGTATTATAGACTCAGAAGTATCTCGCTTTTTAAAATATCACTATAGATTCAAAGGAATTCTTTGGACATCAGATATAATACATTTCCTCACAGAGCAAAAACTAAGAAATATCTTCACGGTACTCTGATTAATGTTTAAACTTGATGCCAATGCACTATTTTCTCTGCCCTTTGATATTAAACAACATCAACCCATTACTCTGAAATGATTATTTTCCCTTAACCAGTTCTCTCTTCATACAGCTAATCATAAAACAAAAAAATCTGACTACATCCCCTCCACCAGGTGGGGGCTGTGCCATTCTTGTTTTCCCTGATCGGCAAGATTAAGGGAGATGCCTGTTCTCAGCGTGGTCGATGGACTGCTGCTGATAGGTGATGCAATATGTACAGAAATTATTGGCAGGGGCATTTAGAAATGTTTACAGCATTTTGACATTGCTGCAACATCCAAATGCAGTGATACCAACTGGAAACAAAACTAAATTGGTCCTTTATCTCAGAAAGTTTGGGAAACACAAACTTCCCTCAAATAGCTTCTTCGGGGAAAAACTAATTAGACTATTTCACTGCTATCCCAACTAATTAGACTATCCCAACTCCACGAAATAATAATTCAGAGAAAGAATTCTGTAATGGAGCAGAATTCACCATCCCAAAATATGTCTCTTGGGCATATTAATTCTTTTAAGCTGGTTATTTTTGAATAAGTTCTGAAAATCCAAGTGACACATTTTAAGGAAAATCTCCATTTATAAGGGTGTCTCCCTCAATGTACCAAATAGAGGCATATGATCAAATCTCTCGAAACCCGTCAGTGGAGAAGGCAATGACTTAAATCTGTATAACAACCTTACCCTTGTTTTCTGAGCTTTCCCTGGCAACTTCCCATAACAGACTCTCCCCACCCACAACATCTTCTTTTCTCTTTAGCTGTAGATGGTACTCAAGGTGAGGGCTTTGGCCATTTTGGCAAGTTTCTCAGTTGTCCTGCGTTTCTCTCATGTATGCATATTTAATAAAATTTTGTTTGGTTTTCTCCTATCTCATGTCAAGGTCCTATCTCAGACCAGCCAGAAGAACCTAGAAGGGTACAGGAAAATTTCTTGCTCTCCAGTGCTATCTAATTCTCACACAAGTCAGAGGTGAGTACTACTGTCATCCCCACTATAAATTGAAATGGAAATGGAAAGTAATCTGGCAAGTCACACAACCAGAAGCAGTAGAGCTGCTGGCCACTCTGGCCCCTACTTGGCTTGTGATCTCATTACCGTCTCCATTTGAAGAGGACCTCAGCGGGCTGAGTGTTTGCTGATAAGCTGTGTGTCTCTGTGCATCAGCTTGGTCACCTCTTCCATTGTTTCTTTCAAGTCCACATGTTCTCTATTTAAAATGCTGGGGGGGTAAGGAAGAGTGAAGGAGTGAAAGTTCTAAGTCCTCATTATAAGGAATTATAAAGAAACCCGCAATCTCTCAGTGTATATATGTGTATACATTCCCACTCTGATTTACCACCCAACTTACAAATGCCTCAGAGCCCAAACAGTGCAGGCCCAAGTCCCCAGGCCAAGGAGCACTGACTCCTCCCTTGTTGTGACTGTGGTGATCACTAGTTACCTAATAGTGAAGGAGTTTAATTTTTCCTTCCCTGAGTCGCTCAGTCATGTCCGACTCTTTGAGACCCCGTGGACTGTAGCCTACCAGGCTCCTCCCTCCATGGGATTCTCCAAACAAGAGTACTGGAGTGGGTTGACATTTTCTTTTCCAGGGGATCTTCCCGAGGCAGGGATAGAACCCGGGTCTCCCACGTTCCAGGCAGACACTTTAACCTCTGAGCCACCAGGGAAGCCCAAAGAAAAGGGAATCCTGCCTTTTTCATAGGCAAGTTAGAGGAAGGCTGGGTATCAGGTTTTCTTCCTGGTAGGCAGGCCACAAGTTTCAAGTGGCCGCTGAGATGTCTACTCCCAATTCAACCCCAAACCACAGCCTATCTGCTTTAAGGAAGGGGGTGCAAAGGGCAGAGATATCCCACCAGTTGGCTCCCTATGGAGGTGCTGGAGGACACCATGCTCAGGAGGGAGTGGCGAGGGCCAGAAGGGTCTGTGTTAGGTTGCAAGCGTTTGGAGAAGGAAATGGTAACTCACTCCAATATTTCTGTCTGGAGAATCCCATGGACAGAGGAATCTAGGAGGTTCTCAGAGATATACCAAAATGTCCTGTCCCAGAGACATCTTAAATTCAAACCAAACTTATCATTTTAATCTACTCTCTTTTATCTGATAAATGAACCCCATCACCTCCAAGAGCTGGGGTCTTCCTGAATCCACCCTGAAGCCTTTCACCCAGTGAGTGTACCAACCCCACCACCACAGGCTACATTCTTCAGCCTATCACATTCTCATCTCTTTCAGATACACTCACCCCATTCCAGCCCCTAATTTGGGCAGTGGGCGGATTCTAAAGCACAGTTGATAAAACCAATTTTAGGTGAGCCTCCCCACCCTCTTCTATGTTCAATACTTAGTTCTACAGAGCCACATAAACAGTCTGGCTGAGCAGTGGGAGAGCCTGAGTTTAGGAATTAAGGCAAAGGAGAGCCTGGGGTTGTAATTACAGTTCTGCTTATTATTAGGTACACTGAGTTTCCTTAAGGCAGGCCCTGGTCATTCAGTGCCTGTGTGATAAGCTGCGTCATTTGTGTCTGACTCTTTGCAACTTTATGGACCATAGCCCGCCAGGCTCCTCTGTCCATGGGGATTCTCCAAGCAAGAATACTGGAGTGGGTTGCCATGCTCTCCTCCAGGGGATCTTCCTGACCCAGGGATTGAACCCAAGTCTCTTATGTCTCCTGCCCTGGCAGGGGGGTTCTTTACCACTGGCACCACCTGGGAAGCCCGAGCATTCGGTACATCACATACTTNGTGTGTGTGTGTGTGTGTGTGTGTGTGTGTGTATGTGATGCTTTAGGGGGAATAAGTAGTGAGACACAAGCCCTTAAATGTTCCCTCAGGTACATTCCACTCTCGTTTCACAACCCTGGAAGCCGACTTTCCCTTTTGCTCTATTTGTCCCAGGAACCAGAGAGGTCATCCAAAAGTGCTGCCACCTTGTGGACATTTTCTGTAACTACAACTTGACCGAAGGCGTTTACTGGCACCTCCAATTCATAAGAGGGCGGAGGTAGGGCGGCTGGGGCGGTGCTGTTAAGACAGCTTGCCTCAAGAAAGGTCCTGGGGTAAATAGTAGAGAAATAAATTGCAAACACACCCAACTTACAAGATACCAATCGAAACGTAAAATTTTCACACATGCCTAAAAGAAAAAAAAAAGAAAGAAAATATACCCTAACCACCACAAGACAAGATGCTCAGCATCCTTAATTATTGCAGGAGGAATGCTAATCAAAACGACAACAAGAAATCAGATCCCACCAGTCAGAATGGCCAATCTCAGAAGTCTACAGACTATATATGTGGGAGAGAGCATGGAGGAATGGGGACCCCCCCCTCCCCCCGCCAACATGGTCGGCAGAAGGAATACTGGCCACAGCCACTAGAACTGACAGTCTCTGCATGGCAGGGGAAAAAAATCAAGAAAGCTAACCCTAGGATCNATATATGTGGGAGAGAGCATGGAGGAATGGGGACCCCCCCCTCCCCCCGCCAACATGGTCGGCAGAAGGAATACTGGCCACAGCCACTAGAACTGACAGTCTCTGCATGGCAGGGGAAAAAAATCAAGAAAGCTAACCCTAGGATCTCGGAGAAGGCAACGGCACCCCACTCCAGTACTCTTGCCTGGAAAATCCCATGGACGGAAGAGCCTGGTGGGCTGCAGTCCACGGGGTCGCTGAGAGTTGGACACGACTGAGCGACTTCACTTTCACTTTTCACTTTCATGCATTGGAGAAGGAAATGGCAACCGACTCCAGTGTTCTTGCCTGGAGAATCCCAGGGACGGGGGAGACGGTTGGGCTGCCGTCTATGGGATCGCACAGAGTCGGACACGACTGAAGCGACTTAGCAGCAGCAGCAGCAACCCTAGGATCTGACATTCCCACATCTCAGCCTATATCCTGAGAAAACCGTTATTCAAAGTCACGTGCACCCCAACATTCACTTCAGCACTACTTACAAGAGCCAAGACACAAACCTGCCAAAATGTCCACTGATAGATTAAAGCTTAAAAAAACCTGGTACTTATAGACAATGGACTATTATCCAGCAATGAAAAACTGGCACTGCAATTATGAAATCATTCCACGTGTAGCCATAGAAATGGATGCTGGAGGATCACATACTAAGTGAAATCAGCTGGACAGAGGAAGACAAGAGTATATGATGTCCCTTCTAGGAAAAATTTAAAAAGAGATACAAAGGAATTAAATTACAACACAAAAATTGACTCAGAATTCAAACACAAGAATTTTAAAAAAATAAAAAAGGAAAGGCCAAGGAATTAATTAGGTTGGGAATAACACACACACACACACAGAAATTTGTGTCTATATTAGATACTCCACAAGGACCTGATGATCAGCACAGGGAACTATGCTAACCTTCTGCAAAAACCTCTATGGCAAAAGAAAACAAATAGAACAGATACGCTATATGTATATGTCATAAATGAATCAGAAAGCTGTACACTGACGACAAACAGAAAACTGCAAAATTAATATACTCCAACATAGCACAGACGTGAAATTAAGAAAAATAAAAGCATTTCCTTGTTTATTCCCTCCAACCTTCCTGACTTGCACTGCTATTCCATCCCTGGAGTCTGAGCAGCCTTGGGTCCCATCGCTGGATTGGGATGGAGTCGAGACAGCCAAGCCAAGAGCCCTTAATTGAGACCCCTCTTAAATCTCTTCTGTCTGGTCTCCCTGACTGAGACCAAAGTCCCTAGTGCTCCCAAAGGATGGGGACCCGACCCTCTAACTTCCAGGACCTTGGGAATGTTACCTAACGCCCAGGACCTCCGGTGTTGGGATCCCCAGCTCAAACTTCTTTCTTAAGAGTACAGCCTCCTAGACCCCTCCGCAGGGTGCTGTGGCCCGGTTGGAATGAGTCTGGAGGGGAGGGGTGAAGTTTTAGGGGGAAGAAGTGAGACACAACCCCTTAACTTGTTGCTCAGTCACGTTCCACTCCAATTCACAGCCCGCGAAGCCAAGTTGCCCTAAGGCTCTGGTTGCCCAGGGAACCAGAGGTGGCCAGGGGGAAGTGCTGTCACCTTGTGGACACTTTCTGTAACTACAGCTCTACCTCTCAGGCTTACAGGCCCCTCTATTTCTCAAGCGTTGGGGTCTGTTAATGATAGCTGTCCTCAGGACATGTCCTGGGGCAGGAATTGCAGAAATAAATTCCAAACACAAGCAGCTTTCAGGAAGCCAACTGCCACAGGTAAATTTTCCTCACACCATTCATGGAAAAAAAAAAAAGATCCAAACCTCCACCACAGGACAAGAGGCTCAGCATCCCTAATTACTGCAGGAATACCAATCAAAATGAAAACAAGAAATCAGGTCCCATCAGCCCCATCAGAGCATCCTCAGGAGGCCACAAACACTAAAGGCAGGAGAGCCCGAGGAAAGGGAATGGCCCTACACAGGAGGTGGGATGGCACACTGGCAACACCTAGTGTAATAGTCTCTGAATGCCTGAAAATACGCTATCAAGAGAGGCTAAGTCTACGATCTGACACTCCCATTTCTGGGCCTAGATCCCGAGAAAAGCATCATTCAAACAGGCACCGGCACCCCAACTAGCACGGCAGTACTACTCACAAAAACTGACACAGAGAGACAGCAAAATCTTCACCAACAGATTAAACTTAAACAAGATGTGCTACATATATACAATAGACTATTAGCCATATAAACCAAAACTGAAGTAAGGAAATTATGCCACTGGTAGTCACAGGGATAGATCTGGAAGGATCATACCCTAAATGACCCTAAAGGAACTCAGCCACACTGAGGAAAGCAATAACACAAGATGTCCCTTCTAGGGAAAATTTAAAAAGTGAAACAAAAGAAAGAATTTACAACCTGAAGACTGTGAATTCATATTCAAACCAAGAGTTCAAGAAGAAAGTGAAGGGCCTGGGATGAATCAGGTTGGGACTAATACAGACACAGAAATCTATAATAATAATCCACAAGGATTATCAGCTTCCTTCCTTTCTCCCTTCCACACACACACACACAGAAATCTCTCTCACCTATACACAGAAACATGCATCTCTAAGAGATACTCCACATAGACTATTTTCATCCTTCCTTCCTCGTATACACAGAACACGGTATGTGAGATAGATAACCCACAAGGACCAGATGCTCTCGACCTTATGCAATAAACTCCATGGCAAAAGAACCCAAAAAAGACCAGATATATTCCATGGATACGTCGTACCTGAATCAGCCAACTGTACACTGATAACAAGCACAGCGTGGCAGATTGACTGTACCCCTACATAGCATCGGCATGAAGTCAAAAGAAAGGAGAGAAAATTAACTTTATTCCTTCCTACCTCCCTCATTTGGGCTTCTATGGTATCCTAGGAGCCCGAGAAGACTTGAGTTCCAACGCTGGACTGGGGTAGGGTCCAGACAGCCTGGCAGGGTGTCCTTCATTAAGCCCCCTTTTAGTTATTATTTCTGAGCCCCTTTGAAAATCACGACTGTTTGCTTGTCTCAGCTGGGACCAGAGTCCTGAGTGGGATCAAAGCCTGGAGGATCGTGGAAGCAATAGTCACCTAGCCTGCACATCTATTCTCAGCTCAAGTCTTTACCCTGTTAAGATTAAACACTTCGTGAGAGTGCAGCCTCCTAGCACCTTAAGTACCCTCAGCTGGGTGCTGTGGCCCCATTTGGGATTAGTCTGGGGGTCGGGTGTGTGAAGCTTTAGGGGGAAGAAGCAGTGAGAAACAAGGCTGCAGGCATTTTGCTCTGGCACATTCCACTCCAATTGACAGCCCAGGAAACCCACTTTCCCTAAGGCTCCGGTTGTCTGAGGAACCAGAGGTGGGCAGGGGAAAGTGCTGCCGCCACCTTGTGGAGATTTCCTGTAATGACAACCGCACTCCCTGTGCTTACTGGCACTTCTACTTCAAATGTCCTTGTTCAGTCACTCGGTCCTGTTCGACTCTTTGCGACTCCATGGGCTGCAGCACGCCAGGCTTCCCTGTCCTTCACCATTTCCCGGAGCTTACTCAAACTCATGTCCATAGAGTCAGTGATGCCATCCAACCATCTCATCCTCAATCATCCCTTTCTCCTCCTGCCTTCAATCTTCCGCAGCGTCAGGGTCTTTTCCATTGAGTCAGCTCTTCGCATCAGGTGGCCAAAGTATTGGAGCTTCAGCTTCAGCATCAGTCCTTCCAGTGAATACTCAGGACTACTGGAAAAACCATAGCTTTGACTAGACGTGCCTCTGTCAGTAAAATAATGTCTCTGCTTTTCAATACACTGTCTAAGTTTGTCATAGCTTTTCTTGCAAGGAGCAAGGGTCTTTTAATTTCAAGGCTGCAGTCACCATCTACAGTGATTTTGAAGCCCAAGAAAATAAAGTCTGTCACTGTTTCCATTATTTCCCATCTATTTACCAGGAAGTGATGGGACTGGGTGCTACGATCTTCATTTTTTGAATGTAGTTTTAAGCTGACATTCAAATGTCTTGGAGGGTTGTTAATGACAGCTGCCCTCAGGCCATTTACTTGGGTGGGCTTTGCAGAAAGAAATTCCAAACACAATGGACTTTCAGGAAGCCAAGAAGAAAGGGAAATTTTCCACACACCCTTTAAGGAATAAAACAAAACAATGCAAAACCCAAATCTCCACCACAGGCCAAAAACGCTCTGCATCCCTAATTACTGCAGGAATGTCAATCAAAAAATGACAACCAGAAATCATACCCCACCCTTCAGGTTGGGCATCCTCACAAATCTACAAATGATAATTGTGGGAGAGAGCCTTGAGTAAAAAGAACCCCTACACAGTAGGTGGGAAGGTAGTCTGGCAACACAAAGGATAATTGACAGTCTCCAAAAGCCTGAAAATAAACTATTGAGAGAGGCTAAGCCTAGGATCTAATATTCCCCCATCTGGTCCTAGATCCCGAGAAACCCATCACTCAAAAGACACATGCACCCCAACGAGCACTGCAGCACAACCCACAAGAGGCAACACTCATACACAGCAAAATCCTCACCGACAGATAGAAGCTTCAGCATGTATGTATGATGGAGTCTCAGTCATATCCAAACACTAAACAAGGAAATTGTGCCCCTGGAAGCTGATTGGGCCCACATAGGGGCTCATGGTAGAAATGGCTCATTATGCTGACCTCACAAAGAATAAAATCACAGTGACCCTTGAGACTGACCAAATTGCCCAAACGACATTCTGTTTTCCCGAGGGCGCCCACATTCTCAAGGCTATGAGAACACCTCATTCCAGACCTCCAGCTATGTGACCCCAAGACTCAACTACAGGCTAAAAATTAACCATCCCTTCAGAGCAGTTTTCATTGGCGGGGTATACAAAAGACGCTGTCAGAAAGGAAGGACACTGGTTCTCCTTAAGGGCCAACCACCCTCCCGTTTCCCTCTAGTAAATTTCCTTTTCTTGCCTGAAGGCCTGGCTCGCTCACCCTCTTTTCTCTGCACTCGCCTTATATTCCTGTGCCAAAACCCGGGAGGGAAGATCCACAGCAACTGGGTGGGCTCCTCTCACAAGCCCACCTCCGGTGGTCCCCTCCCTTGGACCTTGCTGAGAAACTGAGATGAGCTCCAGGAGGGACTCTCCACTTGCCTTGCTGGACTGACATCCACACACTGGCCCACATTTCACCCATCGGTTACAAGGGCAAGCGAAATCGCATCCCCTGGATCCTCTTTCTCCCTCGCCGCGTTTCCAAGTCCTAGCTGGGCAGGAGGATGCCCACGGCCCTTGGGCCCTCAGCCTTGTGCCCCGTCTGACTCTGAAATAAGGGACACCCATTTCAAAGCAGACTATCACTACTCTCTGAGAAGGTCCTGAAAACAGGGATGCCTTTCTCTCGGCCCTTTCTCCTCGCTTTCCTTCGCCCTTGTCTGGTGCTTCAGACACTAAGTTGTGTCCGACTCTTGTGATCCCATGGACTGTAGCCCACCAGGCTCCTCTGTCCATGGGATTTCCCAAGCAAGAATACTGGAGTGGGTTGCCATTTCCTTCTCCAGGGGGTCTTCCCAACCCAGGTCTCCTGCGTTGCAGGTGGATTCTTAACCGGCTGAGCTACGAGGGAAGTCAGCCTTGTCTACCCTTCCTATTCGGCCACAATGGGAAATTCTCAATCCCAGCCCTCAAAATCTACTCCTCTAGGATGCCTTCTCCGAAACCTCAAAGCCTTGGGCTTCCAAGAAGACATAAGACCAAAAAGACTTACTTACTATTCTAATATTGTCAGGCCACAATACAGACTTGATAATAGGTTCCAATGGCCAGAAAACAAAACTCTCGATTATAACACATCCTCCTAATACAGTGTCTCCCGATTCCCGTTTGAGACTTTTCTTCTTCCTTCACCCTTACAACCACAGCCCACCCCCACTGGCTCCCAATCCCCTTGCAGTCGCTCCAGATCCATTTCACAACCTCCACCTTACGTTCCCTTCTCCCTCCCTCCTTCTCCAGGGCAGGCCAACCCCGTCCCCTGCAAGCTCTGAGACCTCAGCCCCACCCTCTACCCCGAGGGTTCCAAGGCTCTACCCCGACCTCCCTAGATCCCCTCCCGATAAGCGGTCGGAAAAACGTTAAAGCCAGAAACTTCACAGCAGGACCTCGCTCTTTGCCTGCTGCTGCTGCGGCGGCTACTGCTGCTAAGTCGCTTTAGTCGTGTCCGACTCTGTGCGACCCCAGAGACCGCAGCCCACCAGGCTTCCCCGTCCCTGGGATTCTCCAGGCAAGAACACTGGAGTGGGTTGCTGTTTCCTTCTCCAATGCATGAAAGTGAAAAGTGAAAGTGAAGTCGCTCAGTCGTGTCCGACCCTCAGCGATCCCATGGACTGCAGCCCACCAGGCTCCTCCGTCCATGGGATTTTCCAGGCGAGAGTACTGGAATGGGGTGCCATTGCCTCCCTTTATGGCAAGTAGCGGGAGCAGAAGGCATCGTTCGGGTTCACGTCCCATTCTCCCTCACCGATCCATCTCAAATTGAAAAGCGTCTTGGCTCCTCTTCAGACCCTGATAATTACCTAAAAGAATTCAAGCATCTTACCCAGTCTTACAACTTAACCTGGCATGATATTTACATCATACTTTCCTCCACTCTTCTCCCAGAAGAGAAGGAACGAGTATGGCAAGCCCCTCAGGCTCATGCTGGTGAGATACACAGACTGACTAAGCCCTGAGATGATCCCAACCGGGGTTATCAGGCAGGGAGGCCTGGGAGAGCAGCCTGTAATCAAATGGCTGCTTTCCTCATTGTGGGTCTTCAAAAGGCCTTCTCACCGTGGCAGGTAAGCGATCCGTTTTCTCATCAACACGGGGCCCGCTTACTCTGCTCTGCCTGCCTAATCGGGAAAAACCGAGGTTCCTCAGATCTCTGTTACGGGGGTAGACTGTATAATATCTATGCCACGAATAACCAAGCCTCTACTTTGCACATTTCCCCATTCTTTTCTCATACTCCCCAAATGCCCCGCTCTTATTCTTGGAGAGACCTTCTCTCAAAATTCAAAGCCTCTATTACTATCCCAAGCTCATCTTCTGATCTAGCCTGGCTACTGCTCCTCAACCCCACCTCCTCTTCCACCACCC
The DNA here is from genome assembly GCA_006410875.1 of Neotragus pygmaeus. NCBI lineage: Eukaryota > Metazoa > Chordata > Mammalia > Artiodactyla > Bovidae > Neotragus > Neotragus pygmaeus. The sequence continues at coordinate 266,128 of SJYV01016253.1, read as the reverse complement.
CATTGCCCTTCTCATCCATAAATCCTATAGTCTGGGATACAGACAACCCATCTGTCACCTCTCACCATATTCCAATTCATATCCGCCTCAAAGACCTCCCTAAATTCCCCAATCAACCACAACACCCAATCTCCCAAAAACATCAACAAGGGTTAAAGCCTATTGTCACTAAACTGCTACATCAGGGCCTCTTGTGCCCAAGCCACTTTCCCCATACCACCCCTATCTTACCCCTCAAAAAGCCAAATGGTTTCTCTCACCTGGTCCAGGACCTGAGACTTATCAATGCGGCTGTTGTTCCCATATATCCAGTAGTTCCAAATCCCTATACCCTTTCTCTCTCATTCCCTCTTCCACTACCCACTTCACTGTTCTACACCTCAAGGATGCCTTCTTTACCATCCCTTTGCACCCAAACTCTAAAGACCTCTTTGCCTTTGTCTGGACTAATCCAGACAATCATCGCTCCCAGCTGACGGGGACAGTCCTCCAACAAGGCTTTCGTGAAGGCCCTCATTTCTTTGGCCAAGCTCTAGTATCAGACCTAACCTCTCTTGACCTTACTCTGAGTACTGTCCTCCAATATGTGTACGATCTCCTCCTTTGTAGTCCTCCGCTTACACACTCTCAACAACACACTATACAACTCCTCAGTTTTCTAGCCGATCGAGGCTACTGAACATCTCCCACTAAGGTTCAGCTTTCTCTTCCTAGAGTCACCTATCTTGGAGTCCTTTTAACACCAACAGAAAGATATATTATTACTGATAGAAAGTCCCTTATATCGACCCTACCACTCCCTACATTGAAAACAGATTCTGTCCTTCTGGGGGTTAGCTGGATATCTATGCCTCTGGATTTCTAATTTCCCCCTCTTGGCACAACCCCTATATCAAGCCACCCTAGATCTTTCAGAACCCCTAGAGCTAAAATAAAATATCTATTCAGCCTTTAAGACCCTTAAGCAAGCCATTCCCTCAGCCCCAGCTCTCACACTTCCTGACCTATCTCATCTCTTTATACTCTACACTACTGAGAGGCACAAAATTGCCCTAGGAGTTTTGGTACAAAATCAGGGCCCCTCCTTCACCCCTGGCACTTATCTGTCAGAGCAACTAGATACCACAATTCAAGGATAGTCAGCCTGCCTACGTGCTCTGGCAGCAGCTGCAATCCTCACTCAGGAAAGTAAAAAACTTATTTGGAGCACCCACTGTCATTCGTTCCCTGCACGTGACTTTAAGGACTTACTTTCTCACAAATCCATGACCCTTCTAGCTCCTTCACGCATCCAGCTAATTCATTCACCCTTCTTGAGTCTCCCGAGTTTCCCTTTGAACGCTGTCCTACTCTCAACCCTGCCACCCTTATCCCTAGTTCTTCTGAGCCCCTCATCCATACTTGCAAAGAGGCCTGACTTTACTTGGTATATTGATGGCAGCTTCTCTACGACATCAGAAAGAGAAAAAGGGAGCTGGATGTGCAGTTGACACTGAAATTATTGAATCTCAGCCTCTCCCCTCGGGAACCTCTTCCCAAAAGGCAGAACTTATTGCACTAACTGGAGCCCTTACCCTCACAGCTAACAAGAGAGCAAACATACACACTGACTCTAAATATACCTTCTACATCATACACTCACATGCTGCCATCTGGAAGGAACCAGGGCTCCTATCTACAAAAGGCTCTCCCATAACTGCTGCTGCTAAGTCACTTCAGTTGTGTCTGACTCTGCGCGACCCCATAGATGGCAGCCCACCAGGCTCCCTCGTCCCTGGGATTCTCCAAGCAAGAACTAATGCCCCATTTATACTCCAACTTTTAAAAGCAGCTAACATGCCAACTGAAGTAGGCATCATATATTGCTGAGGTCTCCAGGCAGCCTCAGACTCATTTTATGGGGTAGCAGCACTGCAGAGAGAGAAGCGAAAAAAGCCTCACTCTGATCACCAACTCAGCAACTTATGGTAATCCCCAACATAAAGCCCCTTCACCTCCCTGAAGAAAACACGATTATTACAAGGAGCACAACCACAAGGAGACCGGTTACAAAAACAGGGCTGCTCTGTCCTTCCCCAATCTCAGGCCACACAGATTCTTATGGACATTCATCAGGCCCTACGTGTAGGCACTAATCCTCTTTATCACCTCTTAAGACCTTTTACGGCATCACCTACTCAATGGACATGAGTTTGACTGAGCAAGCTCTGAGAGTTGGTGATGGTCAGGGAAGCCTGGTTAGCTGCAGCCCATGGGGTCTCAAAGAGTCAGACACAGCTGAGTGACTGAACTGAATTGAAGACCTTGTATCACTCCACTAACCTTCTTTCACTCCTACAACAAATCACTCACTCTTGCATTATCTGTTCCTCACTCTCACTGCAGGGAGCCCTAAAGCCTATTCCCTCATTCCCAACACATCAGGCTTTAGGGCATATCCCAGCAGAGGACTGGCCAATTGACCTCATTCACATGCCTCCAACTGGAAAATTAAAACTCACGATCAGAGGCACTTTTTCAGGGTGGATTGAGGCTTTTCCTACAAGATCAGAAACTGCCTCAGAAACTGAGGAACATAGTTTCTCATACAAGAAATCATCCCACACTTCGGCTTCCCACTCTCTCTCCAATCTGATAATGGGCCAGCTTTTGTCTTCCAAATCACTCAACAAGTAGCCAAATCCCTTGGCATAACCTGGAAACCACAGACTTTTCCTTACAGACCCTCCCTATCCCACTAATTTATAACCAACCAAAATGGGCAAATCAATTCATTTCTCTATTAATAAGTACAGAAAAAGTGGTTGGGATTGGAACAGGGACAGCAGGACTCACAACCTTTTGAAATTACTACCAAAGCTTTTCTAAAGACCTCACTGAGAGCCCTGAGAAAATAGCTACTAGCCTTCAGTTCAGTTTAGTTTAGTCGCTCAGTTGTGTCAGATTGCGACCCCATGAATCGCAGCACGCCAGGCCTCCCTGTCCATCACCAACTCCCGGAGTTCACTCAGACTCACGTCCATCGAATCCAGGATGCCATCCAGCCATCTCATCCTTTGTCATCCCTTTCTCCTCCTGCACCTAATCCCTCCCAGCATCAGAGTCTTTTCCAATGAGTCAACTCTTCTCATGAGGTGGCCAAAGTACTAGAATTTCAGCTTCAGCATCATTCCCTCCAAAGAAATCCCAGGGCTGATCTCCTTCAGAATGGACTGGCTGGATCTCCTTGCAGTCCAAGGGACTCTCAAGAGTCTTCTCCAACACCACAGTTCAAAAGCATCAGTTCTTCGGCGCTCAGCTTTCTTGACAGTCCAACTATCACATCCATACATGACCACTGGAAAAACCATAGCCTTGACTAGATGGACCTTTGTTGGCAAAGTAATGTCTCTGCTTTTTCTGTCTATGCTATCTGGGTTGGTCATAACTTTTCTTCCAAGGAGTAAGCATCTTTTAATTTCATGGCTGCAGTCACCATCTGCAGTGATTTTGGAGCCTTATCATTGTCCAAAACTAACTAGATTCCCTGCCACTGGTCCTCCAAAACAGAAGAGGATTAGACCTTCTCATGGCAGATACAGGGGGCCTATGTCTATTTTTGGAGGAACATGGCTGCTTTTACACCCACAAATCAGGCATTGTAAAGGAAGAAAGTGAAAGTTGTGTCCGACTCTTCGTGACCCCATTGACTATACAGTCCATGGAATTCTCCAGGCCAGAATACTGGAGTGGGTAGCCTTTCCCTTGTCCAGGGGATCTTCCCAACCCAGGAATTGAACCCAGATCTCCCACATTGCAGGCGGATTTTTTACCAGCTGAGCCGCCAGGTTGTAAAGGAAGCAGCAAGAAATCTGATTAACAGGGCCTTGAAAATACGTTGACACCTCAGTAATTCATGGGAAAACTGGTTAAGCAATTGGAATTGGATGCCCTGTGTCCTACCTTTTCTAGGTCCTCTTCTTCTATTTCAGTTTAGTTCAGTCTCTCAGTCTTGTCGGACTCTGCGACCCCATGAATTGCAGCACACCAGGCCTCCCTGTCCATCACCAACTCCCGGAGTTCACTCAAACTCTCTTCCATTGAGTCCGTGATGCCATCCAGCCATCTCATCCTCTCTGTCATCCCCTTCTCCTGCCCCCAATCCCTCCCAGCATCAGAGTCTTATCCAAGGAGTCAACTCTTTGCATGAGGTGGCAAAAATATTGGAGTNCTTCCATTGAGTCCGTGATGCCATCCAGCCATCTCATCCTCTCTGTCATCCCCTTCTCCTGCCCCCAATCCCTCCCAGCATCAGAGTCTTATCCAAGGAGTCAACTCTTTGCATGAGGTGGCAAAAATATTGGAGTTTCAACTTTAGCATCAGTCCTTCCAAAGAAAACCCAGGACTGATTTCCTTTAGAATAGACTGGTTGGATCTCCTTGTAGTCCAAGGGACTCTCAAGAGTCTTTTCCAACACCACAGTTCAAAANCAAGATCAAACCAGTCAATCCTAAAGGAAATCAGTCCTGGGTGTTCATTGAAAGGATTGATGCTGAAGCTGATGCTGAAGGCCACCTGATGCGAAGAACTGACTCATTGGAAAAGACCCTGATGCTGGGAAAGACTGAAGGCAGGAGGAGAAGGCAATGACAGAGGACGAGATGGTTGGATGGCATCACCAACTCAATGGACATGAGTTTGAGCAAGTCTGGGAAATAGTGAAGGACAGGGAAGCCTGGAGTGCTGCAGTCCATGGGGTTGCAAAGAGTTAGACACAACTGAGCAACTGAACTGATGCAAACCAAATGCCACAAACAGTTTAAACTGGTGTTTATTTTAAAATAGTTTCTGTTCTGCTCTCCAGATGATTGACCTGACTTTGCTTCTTACCTGTCAACACCATTGACCTTTTGGACAAATTTAGTTGTGGTTCTGGATTTCCAGTGAAACTTTTTATGTAAATATACAAACCCAGAATTATTCAAGCTATGGAGATGATATCATTATAGTGCCCACATAATGTGACTTTTAGGTCTATTCCACTTGATTCAGCATCAACATGTCTGTCTAGATAAAAAGAGGCATCTTTAAACAAAGCAATCTGTATTTCACCCTGAAAGTACACTAACTAATTTGTTTGAGCACAGGCATTGGATTATCCACAACTTATGTTTGCTTTCCAGAGATAAAAAGTGTCTTCTAATTTTATTGCTTGATTCTTAAGTGACTCCCAATCTTATTTTTACTACATTACCATTTTCTTATTCTAAAACACTTGTTTATTTCTTTGTGGAGAACAGTATTCAGGTATTACAGTTTCAGATTTGTTCTAGGTGGTTTCTGTTCTTTTGTTCACACAAGGCCAAGCATTTCTGCGATTTTTCAAAGAATAGATTGGAGTTCATTGAAAAGCAGCATTTTCTGTGATAAAACTCAGCACATATTAAAGATGTGAAGAAAGTCACTAAGGGAAAACTAAACTCAGGTCATGGGACAAATGAGAAATTCACAAGTACACACAGAGAAAACAACATAATTACTTATTTGCTGGGCTTTCTTCTTTCTTAGGCTTTTCCAGTCTCAAAAAATACCAGAAATGTATGTGGATCCAAAGGTAGATGACAATGAGGTGAAAGGTTGATGTTTGGATGTATTAAAGATGTACTGCAGTCATCTTAAGATGAGTGTGTCTAAGAAAGGATTTATTTCCCATGATTCCATACTGATTAATGACTGAAACTGTGCACTTTTGAAAATCGATTCTGAACAGGGGTAAAGACATGCATTTCTGAAAGGCACTGCAACTTCAGGAAGGGAAGATATACCTAGATGCTCGGTTACAACTTTTTCTCTCTTCTGAAACAGTTTGTGCAAAAACTTTGTAGTTTTAATACAATTTAAATCAATATCAGATCACCACTACAGGGACTTCTTGTGTTAAAAATTAATTTAATTAGATATTTCTTCTCTGATACATAATTTCAAAGATGACTTTACCCTTAGTTCATCACATTAACTATTGTTTCATTAACAGAAAAACAAAATAATTTGATTCTGTGTTACCTTGTTCAGCTCAAAAATGCACAGTAGTTGTAGCAATTTATTATTGAAAATGGACTTCCCTGGTGGCTCAGTGGTACAGAACCTGCCTGCCAATGCAAGAGATGCAGGTTCAATCCCTGGTCAGGAAGATCCCCTGGAGGAGGGCATGCCAGTATTCTTGCCTGGAGAATTCCATGGACTGAGGAGCGTGGTGGTCTACAGTTCATGGGGTCACAAGAGTTGGAAACGACTTAGCGACTTAGCAACCACCACCAATATTGAAAATAGAAATATACTCCCTAGAGCAAAACAGTTAATGTATTCATTTGCTATTGATTCTGAAATTTTAAAAGTTTTAATGAATACACAAACACTTGCCTATGTATTTAATTGCCTTCCTGAATTCTGATCCAATGTTTAAAAATAGTCAAGCTCCACGTGAGCTACCAATGACAGCATCTTGAGTTATTTAGAAAGTTTTCATGAGAGAAAAAGGAAAAATTCATAAAGTGATTTAGCTATTGAATCTGCACAAGCCAATAAATATTTGAAAATTTGCTGCAATTCTTCTCAAATACTTTCCTTTCTCGAATATATTCTCTTTTAGTTCAAGAGATTTCCACCTCCAACCACTGGGAAGGGGAAGGATTAATGCATAAGCCAGGAAGATAAAGCAAAGTTCATGACTTAAATTTTTTTTCATTTAAAATTTATAAATATTATTTTTTTCAAATAATTGAATTTTGACCTGTGTACCTTCATTACATATTCCACAGATTTTTGGGGTGTGTGTGTGTGCTGATACTACTTTTTAAAAACTATTTTTGTTTGGAGGATAATTGCTTTACAGTGTTGTGGTGGTTTCTGCCCCACAGCAAAGTGAATCAGCCATGAGTATGTGTATGTATCAGCCTAGAGAGGTGGGATGCGGTGGGGTGCAGGACGGAGCATTTCTATATATTTTTGCTGTGCCGGGTCTTCCTTGCAGGACAAGGCTCTTCTACAGCTGTGGTAGTGGGCATAGTTGTCCAGCGGCAGGTGGGATCTTAGTTCCCTGACCCGGGTCAAACCTGAGCCCCCTGCAGTGGAAGCGTGGGACCCTAACCACTGGACAACCAGGGAATTCATTTCTCTTTTTTCTTATCTAAAAATAATAGAAAGTATTTTACATGCCACCTGGATGATGTGATTTTTTTAACAAATCAAGTTAAGTTGTAAGAAACAGATAAACATCACAGCTAGGAAAGGAGAAAGTGAGGATCAGGAGAGAAAGTTTTTGCATTAAAAAAAATGAGATCACAAAATTTTTAAAAATTAATTCATGCCAAAGTATCATCCATAATTTAAGCTACAATTAGGAATCACAGACAGCGCTCAGGTCCTGTCCTCCCCAGAGAAGTCTTCACCACAGAGCCCACCACATTCCACTCCTCTCTAAGCCTAATTCTCCCAGATTCGGCCTGCTGGAACGCCCCTGCCCCGCGCGGCTCTATAGCAGCCTCCCTGACCCGCTCTGGGTCATCCTTAGCCCCATTTCACGGAGAAAGACCGTACGTTCACCACTTTTCTGGTCCGCGGAGCCGACGTGGCGAATCGTTGTAGACCGTTTTACGACAACTTGCGGCCGCGCGGCGCGGCTGACGGCAACGCAGCGTTGCTCTTGGAGAAGTCACTCCGGAGACGGCGCTGTTTTTCAGATGTTGGGTCCGTGGCTTTATGTGGCTCGTATGTGCGCGACGGGCTCAGAATGCACCAAGGGCAGGATTCGGGGCTCAGTGGACGGCCTTGCTGGAGGAGCCGGGAGCTCGGTGCGTGATTCCGCAGGCTGGCTCGTCTCTGGCTCGTCACAGCAGCAAGACCACAGGGTATGGCGGGGTCCCCGCACTCTTCGGCTGGAGCCAGATCTCTTGGGCCACACGGTGGAATCGCGTCTTGCTGCAGCTCTGGGGATCGCCTCGCCGCCGCTGGCATAGCCTACCCACGCACCAGAAGGTTCTGTTGCCTTCAGTTTTCCCTTCAATGCAGGCAGGCACCATAGCCCGCTCGGAAAAGAAGGAAGAAGAAAAAAATCAATGAGGGTGAACTAATTGCAGAGGTTGAAACTGATAAAGCTACTGTTGGATTTGAGAGGGTGGAGGAGTGTTATATGGCAAAGATCCTTGTTGCTGAAGGTACCAGAGATGTTCCAGTTGGAGCAACCATCTGTATCACAGTTGAAAAGCCTGAAGATATTGAAACCTTTAAAAATTAAACACTTGATTCTTTGGCAGCACCTGCCCCACAAGGAGCCCCGGCACTAACCCCTGCCGCCCCTGCTCCATCACCTGCACCTTCTGCTCAGGCTCCTGGTAGCTCATCTCCTACTCATAGGCAGGTGGTTCTTCCTGCCCTCTTTCCCATCATGACCATGGGCACAGTTCAGAGATGGGGAAAAAAGAAGTGGGTGAGGAGCCAAACGAAGGAGATTTATTGGCAGAGATAGAGACTGACAAGGCCTCTGTAGGTTTTGAAGTGCAGGAAGAAGGCAAAAGTGCTGATCCCTGAAGGCACACGAGATGTCTCTGTAGGAACCCCATTCTGTATCATTGTAGAAAAAGAGGCAGATATACTAGCGTTTGCTGACTATAGGCCAACTGAAGTAAGTGATTTAAAACCATCAGCACACCACCTAGCCCATCCACTTTCAGCCCCCCGGCCAGCTGCTCCAGCTGGACCAAAGGGAAGAGTGCTCCTTAGCCCGCTTGCAAAGAAGTTGGCAGCAGAGAAGGTTGACCTTACACAAGTAAAAAGGACAGGACCAGATGGCAGAATCATTAAGAAGGACATCAACTCCTTTGTGCCTATGAAAACTGCTCCCACTCCAGCAGCTGCTGTGCCTCCCCTGAGTCGAGGAGTGGCTCCAGTTCCTACAAGTGTGTTCACAGATATCCCAGTCACCAACATCGCCAAGTCATTGCACAGCAGTTAATGCAATCTAAGCAAACAATACCTCATTATTACCTTTCTATTGATGTAAACATGGGAGAAATTTTGTTGGTACGGAAGGAAGATGTTACAAGGAAAAAGCAAAATTTCCATCAATGACTTAATTATAAAAGCTTCAGCTTTGGCATGTTTAAAAGTTCCCGAAGGAAATTCTTCTTGGTTGGGCACAGTTGTAAGATAAAATCATGTTGTTGATATCAGTGTTGCAGTCAGTAGTCCTGCAGGACTCATCACATCTATTGTATTTAATGCACATATAAAAGGACTGGAAACCGTTGCTAATGATGTTATTTCTTTAGCAACCAAAGCACGAGAGGGTAAACTACAGCCACGAAAGTTCCAGAGAGGCACTTTTACAATCTCAAATTTAGGAATGTTTGGGATTAAGAACTCTGGTATTATTAACCCACCCAAGCATGTATTTTGGCAGTTGATGCTTCAGAGGATAGACTGGTTCCAGCAGATAATGAAAAAGGATTTGATGTGGCTAGGATGATGTCTGTTACACTTAGTTGTGATCATCGGGTTGTGGATGGAGCAGATGGAGCCCTGTGGCTTGCTGAGTTTAAGTACCTTGAGAAAACTATCACCATGTTATAATTAATCCAAGAATTTCTAGACTCTCCTAGGTCATACTGTTTCATTCTTACCAAGGTATAAATATGTTATTAAATGGTGGTTCTCTTTATTTTAAGGTTAACCAGTTATTTTTGAGTCTGTCCAGATATTTGTAATGGGCATTACTGAATTTTTAAAAATGCCAATTACATCCCAATATTGTGCACATTTAATAAACACCAGATTTTAAGCTGTGTACTCCTAGTCAAGGGGCCTGTGGCATAGCCCTTTGGTGGCAAGTCCTTCCACTAGAAATGCAGAGGTAGAATTGTGGTTCCCTATTGAGACAGACACATGAAAGTAACCTTGATGAGACCCTGAGGTTTTGAATTTTAATTATTGCAAATGTTTTGATTAGATTTGAGAAAAAGAGGAGAAGTTGGGAAAACTAGTTCTCTTGGAGAAAGGATTTCAAATGAAACTTGATTTTGGAATTTAAGCCTAATTTTAAAATTTGTTATATAATCTTAGTTTATCATGGATGGGAAACATGGAGAACTTAAAGGAAAATATGAGAAAAATTTAAAAGTCAACATCTTTATAGGATGGCTCAACCAACTGTTTTTTATTTTTCCATGACTTCAGAAATGACCAGCTCCTTGGTATAAATGAGAATTTATGTGGGTATCTATTTAAACAATTTAAATGTGTCATTGTGAGAGCAGAATTCTATAATTGCCTCAGATAAAAGGATATGCTTATAGAATTTAACAGAGAAAAAAAGTCACAAATAATATATTGACATCATAAGATGTACTTACTTAGAAATGGACTAATTTTAGTTAGAAACAACACCAGTAGATATAACACAAAAATATTAAATGTAAATGATAAAATAATACATTAAAAGAAAAGCCTTCAGCTATAACCTGCTGAGATGTGTGTCTTGCAAGCCTTCCATAACAGGATTAAGCCAGAGAAACTGAGCTCCTGGAAACAGACATTAATAGATGGTGGTGAGTATACTTTACTTGAAAATGGGACATTAAACATCAATATCCAACATGTCTTTGGTACAATTACATAGCAGATTGGATAATGCATTTAAAGTACATACCGATGTGTGGTACACAAAGAGCACCCAATAAATACCAGCAATTAGGGAGATGAATGCAGGTGAGATGACCATCGTCATCCTTGAGGCTCTGTTCTTTCTTTTTGAGCCTTACTTATTAAAAGACTAACTCCAAGGCTTCCCTGGTGGCTCAGGGGTAAAGAATCCGCCTGCCAATTTAGGAGACACGGGGTCCATCCCTGGTCCAGGAAAATCCCACATGCGGTGGGGCAACTCAGCCTGTAGGCCACTGCTAAGCACACACACCATAGACCCCGGGAGTCGCGACTTCCGAGCCCCCGTGCTACAAGTACGGAAACCTGCACGCCACAAGAGAAGCCACTGCAATGAGAAGCCCAGGCACTGCAGCGAGAGGGTAGCCCCCAGCTGCTGCCACTCGAGAAAAGCCCACGCAGCAGGAAAGACCCAGCACAGCCATAAATACATACATACATAAACATTTTTTTAAAGCCTTAACTCCAATGGTCCATGCGTGATTTTGACCCTGTTTGGTTCTGCCTCATCACAGAAATGTTAGTACTTAATGAAAACAACACAAGGAGTGAAATCTGTTCACTAAAACGTGTTTTTAAGGCCTTCCTCATAACCTGCAGAGTGTCAGAACTTGCGCATTTTTGACTCACCAGATTCCGCTCCTTCACACAACAACTTCAATAGGTCCAGCCACACTTGCTAGTAAAAACATGTCAAGGGCATGCTTGGGGTTCAGAAAATGGGGTGTCCCATCTGCCCACTAGAATGTACAGTTCACAGGATGGGAACCTGCCTGGCCCATCACACAATATTTCCTCAATAAATACTGGAGTGGCTTTTCCCACCACGTTTCTTGTTTTTGAACTTCCACTTGTCTCACATTTAAAGCAGTGTTCCTTGCCGTTTTCCCTGTTTTGCTTTATTTATCACAACAAAACCCCTAAGTCTTCTATTCTTAAATTCTTCATCATATCCAGACCAACTCTTCCTATGTAGACTCTTAGTTGCCATATTCAGAGCTAACAACTAAATAAAAATCAGAGAAAAAAGTATTTCTTCTCCAAATGCAAGGGGCCTGGGTTCAATCCCTGGTCAGGGTACTAGATCCCACATATCACAAACAAGACCAGGTGCAGAAAAATAAATAAATATTTTTTAAAAAGTTCCTATTTCTTATGAGATTGTTTTGGAAACAATTGAGACCCATGATACTGTATTTTCATATTGTAAAACAGGTTTTACAATAATGAATGCTATAGCTTCATAGAGCTTGACGTTGAGAATAATCCTCAAAGTGATATGA
>SJYV01016253.1:220791-234332 GCA_006410875.1 Neotragus pygmaeus | reverse complement strand
CATAGATGGCAGCCCACCAGGCTCCCCCGTCCCTGGGATTCTCCAGGCAAGAACACTGCTAGAAGTCAAATGATTTAGGAAGTGTTTTCAATAAATATCAAACACTCAGTCAGATAGGATCATATAAGTCACTGTGAAACAATAGTTACTGTGAAACAATATTCACTTAGCCAAAGTTAACAAAAGACTTCAAAGATAAACATAGAACAGGCCTCTTCAGAGGTAAAGAAACTTAAAATGCATTATCAAAGGCAGTTCAGCATCTCAAGAAAACTTGTATTTATGCACAAAACTCTTCTCTTGGGGTGCACTTTCCATCAAACCTTATCACTTTCTCTACCCATTACTTTGTTCCCCGTCCTGAAACAGCCACCTGTAAGTCAGACCTACTTCCTTTTCCCTTCATCAAATGTAATTTCATTCCTCATACCTTCTTTACTGAAAACACACACCATACTTTCCTTAAGCAACCAAGAACTAGCCTTTATGTTAGCATTCTATAGATTGGTGAACATAAATACCAGTGATAATTTCTGAAAAAATATTCTAAAGAACATCTCAGGATGGCANCATTCCTCATACCTTCTTTACTGAAAACACACACCATACTTTCCTTAAGCAACCAAGAACTAGCCTTTATGTTAGCATTCTATAGATTGGTGAACATAAATACCAGTGATAATTTCTGAAAAAATATTCTAAAGAACATCTCAGGATGGCATCAACATTATTCATTAATAGTCCAAAATTTCTAGTTTCTCTGTAAGAGGAAGTTAGTGTTCAGTAATGAATGTTTCAGAATCTTATTTTATTTGGGAATGATCTGGCTATTCAATAAATCAGTCACTTAGTTTAGCACAACCCTAGAAATTCAGGTTACCAAAATCTAGAGGGACTGTTTTAGACAGACATTTCTAAAGTATAATTAGTCTATTAGAGTTTATCTAAAAGCTCATATCTCATTTACATTTTTTTGAAGTTTCTTCACTCAAGGTACTTTCCTTATTGACAAACTTATAACAGNTCTTATTTTATTTGGGAATGATCTGGCTATTCAATAAATCAGTCACTTAGTTTAGCACAACCCTAGAAATTCAGGTTACCAAAATCTAGAGGGACTGTTTTAGACAGACATTTCTAAAGTATAATTAGTCTATTAGAGTTTATCTAAAAGCTCATATCTCATTTACATTTTTTTGAAGTTTCTTCACTCAAGGTACTTTCCTTATTGACAAACTTATAACAGATATAACAATGCTGCTGCTGCTGCTGCTAAGTCGCTTCAGTCGTGTCCGACTCTGTGCGACCCCATAGACTGCAGCTCACTAAGCTCCTCTGTCCCTGAGATTCTCCAGGCAAGAATACTGGAGTGGGTTGCCATTTCCTTCTCCAATGCATGAAAGTGAAAAGTGAAAGTGAAGTCGCTCAGTCGTGCCCGACTCTTAGCGACCCCATGGACTGCAGCCTATCAGGCTTCTCTGTCCATGGGATTTTTCAGGCAAGAGTACTGGAGTGGGTTGCCATTGCCTTCTCCGAGAACTTATAATAAACCTAGGCACAGTGAAAATATTATGCTTATGTTAATGACTCTTAGACGTATCCCTATTAGATTAGCAAACGAACATTAATACTAGATGTTTAATATTGACTATTTCCCAGTTCAAGTGAATCTAATATTCATTTAGGTTAATTTCTCTTGTATTTAGAGTTGTCTGATTTGTAAGTGCTTACTTTTCTTTAGGCCAGTTAAATTAGAAGTGAAGTGAAGTGAAGTCTCTCAGTCTTGTCTGACTCTTTGCGACCCCATGGACTGTAGCCTACCAGGCTCCTCAGTCTACGGAATTTTCCAGGCAAGAGTACTGGAGTGGGTTGCCAGTTCCTTCTCCAGGGGATCTTCCCAAGCCAGGGATCAAACCTGGGTCTCCCGCATTGCAGGCAGATGCTTTACCATCTGAGACACCATTAGAACTTATTTACAACTTCAGCAATATTTTTTTAAAAAGCCAAAGACACACACTGAGACATACACAAATCCAGGCAGACAGACAGAAATCTCACAGCTTTCTCCTAGAAATTTAAATTGTTTCCTTTATGTCCCCCACCCCTCGCCTTTTTTTTTGAAGTCCTAATTTGCCCAAGGCTGAGTTCTCAGGCAAAGTGGGCTGTGTATTTCAAGGACATGGAAAGGGTTAACTTCAAGCTTTTCCCTAGGCAGGCCTTTTAGCAAGCTAGTTGTTTTTAATTGCATATGAAAAAAGAACTGGTTTTACAGTTTCCAAGAGAAAAAAATTTCATTTTAACCAGTTTTCTCTGGAGTCTAAAGAATATCATGGCCATCTTGTGTCAAAAAGTCATCTTTCCTTTCTGTAGTCATGGTTTTATACCTAAAATATAGACCAAATAGTGCTCAAATTGACTCTGATATCAGGGGCAGACCATCTGATAAAAATCTTGGATTGTCCCTCTGGTGGGAAATGAGGTCTGTGTCCCATCAGACGAATCTGAAGAGTTAAGGGAATTTGCAAGAGTGGGGGAAAAAACTTGGTCCTTCCCCACCCTGAGACACAGGAGTAGTTAGAAGGGAATTCTTTAGGGTGTTCAGGAGTGGGGGAAACTTGGTTCCCTCTCCACCTGAGAGATAAGCATAGTTAGAAGGGGATTCGTTAGACTGTTAGGAGAGTTTTTGATCCTTCAGGCTTTTGAATATAGGAGAAGGACCTGGACCAAAGGGAACCTCAGAATTCTTTCCTAGAAGTCATGTGGATATGAAAGGTCAAGTAGGGGTCATCTAGGAAATCTGATGGAGAGAGACAGAGGGGGACAGGAGATAGGGTAGGAACAGAAAGACACATGCGGCAGGGGCCCCTCAAATCCGGATTCTGACTGACGGCCACGAAGGACTGAACTCAAGGAAATTCTGAGTCCTTTCCCTGCTTTTGGCAAAAGCTTTTTTTGGGGGGGGCCCTCAGTTTGTATTGGGACCAGGCCTTTTGCAGGGTCAAAATTTTCCAGTTTCTGAGAATATAGCCAAGGGGTGAGTCTAAGAAAGGCTCCCGGGAAGTACCAGAACCCACTCTTAGCTTACCTGCCATAGAATGGGGCTCCTGAGAGCCACCTGCTGACACAGAGATGTCCCTTTTGTCCCAGTGATCTCTCTGTGTGACTAATGGCACAAAAATGGTCCACAGTCCCCAGAGCCACAGCCGACTGTGAGAGGTGACCACTGAGAACCGTGAGGTCACCTGACCCAGGCAAAGACAGAGCCAAGACACCACGTGACCTGGGCAGAGTGACAGACTCCTGGGAGCAGCCGGGTGACTCACCGTTTGATGATTCCCTGAAACGGGGAAGGCACTCTTGGGATGGCTCAGAGGCAATACCTAGGCTCTTGTAAATCAATCCAAATAGAAAGGGAAAGAAGTGAAAGTGACAGGGAAGACGGCTGAGGAATCCGTCTTACAATCCTGTCAGGGAGGCGGCGGCCAGGGGACAATGGTCTCTGCTCTGCTTTGGTCTCTGGGGGTCCTTCCTGACAGCGCACGGAAGTTGTCTTGCTGGAGGCAGATGCCCTTGTGGCCTGATCTGTTCCATGTCCCCCTTATACTGACACAGGAATCTTCAGGTGACAGGTGCCCTAATGGCTTTTAAGTGCCTGACCTGTGCCCACGCAGTATTGGTTGGCCTAGACCTCAGTTGGAAAGAAGACAAAGGAGAGACCCGCACCTGTTCAGGCGGCAGCTACTGGGGCGCAGTGAGCAGTGGGGCCTTTGGAACACACCAGAGGGTCACCCTGGCCAGAGTTCCTAGTTGCTTCCACAGCACTTGCCTGTTCGCAGAGGGTCCATATGAGAAAGGAGAAGCGAGGAGGAGGGGGAAGAGATCCCAAGTTCCCCGCATGGGCCACCAAAAAGGTTGTGGTCCAGGCGTGGGTTGGAAAAGAATTTCCAGACATGAGACAGAATGAGAGGGAAATCAAGTTTGTTAGAGTGGAAGACGTTGTTAGAACAGCGGGCCAGGTTAAGAGAGAACTGACATTGAATGGGGGTCCTTAGTCCACTCTTAGACCCAGGGTACAAGGGGCGGGATAAGGGTCTTGCCGGTCACTTGCTGATTGGATGAAGCACGTGTACTGGGAGGGGGGAGGAGTAAGGCAAATACCTCCTCCCTATGAGGTAGGAGGGGAGATAGGTTATACTGTTCCATTAATAGTTACAACATAGGGGAGGGAAGGACGATAAGGGTCTGGTTTTTCCATTCCTGCATTCCAAGACCCTCCTTGGTTATCTGCTTTTCCCTCCTTGGGTCACCACATGTCCGTGTATAAAAACTCTAACCCCCTCTTTGTTCGGAGGGCTCAGAGCTTGAAGTGTTAACTCCTCTGGGCCCGCCAGAGTAATAAACTTGAGTTCTCCAACTCTCCCAATGTGGTGCTTGGTTTCTCCAGTATGGTTTCTGCAACACCTGTGCACCTTATACAAACACAACTTTGGAAATCAACTCTTTTCCAATATAAGATCAAAATGAAATTGCATAGAAAGAAAAAGAAAAAAAAGGGGGGGGCGGCGGGGGGCTCGAAAAATGCTGCCACCTTGTGGCCATTTTCCATAACAACAACGTCGAAATCTGTGCTGATCGCTGAGGCTGCTGATGGTGCTGCGTCGCTTCAGTCGTGTCCGACTCCGTGCGACCCCATAGATGGCAGCCCACCAGGTTTCCCCGTCCCTGGGATTCTCCAGGCAAGAACACTGGAGTGGGTTGCCATTTCCTTCTCCAATGCATGAAAGTGAAAAGTGAAAGTAAAGTTGCTCAGTCGAGTCCCACTGGTAGCGACCCCATGGGCTGCAGCCTACCAGGCTCCTCCGTCCATGATATTTTCCAGGCAAGAGTACTGGAGTGGGTTGCCATTGCCTTCTCCAGAACTGTGCTGATGGGCACTTAATATTCAGAAGGTCCGTGGGGTTGTGAGTAAATAACACCTGCCTTCAAGGGATGTTCTAGGAGTGTTCATCAAAACACAGCACAGACGTTCAAGAGTCAATTGCAAGATGTTTCACTCATACTTTTTAAAAAAAAAAATCACAGGAAATGTTGTCAACCTTTCTAAGTACTAGAGAAATCCACATCAAAATTACAATGAGGTATCACCTTACACAGATCAGAATGGCCATTGTCAAACACTCTACAAAGAACTCTTGAGAGTCTCTTGGACTGGAAGGAAATCCAACCAGTCCATTCTGAAGATCAGCCCTGGGATTTCTTTGGAAGGAATGATGCTGAAGCTGAAACTCCAGTACTTTGGCCACCTCATGCGAAGAGTTGACTCACTGGAAAAGACTGATGCTGGGAGGGATTGGGGGCAGGAGGAGAAGGGGACAACTGAGGATGAGATGGCTGGATGGCATCACGGACTTGATGGACATGAGTCTGAGTGAACTCCGAGAGATGGTGATGAATAGGGCGGCCTGGCGTGCTGCAGTTCATGGGGTCACAAAGAGTCGGACACGACTGAGCGACTGAACTGAACTACAAAGAACCAGAGCTGGAGAAGGTGTGGGGAAATGAGAACCCTCCTCCATCGATGCTGGAAAGTCGATTGGAACAGCCTCTATGGAGACAGTGTGTGTGTGTGCATGCCGAGTCACTTCAGTCGTGTCCGACTTTTCTCGACCCTGTGGACTGTAGCCCGCCAGGCTCCTCTGTCCCTGGGATTCTCCAGGCAAGAACACGGAAGTGGGTTGCCATGCCCTCCTCCAGGGGACCTTCCCCACCCAGGGATTGAACCCGAGTCTCTTATGTTTCCTGTGTTGGCACGTGGATTCTTTACCACTAGGGCCACCTGGGAAGCCCATGGAGACATATGGAGATTCCTTAAACAATGAAAATGGGGGGGAAAATTACAGTATTCCTGTCAACTTAAAAAAATACTCACAACTTGAAACTTGAGAGCTATGTTTTATTCAGTGGGAATTTTTAGGATCAAGCCCAGGAGACACATGTCAAGTAATCCTGAGAGAACTGCTCCCAGGAGGTGAAGGGAGGAGCCAGGTTACAGAGGACTTCGTAATAAAGGACAGGTAGTCTGAATATCAAAAGATTATTGTTAAAGAATACCAGAAATCCTGAGTCAAGGAATTAAGTGCTTTTCTGTGTAAGGGGCTCCAGAAACTGGAAAAAGCAGGAAGGATCCCATCCTGGAGTCCCTGGAGGGCCACGCCACCTTGATATCAGACATCTGGTCTGCAGGACTGGGGGAGGATGAACTCCTGTTGTTTAAACCACCCAGCTTATGGTCATTTGTTAGAGAAGCCACAGAGCAGCCACACAGATCCTGCTCTGTAGGATCCTAGAAGTGTGGGTCTCACTAAATGCAGATGGAAGCCAGATTACAGAACCCTTGGAGCCAGCACTGGGCCCTCAGAAATGCTAAAGCAGTGGCTGGACCCCAGAATGTTAAGGGGTCAAATCTGAAGCCCATCCCTAGGGTACCGGCTGCACATGCCTCCTCAGGTTCTTACACCTGTACACGTGGTATAGTATCTCAGTCCTGACTGAGAACATCTAACGTCCCACCAGCTACACAGGTGAAAATCCAGTTAAGATACCTGCTACACTGATGATCAGTGCTGAACATGGTCAGGGGTGGGGACTTACATGCCGTCGGCAGCCCTTCCACCCTCTCCACCCACTTCTCCCCTCTCCATACCCCACTCCAAGGAGCATCTTCAGTGGGAAGTTGGGCGAACACACAGAGGCATCTCTAAGTAAACCTTAGCTGAGCCCCAGGTTAGCTGCTCCTGAACCTCATCCACCCATCCCAGGTAAAATTCCTGAATATGTGCAAAGACCTCACAGGCTGGAGGAAAGTGCTTGGAGCCACCCCAGCGACAGCACGCTTGCCAAGCTGGCTCTTGCAGGCCAGGCGGGAAGATCCTGCCCCAGGGGACTCTTCTGGAAGCTGTTTCCCTATGGGCGTAACCCCTCCAGTCCTGGCTCCCACTGCCTTTTCTCTTGCTTACTCCCCCCCGTCACCCACCTGGGGAGATGTCCAACAGCAGGTACAGCTGACACACCTCTTCCTTACCGGATCTAGAAAAGACCTGACCACAAACAGCAACCCACAAGGCCCTCTCGCCAGCCCAGATCCACACATCCAACAGAGTATGGCGCAGAGTACAGCTGCAGGCACTTTTACACCCACTTACCGAGACCTCAACCCAGGCACACCTGGGAAGCGCTGGCCAGCCGAGTCAGGGCAGTCAATCCTCTACCAGCAGGGGCTCACAGTTGCAGAAAATGGGCCTTGGTGTGCCCTGCAGGTGCAAGGAACAGATTGTGGGTCCTGAGGGTCAGGATGGACATGGGGCTGGAGCTCTGGCTTGTTTTCTAATCATTTCATCTGGCTCATGAATGGGAGGTAATTTCAAGAAGACCTCCTAATGAGAGGAATCTAGGAATCAGGGAGAGGAAGGGAGGTGTGTGGAGACAGCGACCGAGTGCCTGGGTGCAGTGGCAGTCTCTGGAAGACTCGGGGGAGGGAGGCTGCATAGTGAAGCCCAGGATCCCTGACCTGTCCAGGAGCAGCTGTTTCTTAGTTCAGGTCCTGCTCTGAGGGGTCTCAGGGTCAGACTGGGGGTGGACTGGAGGTGCTCTGCAGCTAGGCCCCTGTACACAGTTCCTGGGTGTGAGCCCTGTGGGGCCCCTGCCCAGATGAGCCCCGTATCCTTGGAGGAGCCTGCCCACCAGAACCCTGTGCTCCTGGGAGGGGTGTGTGAACGAGCACCTTCTCTGTGCAGCAGGCACAGAGTAGCCTAGTGACTCCCCTGTGGGCAGCACTGGGATGAGCCCACCCTGGGCCCACCCAAAGTGAAGAGGGCAGGAGGCAGGAGCTGGCCTCTGTGCGGCATGGGGGGCCCACAGGTACCTGTTGGTTCTTGCACCTGACACCACGGAGGCCTCCCCAGGACAGAGCAGACAGCCTGCCCTGGACAGTGGGAGCTCCTGGCGACCCTGCAGGGGATGGGAGAGGGAAGGACCAGGCTGCAGGGGAGTGGGTGCCCAGGCAGAGCCGTGGGGCTCGGGGCCTGAGGGGGCCTTTGTGGTCTGAGCTGGGAGAGGACAAGCAGTGGTGCGTGTGATCCAGGAAAGTGGCGCTGGTGACCTGAGACTGAATCCTCCCCAGAGTAGCAAGCCTTCCGGATGATCCAGAAACAGGACTGTGAGATGAGAGTCCTGGTGAAAGAAGGTGAATGAGTCCTCCTAAGACAAGGCTCTGTGAGCTGCCCCAGAGCGGGGGAAGGGAGAAGAAGTGAACGTGCTGTGAGTGGGCAATCATCCTGGATGGGGAGCGGGCACAGACCCCACTCCATGCCCACATATCTGTCGTTCTGGGTGGGTTACTTGGCTTCTTGGAGCCTCAGCCTCTCAGCCTGCTTGTGGGGTGATAATTGCATGGACTACTCATTTGCTCAGAACAGGGCAGAAAGGGGTCTCATGGAAATTCCACAGAACACCATTAATGTGGGACTCATGACCCCTGTTTCCTGCAGGTCTGTCTTCAGGATCTGGAGAACAAACACGAGCAGACTTGTAGTCCCCAGGCCCTGCCAGCATTAGCCCTTCAGGCTCTGGGTCGGGGAGTCCATGGGGTGTGGGTCCAGCTGTGCCCACCAGGGAGGACTTGGCAAGGAAGCACTACTGTGGCCATCCCCTGTGCATAAGCTTCCAACCCAGGGTCCAGTGGGAGCGCTTGCCCTGTGCATAGGTTTCAAGTCCACAGCACACATGAGCTGCTAGTGGCTTTGTTTTCTACCTGCAAAGTCCTAATACCCAGGACATCCACAGCCCGTGGGAAGGCACATCTGATCTGGCTCCAAGTGCTGCTTCTGGTCCCTCCTGACTGGACGCCTGGCAGCCAGTGTCACCCAGTCAGACTGTCAGGTGGCGCCAGGAGCGTGGGGACGAGAGTGCACAGTCCAGGCCCAGGAGCGGGTTCTGCGGCTGCAGGTGCGCCCTCCACCCACCCCACGGGCAGAGACCACCGTCCCCTTACAGGTTTCACATGCACCACTGCTTGTCCTGTGGTGGTGTGATTGTTACCAAGTTAGTCCTACGGACTCTGCTTGGGCCCTCACTTGGCTGAGACTCTGCCTCAACAAGGAAGGTTTCCTTTTTCCATTCGGGTTCAAGTAGGTAATTATGAAACCAAAGCTGAGACCAACACAGCACAGGCTTTATTCAGAGGCCAAAGAATGGAGAAGTTGACAGCTCGACTTCTTGCCCACCTGGAGAGAATGGCTAGATTTTAAACAGTAAAGACGAAGGGAGGAGGAGTGAGGCTACTCCTGGGGAGGCAGGTACATTTAGGGGAAGGCAGGGTTTTTCAAAATTAGTGGGGGGCCATCTCCTTTTTAGTTTTCTTTGGTTCTTCATGTTGGATCTAGGCCAACGGTTGGTGTGTCGCTTAATATAATGATCGAGCTAGCAACATGTAGTGACGTGAAGAGATTTCAATTCCCTGCCCAGGAATTGAACTTGGGAAGCCTGGATGAGACCAGGAATCCTAACCACCAGACCAGCAAGGGCTAGAGGCTAGAAGCTATTTTTCCCCGGATCTCTGCCCCCAGTGACCAATGTTTTTACCATGGAGGCAGAAACTATAAATGCAGGTATAAAATTTATGATTAGAGACCTAGCATAACAGCAAGTGGGAGAGCATAGAGAGAAATGGTTTGTTAAGATAGAAGCAAGGCAGAGAAAGGGTGTGGGTGTCTCCCGCTAGTGAGGGGGGCGTGTAGAGGTGGTTAAGTCATTTATATGGGGCAGTTCCTCCAGGTCCTTTTCTTCCTTCAGCCCAATTATCTGGTTTCTTTTCCCACACCTGACCTACCCTGGGACCCTCCCCTGGGTGCGCACTCACCCCTCAGCCAAGATGGATCTCGAAGTGAAGGCTTCTGGGAGGAGCAAGACTCATTATGGCCTGGCATTATTTCTTGAGTTCTGACCCACAAGAAGCCTTTCTGTGAATGTGTAGTGTGTCTCCCTTGTCCCAGAAGAGAGGGGGGCAGAGATCCTTTAATCCTTTACTCATACAGGTTTTTGCCTCCTCTTTGTCCTCGCCATGACTGTTACCTTAAGGTGTTTATAAAAGACAAACACTGGCTATTTACTCTCTGTTGTTACTTCCATTTCAGAGGGCAAACAGGAGGCTGATTGTAAATACCTAGACTGAAGCCCACCTATCTCTTCTCTCAGAAATGCTAACAGTTGTAAGCATCCAGCCTGAAGCCCACTTCTTTATGTCCCATGAAATGCAAACAGGAGGCCAGTTATAAATGTCTAATCTGGAGCCCATCTATCTTCTACATAAACAATACACTAAAATCAATATACAATGAAACCTGGGGTCTGTTGGAAGTCAGAGTCATTGCTATCGTGGTCCCAGCTGGTTCCATCTGGTTGTTTGCAGCTTCCTCTCTTTTCTCTAGACCCTTTACCTTAATGACTTTTGTTACGTCCTTCTAAAGGTGTGAACAAGTTTAAAGGGCTGTGAACAAGGACAGTCCGATTAAAAGAGTTTTCAGATGCTCCTACAGCACCCCCTGATCCTTTCCTGAGAATACCGAGTGGAGGGGGGCATTCAGGCAGCAGGGCAGACAGCTTGCTCTGGATGTTGGTGTGGGGAAGTGGGGCATAGCAACAGGGGCTCAGGCTGCAAACCCCAGAACTACTCACAGATCAGCTCCAGAACCGCTCCTGGAGTGGCAAGAAGGGGTGACCCACCTATTAGACACGAAGGGAAGGGTGGGGTCTGTAAAGTCGTACCCCGGGGAGCCTTGATGGGCCGCCCCTTCTCTCCCTCCGGCCGGCCAGACGGTCTCTAAAGGGAAGGATCCTCCCAGATCCCGGGGACCAATGACGGCACACTTCGCCGCGGAAGCCGCCCCGCCCCAGCCGCATGGGAGGACCTATCAGCCCGCGACGCCGCGAACCAGCAGCCTATCCAAACCCCCATCCACTGACCCGCCCATCACTCCCGTCGTGCATATATAAACAAACTTCGGGCGAGGGCAGGCGCGCGGACTTCGTGGACCTGCCTCCTTCGTGTCTGGGAACCGCGCGCCCGGGAGCGCATCCCCATTAAAGCCTGTTAGACATCTTTTCGAGGTCCTGGTCGTCTTTACCTAACAGGGTCTGCAGAGCCACCCTTGGGACCAGCTGGGAGGTTCCAGGGCTCAGCACAGGCTGGTGTGCTCATAGCTTGAGACAGGCCTCAGGACACAGTGGGGATGCACTGGGAGGAGGGGCCCTGAGCCATCGTGCCTCTCCTCCCTTGAGGATGTCTCTTCCCCCAGAGATGAAGGGCAGAACCCTGACAGTCACCTCGACCCTTGTCCCCTCAGGGAAGCTCACTAGAGACTGGCTGGAGGGTGGTCATGTGGTGGTGTCTGCCCTCACCCTCCAAAATGCCAGTGCCCAGAAAGGGAGCCCGGCTCACCTTGAGCCTCATGGTTAGTGCAAACAGCATAGGTGCAGGGAGCTGCCCCTAATGGGAGAGAGGCTTTAGGTCAGGACAGAGAGCTTCAGGCCAGCTGCCTGAGCTTCCTGGGGGAGCAGGGACAAATGGCCGCACATAGAGGCTCTGAACAACAAGCCCGTCCTCTCTCAGTCCTGGAGACCAGACGTCTGAGGTCAGGGGTCCCAGTGCTGCTCTCCCCTCAGAGGCTCCAGCCAAGGCTCCTTCCTGCCTCTTTCAGTTTTCTGAATTCCAGGTGTCCCCGGAGTCCACACTGTTTCCATGTGTCCAAAGTGGTTTGTGAAGTTTTATGCTGGAGATGTCTCGCTGGACGATGCTCCACATTTGGGTAGAACTGTTGAAGTTGACCGTGATCAGAGACGTTGACTGAGAACAATCAACATTATACCATGCAGGAGATAGATGACATACTTGAAATATCCAGCTCAAGTGTTGAAAATCGTTTGCATTAACTTGGTTAATCACTTTGATGTTTGGGCCTGCAGCCATCCACTCTCAGGCCTCAGCTCCCAGAGTGTACCTTTCACAGGAGAGACTTATTTCTTGCTTCCAAGGAGACAGACAGGAGCTGGAACCCTTAATCTTACCTTTGAACTGTGCCCTTTAACCTGATGCTGGGGACGGGAGAAGGATTAGCCAATTTCCAGGACCTGCAATGGCCTTTTTTTTTGCCCTTTTTCCCTTTATACTTTTCACTAGCTTTGCCTATTTACTAGGATGTGGGTCGAAGTTGTTGTGTACTCACAATTTACTCACTTTAGAAGTCACATGGAGCCATCAGAGAAACCGTGAATTTCCAAAGTTATAGCTAATCAGAAACCCAATGTTCATTATTCAGAATTGTTTATGTTTTTCCCGGAGCAAATAGTTATTGGAACTATAAAGTAAATAATAAATTTTAATACCTCTACACTGTAACATTTAACATGGGTTCATCTGAGCTTTATTTAATTTACACACCAAGGTGAGCATCTGAACTGCCCCGTGGTCTGGGCAGCAAAACCTCTCAGTGAGCTTCCCCGCGTTGAGTGAGAAATAGGAGCATTTTATCTGCATTTAACACATGCTAGGCTGGGTATTAGGAATTCACAGATATTGCAACTTGTAATTTTCTGAGTTATATGTGTCACTGAACCAGGTTTGCGTTTCCCATGGTACATGTGTGCTCTGGCATGTTCGACTCTTTGTGATCCCATGAACTGTGGTCTGACAGGCTGGTCTTTCAGTGGAGTTTCCCAGGCAAGAATAATGGAGTGGGTTGCCATTTCTTTCTTCAGAGGATCTTCCCAACCCGGGGAAGAGGAGTTAGGACATGTCCTGTGGGTCAAGGGTAAGGGGTAAGAAGTAATGAAACACAAACCTTTGGGTGTTTGCTGTTTTTCCTGGCCCAGTTCAGTTCAGTTCAGTTGCTCAGTCTTGTCTAACTCTTTGTGAGAGGGTATCAGGCAGTAAGGCCAGGGGTCTCCAAACGGAGGAAACAGCCTGCAAGTGTCAGACATTTTATCTCTCTTAAGCGGCAGGAGGAAACAAACTAGCGATATTTTTTCCTTCCTTATACAATTTAAAAGCAGGTTTCTCTTAAAATTCTGTGTTGCCATGACACCTGGTTTCTCCTGAAGTTAACCATTGCCTTTTTCTTATGGAAATGTTTATCTTAAGCTATGCTAATATACTATGCATTTACCCCAAACTCTGTCTTCAAGTTGGTTCCGCCTTTTGGGCTCAGAACCTACTAGATAAACCAGTATGTTATACTCTGATATCGTTCCTCTAATCTATGTAAATGACACTATTTGTATGGTGCTCTGCCCTTCTTCAAGATTCAAGTTAATCCTTTTATGTTATGGCCCAAGATGAACAATTTGGAGCCAAGATTATCCCAAAATACATCTTATGAGTGAGGGGCCTGGTGCCATTCTAAGTTTTGAGACATTCCTTTCTTTCATTAACAGACTGCTGGTGACTATATAACATCCAGCTAAAGACTAGCAGGGGGGTACTCTTTCTG
>SJYV01016253.1:189415-218024 GCA_006410875.1 Neotragus pygmaeus | reverse complement strand
TTCAGTTCAGTTCAGTTCCGTCGCTCAGTTGTGTCCGACTCTTTGCGACCCCATGAACTGCAGCACGCCAGGCCTCCCGGTCCATCACCAACTCCCGGAGTTCATTCAGACTAGAGTCCATCAAGTCAGTGATGCCATCCAGCCATCTCATCCTCGGTCGTCCCCTTCTCCTCCTGCCCCCAATCCCTCCCAGCATCAGAGTCTTTCCCAATGAGTTAACTCTTCGCATGAGGTGGCCAAAGTACTGGAGTTTCAGCTTTAGCATCATTCCTTCCAAAGAAATCCCAGGGCTGATCTTTAGAATGGACTGGTTGGATCTCCTTGCAGTCCAAAGGACTTTCAAGAGTCTTCTCCAACACCACAGTTCAGAAGCATCAATTCTTCGGCGCTCAGCTTTCTTCACAATCCAAATCTCACATCCATACATGACCACAGGAAAAACCATAGCCTTGACTAGACTGACCTTTGTTGACAAAGTAATGTCTCTGCCAGGGAAGCCTAATTTTATTCAAAAGGTCTGAGAGGCTGTAAATGGCACTTGCCCTTCAATAATATCCCTGGAAAAATCATCAAAAGAGAATTCAAAGAAGGGCCTAATTTCAAGAGATAAATTGTACTCACACTGTCTAAAGTCCATAAGCACTTGGAAAAATACTCCACATGACTACCTCCTAAAATGAGGCCAATCAAATCCAATATGAGGAATCATTATAGCAATTTCATATTGCTCAGAAAGACCAGTATCAAAAAGATCTACTGAAACTAAGTCCCACAGAGGTCTCAGAGAAAAAGGAATCCTCCTCTCTCTTCACTGGGATGTAAATGGGTACAAGAAATATGCAAAGCAGCATAGGGATTTCTTTAAAAAAACAAAAAAAAAACAAAAAAAACTAAGCATAGGAGAACCTCCTATGAAATGAAAATACCTCCTTCTATATTAATAAACAAGAAATGTCACAGATATCAGTGATTTCTGGCCTGCAAATGGGAGTGAGGGCTCCCCAAACTGCGATCCTATAGACACTTCTTGGGGTGATTGCTGAGGAGATGGGGAAAGCAGGAAGCAAGGTGAAGAAGGAAAAAGGATTCACCCCAGATAGCTGAGATGCTTGTGAATTCAGTGAGCCCAGAGGCATGTATCTTCCCAGACACAGAAAGCTAAATTCCTTAATTCCATACCTGATCTTCAGAGTGCCTGCTGCCTTTGCTGCAAATTTACATGTAGCCTGACTTCCCCTCCTGCCTCCTTGAAGCAGTTTTCTCAGAGCTACTGAGATGCTATGTCCTGGGCTCAGAGTCCTAAACATTCCCACCAAATCTCCTTCCAGGCTGTGACTATAAATTTTAGCTGACACTTCTGATCAGGCTATCCTACTCTCCACTCCTGGGCTTAGACCCAGAGAAAATCAGAATTCGAGATGACACTCCCACTCCTGTTTTCAAGGGCAGCATGATTTACAAGAGCCAAGACATCGGAATCAAACCAATTGTCTAAAAACAGAAAGTGAAGTCTAAGAGGTACACTTCTCCACCGGAATCCTGCTAAGTCATAAAACAACACAGAATAATGCCAGTGGCCACAGCACGGATGGACCCAGAGACTGGAATACTAAGGGAAGTGAGTCAGAGAGAAAAATAACATAAGATAACCATGCTGGCAGAATCTAAAAATTCATGCAAAGGAACTCATTTACACAAGAGAAACGTCTCATAAACTTACAAAACCACCTTATGATTCTCAAAAAGAAAATGTTAGGGCAGAGGAAGCAATTAAGAGGTTGGAATGAACCTCTACACTTCAATAGATATCAAATGGAGAAGCCAAAAGGACCTACTAAATACCACAGGAAAGGCTAGAGAACACACTGTAATCACCTCGTAGGAAAACAGAACCCAAAAAAGAACAGATGAACATCTAAGTGCAACTGAATCAAGTTCTTGTACACGTGAAACAAACAGAACAGCACAGATTAGCTCTACTCCAATGCATAATAACAATGAAATTACAGCAGGAAAAAAAATCCGCATGAGGCCTGAAGACATGTGGTCGCCTTCTGGTTTTCTGCCATAAAACCCCTTGCAGAGGTGTGCAGATGGGCACTGCATATTCACAAGGCCTGCGGGCAGCCAATAAGAAACACCTACCCTCCCAAAGTGTCGTAGGGCAGATCAGCAAAAAGGAAGGCCAACTTGGGTAGATCTTCAAGAAGCCAATTTCAACATGTAAGTTTCAATCACAGCATTCTAAACAAGTCCCATGAAAAGCTGTCAACATCGCCAAGTGTTTGAGAAATGGAAATCCAAAGTACCATGAGGTATAGCCTCACACCAGTTAAAATGGCCTTTGTCAGAAACGCCACAAACAGTAAGCTGTGGAGAGGGTGTGGACAAAAGGAAATTCACCTCCATTGAGGCTGACGATGGAACTTGAGGAGAGCTGTGACAGACGACAGTGTGGAGGTTCCTCAAACCGTGAAAAACAGGATGAGATGGGAAGACTTGCTAACAACATACACCAAAAAGAAACTCCAATAATATAAGGCTCCAAGTGCAAGCACAGATCCTAGGAAATGCCGGAGGAATATTTCAGAAGGACACACTTTTCCATCAATTGTATCAAGTACTTTTTACATGCACTTTTTAAAATAAAAAAAATTTCTGGAAAATAAACCAGAAACAAGAAAACAGGACCTAATTAATCTCAACAGCATTTGCACAACAAAGGAAACGCTAAAGGAAAGACAAAGACCCTCAGATTAGGAAAAATACTGGCAGACAAAGATATCCATAATGAATTGGTCTGCAGTACACACAAACAGCTCTTGCAGCTTCATCAAAAATACAAACAACCTGTCTACAGGGAGGTGGGGAGGTTCTGCTGAAAGTTTTCACTTTCGTTTCAGGTTCAAAAGATTTGTTAACAAAATAATCCACTTGTTCTATACAAATAAATAAATATTTAATAAATATTTATTAAAGAATTATCTAGCTGACTTTCAATATACTAACGTTAAAAGAAAAGAGAAATAAAAACAGCAGAGGATACATCACCAAATAGGGTTTTGACCAACATCCAGACTTGAAACGGTGCTTGGAAGTCCCACGTCACAGCACATCTGGAGTCCCAGCTGGAAAAGGTCCCAGGCAATAAGTCCACTCTCTGGATGAGAGTTCAAAGATTGCAGTTCAGAGTTTCTGCTATTAATTCCAGGGTGCAAACTGATATGTTCATCAATCTGTGAGCAAATTGCCACTCTGGTTTCATATTAATGCTGTTTGTTTTGTGTCGTAAAACTTGGAATGTTGTTAAGCCTGGGGCTTCATCAGCCAGTCCCCCTCCAGGGGCTCAACAATCTCAAGATTTGTCCCCTATTCTATCTACCTATTTTAAAAGACGCTTGCTCCTTGAAAGAAAAGATATGACCAAACTAGACAGCATATTAAAAAGCAGAGACATTACTTTGCCAACAAAGGCCTGTCTAGTCAGTTATGATTTTTCCGGTAGTCATGTATGGATGTGCGAGTTGGACTATAAAGAAAGCTGAGCGCCAAAGAATTGATGCTTTTGAACTGCGGTGTTGGAGAAGACTCTTCAGAGTCCCTTGGACTGCAAGATCAAACCAGTCAATCTTAAAGGAAATCAGTCCTAAATGTTCACTGGAAGGACTGATGGTGAAGTTGAAACTGCAATACTTTGGCCACCTGATGCGAAGAGTTGACTCACTTGAAAAGACCTGATGCTGGGAAAGATTGAAGGCAGGAGGAGAAGGGAATGACAAAGAATGAGATGGTTGGATGGCATCACTGACGCGATGGACGAGTTTGAGCAAGCTCTGGGAGTTGATGATGGACAGGGAAGCTTGGTGTGCTGTAGTGCATGGGATCACAAAGAGTTGGACATGACTGAGCAACTGAACAGAACTGAACTGATCTGTGGTGCTGCAAGTCTTGCATTCACAGCAGGCAATCAGGGCACACACACTCAGGGCAGTGTCCAGGCAGCTAGAAGCAAGGTCAGAGGCCTGCTCTGCTTTGTCTCCGAAGCTTAAACAGGACTATTTATTTAATTTCTCCAACGAGAACAGGGTGGAGCTTCCTTAAATAGTGAAAATGACAATGAAATTAGAATAATCCCTAACACCATACACAAAAATAAACTCTAGTTTAAACATGTGATTGAAAGGACAGGTACTATAAAATTCCCGAGGCAGAACATGCTTTGACATAAATTGCAGCAAGTTGTTTTTCATTCACCATTTACATTAATGAAAAAACAAGTAAAGAAATTAGGCCTAATTAACCTTAACAGCATTTGCACAGCAAAGGAAACCCTAAACAAAAGAAAAAGACAACCCCCCATGAATGGGAAAAATTATTTGCAAATGAAGATGCTGTTCCAGAAGACAGACCATTGAGAAACCAAGCACCACACTCAGACGACTGGAGAGCTCAGGTTTGTTAACCTCGTGGTCTCAGATGAGTTAACGCTCTGAAGTTCAGGGGACCTGACCTCAGGGTGAGCTTCATTTTTATAGGGTCAGTACACACAATTACAGTTGACATGGTTTGATCAGTTACCTGGTTACTATGGGCAGTCACAGAGTGTGGGAGTTGTATGGGTTACATGCAGGTAATTTCTAAACAGAAACAGAACATTCCATACTTATCAGAACAATTTATGGCTCTAATTGATTACTACGTCAGCTTGTTCCTTTCTTGGCTCAGCAAGCATATCTTATAGAAGCAGAATGAACATGAAGTTATTCCTAGCTGTAAGTTTAAAATTTTCCTCTTCAATACAAGATCTTCATTTAGAGATCAAGATTTCACCGCCAAAACATACAAAGAGCTTGAACAACTCAATGTCAAAATCATAAAAACAACAAAAACAACTCAATTTAAAAAATGAACCAAAGACCTCAATGGACATTCTTCTAAATAAGGCATCAATTCAGTTCAGTTCAGTTCATTTCATCTGGGGGCTTCCCTGTGGCTCAGACGGTAAAGCGTCTGCCTGCAATGCAGGAGACCCAGGTTTGATCCCTGGTCAGGAAGATCCCCTGGAGAAGGAAATGGCAACCTACTCCAGTACTCTTGCCTGGAGAATTCCATGGACTGAGGAGCCTGGTGGGCTACAGTCCATGGAGTCTCAAAGAGTCCGACACGACTGAGCGACTTCACTTTCAGTTCAGTTCAGTTGCTCAGTTGTGTCCGACTCTTTGGGACCCCATGGACAGCAGCACACCAGGCCTCGCTGTCCATCATCAACTCCCGAAATTTACCCAAGCTCATGTCCATTGAGTCGGTGATGCCATCCAACTATCTCATCCTCTGTCGTCCCCTTCTTCTCCCGTCCTCAATCTTTCCCGGCTTCAGGGTCTTTTCCAATGAGTCAGTTCTTTGCATCAGGTGGCCAAAGTATTGGAGCTTCAGCTTCACCATTAGTCCTTCCAATGAACACTCAGGACTGATCTCCTTTAGGATGGACTGGTTGGATCTTGCAGTCCAAGGGACTCTCAAGAGTCTTCTCCAATACCACAGTCCAAAGGCATCAATTCTTCATCACCCAGCTTTCTTTATAGTCCAACTCTCCACATCCATATATGACTACTGGAAAAACCATAGTTTTGACTAGATGGACCTTTGTTGGCAAAATAATGTCTCTGCTTTTTAATATGCTGTCTAGGTTGGTCATAACTTTCCTTCCAAGGAGTAAGCATCTTTTAATTTCATGGCTGCAGTCACCATCTGCAGTGATTTTGGAGCCCAAGAAAATAAAGTCTGTCACTGTTTCCAGCAGCAGGCAGATTCTTAACCACTGGACCACCAGGAACTCCATTATCTTCATTTTCAGTAACTCCTCCCTCTCTTTACCTCCCTGCCAACCCCACCATCGATCCTATCCTTGGGAAAGCAGACATGCAGAAGACAACCTTCTCCATTGGCAACCAGAGGTGATGTTCCTGACATGTTTATAAAAGAGTGTATCNATCAACACTGAATATTCACTGGAAGGACTGATGCTGAAGCTCCACCAGATGCAAAGAGCTGACTCACTGGAAAAGACCCTGATGCTGGGAAAGATTGAGGGCAGGAAGAGAAGGGGGTGAGATGGTTGGATAACATCACCAACTCAGCGGACATGAGTTTGTGCAAACTCTGGGATTTAGTGAAGGACAGGGAAGCCTGGTGTACTGAAGTCCATGGGGTTGCAAAGAATTGGACACAACTTAGCTACACAACAACAATAAAAATGAAATTATAAAGAATATAAATGGGGCATGAAGAAATGCTGTCGCCTTGTGGCCATTTTCTGCAATAGCAACTTTTAAGGTGTGTTTGTGGCTCAGTCGTGTCTTGACTCTTTGCGACCCCCTGGACTGTAGCCTGCCAGGCTCCTGGGTCCATGGGGTTTCTCAGGCAAGAATACTGGAGTGGGTATCCATTCTCCAGGGGATCTTCCTGACCCGGGGGTCCTCTTGACCCGGGGATCGAACCCGGGTCTCTGACATTGCAGCCATATTGTTTGCCATCTGAACCCAGGGAAGCCCTGAAAAGGTGTGCTGATTGACATTTAATATTCACAAGACCTTAGGGAATCTAAGTAAAATTCACCTGCCCTCAAGAAATGTCCTAGGCATGGTCATCGCTAAAAAATCCAATACACTGAAGAAATTCAAGAAGCTAATTTCAAGAGACACATTTCACTCACACCCTTTTACAAAATCACATGAAAAGATGTCAGCATCTCTGAATATTTGAGATGTCAGCATCTCAAATATTTGTTTGCAGAAATGCAAACAAAAAAACTACACCGTGGTATCACGACACACTGGTCAAAATGGCCATTGGCAAAAACCCTAAAAAGGATAAATGCTGGAGACGTGTGGAGAAAAAGGAGCCCTCTTACACTGGTAGTGTAAATTGTGAACAGCCACTCTGGAGGACAGAGTGGAGCTTTCTTAAACAATGAGAAGGACAGTGAAATTAGAATACTCCCTAATACCATACATGAAATTAAACTCCCAACAGTTTAAAGATCTAAACCTAAGAATGGGTACTGTAAAACTCATGAGGAAAATACAGGGAGAACACCTTTTGATGGAAATCACAGCAAGTTCTTTTTGGATCTACTTTTACAGTAACCAAAAATAAAACAAGAATAAATAAATTGTACCTAATTAACTTTAACAGCATTTGCACAGCAAAGGAAATTCGAAAATAAATCCATTTCTTCTCCTCCAGAAAATAAGATGCATTTTAAATGCAACCACAAACTGATTCTAATGCTTTCCTTTTATCCAGACAAAATATATCTTAGAGAATGTTTTCTTAGGAGATATAATACATATATATATATATATATAAATAAAATCTGTCACAGATATTCAATCATAAAAGAGCTCCCCACTTTATTTTTTTCCCTAATCCCCACCTTTACAGATTAAAGTCTTGGTGACCAGTGACTATTTAATAAATACATTTAAGAAGTTGTTGGCAGAGATGGCTCTTTTAAACAATAACTTACAGTTATATCTCAGAATATAATATACCTACAAAAATCACTGTAAGTATCTT
The DNA here is from genome assembly GCA_006410875.1 of Neotragus pygmaeus. Lineage (NCBI taxonomy): Eukaryota > Metazoa > Chordata > Mammalia > Artiodactyla > Bovidae > Neotragus > Neotragus pygmaeus. The sequence continues at coordinate 210,446 of SJYV01016253.1, read as the reverse complement.
GGAAAAGATTGCTTCTGTTCCCCTCAGCTGCAGGGATGGCTTTCAGAGTGGGGTGTAGTCTCCCTTCACACATCACCCTGGGTTAGGGTTATGTGGCTTAAGGTTAGCAGGCCTAACCGTTGGTCGGTCGCTGGAGTTCAGCTGCAGGGATGGCCCAAGGTGGCTCAAGCCTCTTCTGTCGAGGGGGATTCAGGCTTGTGCTCCCCCGAGAGCCCAAAAAACGTGTGGCCAGTAGAGCTTGCTGCAAACCCCAGGCATCTCATGGTCCCATGAGGCTCTACTGTGGGAACACAGGTGGTTCAGACTTACACTCCACACCAGTTTGATTTACCAACTATGATTTGTGTCCTGAACTGCTTTTTTTTCTTCTTCTTTTTAGAAAGCTATTTTTCTAGTTTTATTTATATTTACTTATTTATTGGTGTCGCCATATGGATTGTGGGATCTTAGTTCCCTGACCAGGGATCAAACTGGAGCTCCCTGCAGTGGAAGCACGGGAAAAACCACAAGGGAACTCCCTGGAACTGCTTTTCTTGGGGTGATTCTGCTGTGTCTGTCCTTAACCTTTAATTTTACATTATAACCATTAGAACCAGTTTGTAGTTAAAGACAAAAGGATGATTTTTCACTGGGAATGAGCTAGTTATTTTGAAAGTCCCTTGGGAATTTAAATACTGATGGGTAGTTCTATTTGCAAGCAGTTACTATGCGAGACTAAATGCCATGTTTTGTGCGTGGTTCGATGATGTTATCAGGCAGAATCCACTTGCATTCAACAACTTGCTCCTGGAAGAACCTGGAAATACCAGGCCCCCTTGTCCCAAGCCCTGCACCCACTGAGGCGGGGGCGTGTGGAGAGAGAAAGGTTTGTATACATAATTAATGCCATAACTGTTTGATACTATTGCCTGAATGAATGCAACTTATGCAATTTCACAAATTACAAATATATTAACACAATGGGTATTAAAATACCTTGAGTGACATGACTTAAAAGTTAGTAAGGTTGCTCTAATGAATAAGGATATTATTCACTCTAGTCATAGTATAGAGGATATTAACTGGAATCTGTACATTAACACGCCTACAAAGGAAACTGAAATGATAGAATAATACTTGTCTATACTAAAGGAACTTAACTATAAATTTAATCCTACTGTAATAATTTAACATTATATATTTTACTTTAAACTAATTTTCATATTTGGTCCACTCTAACCTTTTCTGTGTTCACTTGTATGCTATATGTCCTGCTAACAGTAAAATTACAATTGGAACTATGATTACTGTTGTTTTTTTTTCCCTTGGAATGCTAGCAGTAGAAACAAAAGAAAGGTCATTTCTACATCAAACAGGAGAAATATAATGGACACTGTAAACAATTTTATGTAATAACATTGCTATGGTTCTAAATGGACATTCAAAAGGACCTGATTTTTCTGAATGCTTAATTCAGAAACTTAGAATGTGATGAATACAAATAATAAAACTAATAATATAGTAAGTAATAAACAATGCTAATAATATAAAGTTGATCATTATTTTTCTATTTTAACAAAACTGACTAGAAGTCAATTTTAATAACTACTACTAAAATAAGACCCTCATCAATAGGTGGAGATGTATAGGAAAAGCCATAATACATCTAAAAACCATCAAAGATAAAATGATGATAAGAAATACAGTGAAATTTTAGTTGGTATAATAAGCTGATGACTTTGAAAGCAAAGCTGGCGATCATGTACAGACCATGGAAGCCTGTGGCTATCACAAGTGTTGAACTTTGTCCTCCATCTGACATTGTAAAAGCCACTTTGTAGTATCCTGAGGCTTTCAGGAGCGTAACCTCCTGAAGAGACTGCAATAAAATGGGTTTGAAGGATATTCTGATAATTTCCATCTACCATTCTGTGGTGAGCTTAAACAATACGTACTCCCAAGGACGGAAGACAGAGATGTTGGGAAGCGGTAATTGCTTCTACTGTACTTAGGGAGAAAGGGCATATTGGAACTCAGCAACGGCCTAGTACAAGTGCAGAAGCAACACCTGAGTGGTTAAACCTTTAAAAAGTCGATAAAAATGAGAACATCTGGTATGAAATAGCCTTCAAATGTGCCTTCTCAGATCTCCTGTCATAAACACAAGCATAATATAATCATTACGTTTTCATGGTCTCACAGTTCAGTTCAGTCGCTCAGTCATGTCTGACTCTTTGTGACCCCAAGGACTGAAGCAGACACGCCTCCCTGTCCATCACCAACTCCTGAAGTGTACTCAAACTCATGTCCATCAAGTCGGTGATGCCATCCAACCATCTCATCCTCTGTCGTCCCCTTCTCCTCCCACCTTCAGTCTTTCCCAGCATCAGGGTCTTTTCCAATGAGTCAGTTCTTCGCATCAAGTGACTGGGATTTGCTGCATGATACACATCGGTTTAGTGGGTCACTTTTCCCTGATGGCTCAGACAGTAAAGCGTCTGTCTACAATGCAGGAGACCCGGGTTCGAGCCCTGGGCTGGGAAGATCCCTTGGAGAAGGAAATGGCAACCCACTCCAGTACTATTGCCTGGAAAATTCCATGGACAGAGGAACCTGGTAGGCTACAGTCTGTGGGGTCACAAAGAGTCGGACACGACTGAGCGACTTCATTATCACTATGTGTTATGTAAAGAGAGCCTTATTAACAGGAAGAATATGTAATCTTGAATAAAACAACAAATAACACTGCAAATTGAAGAAAAATGGCTAGCATGACAATAACTAATTTCATGAAGGCTACTACTTATTTGGCCAGGATTGCCTCTCCTATTAAGTACATAAATACCTGGCCAGTTGTGATATTAGCAATTAGTTGTATCACTGTAACTCTCACTTAGAAAAATAACCTAATACTTTTAATGCTTACTACCATAAGAATTACAGTTACTATTCCTTGTAGGAGACAGTCTGATAGATACCCTTTTGTTTTATCATAGAAGCTGCTTATGACACATCCTGCTCACAAATAGACTGTTATTTCCAAATTTCTGGAGAGATATGTGGAGATTATAAATGAATGTGGTAACAGATCTAGTAAGTGTGTCAAACTAATAAGTAATATAAATATTAATAATAAACTTTGCCTTTTATAGCTATTAGTGTCCAGTATTTGCTTTGATAGGAGTTGAACTACTCATTGTTAAAGAGAAATGATCCTTTCTTCTCTGAAACATTTTTAATCATTTGAATGTGGTGAATAAAATACTTCAAGACATAATACATAAAACAGCATCAGGCAAAACATATAGATTTTTCATTCACTTTCTTTCTCAAAGGATGGAATATTTTGTGTTTGGATTGATTTTGTCTTGACTTCATGTACAATTATATATTGATATTTTTAGTTGAAATACAATAGGACTAAAAATATTGATATAATACTAATAAATCATGTTGGTGTATGTAGTTGTCATGTATGATTCAGAGGAGGTTTAAACTCCCAGTTGTCAGCATAAAGGATTAATGCTATTTAGCTTCTTCATGAATCTATACCATGAATGAAGAACATTTCTCAAAATATTTCACTGAGGCAACTACAATGATGCTAGGCATAAAACTATGTTTTTTTTTTCATTTTATTTTTTACATTTTTATTTTTACTTTATTTCGCTTTACAATACTGTATTGGTTTTGCCATACATTGACATGAATCAGCCACGGATGTACATGAGTTCCCAATCCTGAAGCCCCCTCTCACCTCCCACCCCATATCATCTCTCTGGATCATCCTTGTGCACCAGCCCCAAGCATCCTGTATCCTGTATCGAACGTAGACTGGCAATTCGTTTCTTACATGATAGTATACATGTTTCAATGCCATTCTCCCAAATCATCCCACNTCTTCCTAGAACTGTTCAACTTCAGCTTCTTCAGCATTACTGGTCAGGGCATAGACACACCCATTAGAATGGCTAAAATTTAAAAGATTTGACAACATCATATGTCGATGAGTCTATATGCAGCACCTGTCAATTGCTAGTGGAAATATAAAGAGAGTTATGTCCACTTTGGAAAAACGCCTAGTAGTTTCAGATAAAAATCAAACATACACCTCCCCTTTGACTTGGAAATTCCACTCCTGGAGAGAAATGAAACACATGTTCACAAAAAGGCTTGTATAAGAATGTTCACAGTAGCTTTATTCATAATAGCTTGAGAATGGAAACATCCCACATGTGCCTCAGTAGGAGAATGGATAGACAAATTGTGGTGCGGTCATACAAACAATGAGCTTGTGATATATCCAACAACTTTGGATAAATCTCAAAAATCCAGACACAAGAGGACATGCTGTGTGATTCCTTTTATAGAAATTCTAGAAGAAGAAAAACTAAGTTTAGAAAAACAACAACAGAACAGTGGTTTCCTCTGAGGACTGGGAAGACATGGAGGCCCTTTCCAGGGAGACAAAACTGTTCTGAATTGTATGAAGAATGTGGATTACAGGTGTGCCTCCATTTGTCAGGCTGTACAGCTGAGATTCATGCATGTCAGTGTATGTGTGCTTTTTACCTCAAAAACCTGCAAGAACATAATAATTGAGTGAGGAATAGGAAGAGGTAAAGGAGATGCAAGAATGATAGAGTATTGGTAATTGTTAAGTTCATGTGATGGATACATGGGAGTTCATTATACTGTTTTCTTTATATATGTTTGCATTTTTCCAGAGTAAAAGTTTTAGAAGTGTGTATAAAATTTAAAGGGCGTCCCAGGTGGCTCAGTGGTAGGTAAAGAATCCACCTGTAAATGCAAGAGATGCAAATTCGATCCCTGGGTCAGGAAAATTCCCCTGGAGAAGGGAAGGGCAACCCACTCCAGCATTCTTGCTAGGATAATCCCATGGACAGAGGAGACTGGTGGGCTGCAGTCCATAGGGTCACAAAGGGTCAGACAGGACAGAGCATAAAATTTAAAAAGTGAATTGATGGATGGATCATGGTCTGTTCTGGTTGTTGCACGTTTCTAGGCAACAGCCAATTATCCATATTAATGGGGGAGAATGGTGGTTGAAGATTACAAGCTTTGGAACCATTTATTAGCTCTGTGGCTTTGAAAAATCTCCTTAATTTCCCCATAGTTCTGATCCATCATAGGGTTTTGTGAGGTTTAAATGAGATGCTGCTGCTGCTGCTGCTGCTGTTGCTTCAGATGAAGTAAGCATAAAGTGCTTGGCCAAGTTCTTGCTCAACAAATGTTAGTTATTATTAGTGGAGAGAAAATGGGGAAGAGATCACATTAAAAAAATTTATTTGTATTTGTCTTTGAAAAAACTTTTCTGTTAATTCCAGTGTGACTGTCTCTGATATTTGGAGAATTGATATGATGAGATCCCACTGGGGAAGGTTTGGCTGAAAAGAGATTAGAAAAGGGCTCCTGCCCTTGCAGTGAACTTGGAAGTTAATACCTTAATTTTATCTCCACCAGATTGGCTTCAAATTCCTAGCATGAAATGATAAACAACCCCAAAATCTTTTTTTCTTGTTTGCTTTTTTTTATAATACTATTTATTTCTTTTTTGTCTATCCTTATTTAGGCATAACTGACAGATAAAAACTGTGTATAATTTAAGCTTGATATTTTGATGTATGCATATAATGTGAAATGTTTACTTTTTTAATTTTAATTTTCTTTTGTTTTGAGAGCACCTGTCTCTGGGATATTTTGCTAGGGCCAGTATTCCAATTGGCTTTATTTTGTAACTTCAAAACAGCTAGTGGTAGGGAAGAGAAGGCTAAGATTTTTGGACCTAAAAATAGTAAAATAAATAATTCCCAGCTGGCTAATAAAAAAAACCCAAGTATATAACCATATTCACCCTCAGGCCTGGAGTACACTTCCTTCTGAGTATCTTTCCTTAGCAACTGCTACTTCCCAGCCTTCACATTGTTAAAAGAAAAATTTCCCTTTTGTTTGGAATTCCTAACTTCATTCATTCAGGGAAAATGTTTCGAGTACCTTGTTTTTCTTAGTCCATGGCACTGGGGAGGCATAACCGAGCACCTCTCATTTCTAAGGCTGGGACTCAGTGAATAAGGAGGGTCTTGGGGGGACACAGAGGATTGTCAGGGAAAGCGTCTCTGAGACCCATGGGTGCCCACCCCGTCGGAAGAGCAGGGCTTATTGGTCTCTTTTTCTTGTTTTACGTACTGTTGGGGTTTGGTGTCATTTTTCTTTAAAGGACCTAGATGGAATTTGCCAGCAAGAACTCTCTTTGAAGATTTATTTGTGGTGACAGTCTTTTCAGAGCCCTTCACAGAAGTTTCTCTTAGCACTACAACTTGTTGTAGAAAAACAGAATTCGGCCCGTCTGCTCACGGTCAGAGTTCCCACACACTTAACGTGAAGCAGGGAGGTTCCCACGCTCCACTCTGGGCGCCGGCCTGTGATTCCCTCCTGCCCTGGATCCCTGAGGACACTCACATGCTCCGATCTGTTTCCGCTGTCTCCCTTCTCAGCCTGAAATGTGAGGACCATCTTTTCAGATGGATGTTGGCCTTCCCAGGGGTCTTCTCCAGGACATCTTGTTTTGGAAGCTTCAGTGTGCTATCCTTCTTTATGTTGTGTTTTTATAAGATCTCCTTTGTTGCTCTTGTTGCCTTCTCATCTTTGTCCCTCCACTGCTTTTTGAAAATATGGATATTTATACTAAGGTTATAGTTGATGCTTTACATGTGTGTATTATTTTCCGTGTTTCTTCAGGATGATTTTGAAGGGCTTGTCTCCCACACATTCTGGTTTCCCCATCTGTACTTCTGAAACAGGTGGCTAAATTTAGCTTCATTTGAATAACTCAAACACCACATTACTCCACCGATTTCTCTGAGTATTTTAATCATTTTCTTTTTTTTTTTTAATCTGTCTTTTAGGGTTTCACATGTATTTATGAAGCACCTACCATTTTCTCATGTCAGCATTGGGATTTTTCTCAGTAACCTGGAACTTTGCTTCCAACCCTCTTGCTTCCAGGGCTGCCCCACTTCCCCCACCATTGCACCCCCTAGGCTGTCTCCATGTCCTTCAAGGCCCCACCAGTGTCCCCGTGGTCAGGCATTGCTCCTGGGCTGCTCTGGCCTGTGGCCTTCTCTGCCTCATGAGCGCTTATCACTGCCATCGCTGGCTTGGCAGTTACTTGTAAACAGTCATGTGACAGGTACCAAATCTCCTGTGCTGTCTTCCACGATTACTAATCTCTTCATCTCTGGACCCTATGACACTTAATATAGTACTTTCTTCCTGATTTTTTTAAAGTTAACAGCCTTCTACTTCTCCAGCTTGTTTTAGGAATCTTTGGTTTTCAGATGACCAAGAAAATTTCTCCCTTTTTCAAAAGACTAGTCAACCATGGCTTTACCTGCCTCACTGAGGAACTCATCTGAGTGATTCTTGGAACAAAATGAGCTGACTGGCCTTCAGTAATTTGTGACCTCTTACTTAGAGACAGAATTCAACTAATCATGTACCAATCAGTTATTACACACACATACCCCCTTTTAAATAGTTGCCTAACAGGTTGCAAAATACTGTGACCCAGGCTTTTATGGAATAGAACTTAGTGCAGTTTCTTGGCATATAAACCAAGGGCAAGGTTTATAATCACATCTCATAGGTTAGAAGTCATTTTTGCTTAAAAAAATCAACATAATTTGATCTCAGGCAGTTCTTGGGACTAGAAGAAACATTTAAAATTCATTTTGTTTGCCTAAAAATACCAACCAACCAACAAAGAACCCTAGAAAATTTCTGCATTCCACAGATTTATCTTAACCAGTGAAGATGAAAGAAAACATCTGTCCAGTCCCCTCTTTAAAGATCTTCATTGGAGGAATTCTGGGCATGTGAAAGGAATCAGGCTCACAGTGTAGGCCTCCATCTATACAGCGCAACCACGCCTGGATAGGGCGTTGCAAGGAACTCAGTTCCGGCTTCCTGCTAAGGATAAGTAGAAGGCACTTACTCTTCATTATGTGGTTGCTTTCAACAAAATTTATGAGAAAGCAAAAGGAAGTTTCTAAACTACTGCCAGATGGCAAGTACTTGGAGCACTGAAATGAGACTGGAACCCAATCAGAAAGAAGCATAACCTATTTAGGGCAAGACATTCGAGCCGCTTCTGAAACTGAGGCGTTTCCAAACCTGTAAAGACATATAGGCTGATTATACACTTTGAATAATTTCTTGAGTATATCATTTAGAAATAAAAGTCGAACCTGAGTGACAAAGATGACCTCATAACAGTCTCCAGTCTTTGTTGTGTATTCTTTGTTCTTGTTAAGTAAGTTTCTTCCCTGTTGAACCTACTTTTGAAGCTTCCTTTTCTCTGCCTTTGGGACAGATCAACTGGTATCGTCACCCCCTGGTACAAATGATGGCTTTCCCAAATATACCCTTGAAAGAACACTTGATGTGTGTCTTGTTCAGTCCATGATTCTATGTGTCTTTTTCTATCCTCAGTGAAGCAGCACTGAAGTAGTCTTACTGAGCCATTATTTTTAAAAAGCCTTCTATCAGTTTTATTTACCTTTCATCATTCCTTACTCTGATACTTTCTGTATGAATAGGAACATTTTAAAAACAACAAATCAAAATAGATCCCAGGTATTTTCAAGACTGCCCTGTTTATGTAAGCAGTGGCTTTTATCTTCATTCCCATCTTGTCTTCTTGACCAGATATTTATAAAGCACTTTCCAATCATAAGAGCCTAATTTCTTGAGAATCAACCTTCTGTTCAGAATTGTTGTCTTATAAAGTCAGCACCTGTAGAAAGCTGGATTTCAAGGACACAACTTAATACTAAAGTAGGGACATCAAGGGACAGTGTCAAGTAAGTTACCTGATTCCTCTCCTAGGACCTGGCTGGTTTAATAGATCTCTTCACAAATGCTTAACAATGCTGGTATTTGTATATTGACCAGAGCCTTGAGCTTAATGTTGATTTCCTGCTTGAACTGACTGATCTGTTCTTGGTCTGCTCATTGGTCTCACTCATGTGACTCAGCCTGCATGTTTACAGAACAATGGGGCCTCCTGTGAGCATGAAACAGAGCAAAGCCAACTGGGCCACTTGGGGACTGAACCCCTGACCTTGGGCTCATTAACTCCATTCATAAACCAGGGCAGCCCAACAGTCAACCAGCTAGTGGTTCACTTGGCAGGAGGGGCCACCACGTGCTGATCTAGTTCAGACGCAGGAAAAGTCTATCAGAAAGACAGAGTGTCAGCTGTCAAGGGCAAGCTCACTTGCTTCCATTTTTCATGTTAAAACATCTTGCACATTTTAAAACTTGAATCATACTATGTATTCTACAAACTAGATTTTTGATTCATTAGGTTGAGATTAATCTGTTTTGTGTATTAGAATGTATTCACTGTTTTGATTCCATTTTATGACTGTGTTATATTTTACCCATTCTACTGTGATGGACTTTTGATTTCTCCTGTTTTGCTATTATAAGTAGTTCTGCAATGTGTAACTTGCATGTGCGTCTCCTGGTTTGCACATGCGAGTTTCTCCAGATTCTCCACATACTTAGGAGTAGAATTGCTGGCTTGGAGAATACATCGTTCCATTTTACCAGGTGATCTCAAAGTGTTTGTGCAGGGCTCTGTTCCAGTTTATACTCCCACCAACAAGTATTCCGGTTATTTCACATCCTGGCCAATACTTGATATTGTCAGACTTTGAAAATTTTGCCAGTGTGGTACGTGTGAAGCTGTACTTTAATTGTATTTAAATACAACCAATTTGTTTTTTCCTCCATTTTCTAGAATACTAGTAGAGTTGAACAGATTTTTTTTTTTGGTAGATTGACTGGCCATTCAGCTTTCCTCTTTTGTGAAGTACCCATTCCAGTGTTCTGTCCAGTTTTTAAAATAATTTTATTTATTTTTGGCTATGTTGGGTCTTTGTTGCTGCATGGGCTTTTTCTCTAGTTGCAGTGAGCGGGGGCCACTCTCTAGTTGTGGAGCACTGGTTTCTCACTGAATTGGCTTCCCTTGTTGGGGAGTATGGGCTTTAGGGCTCCTGAGCTTCCGTAGTTGCGGCTCCCAGGCTCTAGAGCACAGGCTCAATAGTTGTGGTGCACGGGCTTAGTTGCTTTGCGGCATGTAGGATCTCCCTGGATCTGGGATGGAATCCGTGTCTCTTGCATTGGCAGGTGGATTCTCTACCACTGAGCCACCAGAGAATGGACAGCCATCACCTGTCCATTTTTGTTTTGGCTTCATCAGTACACGTGTTTTTATACACCAGATGGTAATCCTCTGTCAACTACCTGTTGAAAATACCTGGTCCAGTGTGCCTTTTTACACTTCATACCTTACTTTTCATCTTAATGTAACTGGTTTGTACTTTTTGTGTCTTAATACACAAAATCTTTCCTCACTGAATGCTCTCTTACGTTATCTTTTAACAGTTACATGCTTTCCCATTCCCTATTTAAATATTTAATCCATTTGGAATTGACCTCGGCTACTACATACGCAGATGAGGTCAGTGGTCCAAATTCCTTCCCTAAACACCAGCAACGCTTGGTGGGAAATCCTTCTGTTTCACGCTGACCTGCAAAGCTGGTTTTTGGAAATTATTTCCCTATGTGGGCATGTTTGCTTCTGGGGTCTATTTGGGATCTCTGCCAATGTGACACTGTCTGTCTAGTGTCAGATAGGACTACAGTTAGAAGACTTCTTGCTGTCTGAAAGGCCATACCTGTTGTTCTCTAGGAGTGTCTTGGCTATGCTTGGCCTTTGTGCTCCTGGAATAGAAAACATGCTGTTTTCTAAATATTTCAAGGGCTCACTGAATTTATAATTAGGCAAGGAAAATAGAAACAAGGTTTAGATGTTCCGATCAGTAAACCTAATAGTTAATGTGTTTACTTGAATTTTACTTGGTCATAAAAATTAAGTTCATAAAATTTGGATTTGAGACGAGAATTTATACTCAAAAGTTCTTTTAAAAAAATTGTCCAATATCTGCAAACCATACTAATACAGGTATGCTAAACCTGTCTGGTTGGTTGTGGTATTTTTATCACAAATTTAATTAACATTGAACTTGGACCATTTCCCTGAGTAGTAAGAGAGAATGCTTGGCCAGTGAAGCCACATGAGATTATAATTAGATCTCATGAAATAATGGTCTCAAATTATTTTAAGTGCTTGTAATTTTTAGTAATACGCAGGCCCAGGCACCGGCATCAAAAGAGAAACTCAACTAGGTGAGTGTGTGTCTCTGTGTGTGCTGATAACTGTTTATTAAGAGAATAAATAGAGAATTTTAATGTACACACTCAGCCTGGGAAACAGTATTGTTTATTAAATAAAGCAGAGAAAGCAAGAGAGGAATCAGCACAGTGGGAAATCAGGTCACCAGATAAGGCTTTTTTGCTACCCTGTTTCCTGTTCTGCGTGGCTCTGCCATCCACTGGGAGAGATTCATTCCTCTTACCCAGATTGACAATTTCCCATTTCCTGTCACTCTGCTACCTCCCTCCCCCATTCTTGACCTGCCAGGCCAAAGCAGTTCAAACAGATAAAGACACAGTTAATTTGCTGAACAGCACAGAGCTTTCAGTAAACAACTTCTTCCTGGGCAGTTCTGTGTGGAGATGACAGGAACTTTATCAGAGTAAGAATTGAATCCACTTATTATTGTACACTCCCCCCATAGCAAGTCAGTTCATCCCTGCCTTTCCTTTGCAACTTTATAGCCACTAAAAGAGGGAACAGCTACAGTAGCCACAAAAACATTTTGGGAGAGGGGGTGGCGGGACTATCTGGAACCAGCATCTGCATTTTTAGAATAAAGCAGAGCATAGATGATAGGCGGCAGCTGTGCAAGGTCATGGGTGGAGGAGAGGCATTTAAGAAGTATCAGTGATGATACTACGTCACAAAGGGATGGATCTCAGAAAGTCCTGTTCTTATTGTCTGAATTATCAGAGCAGTGAGTACCTTACCATGTTTTGATTGATGGTCAAACACAGCGGCAGCCCTTGTCAATTATAGGGGGTAGAAAGGACGCATTCCAGAGTATCAAAGAAGTTTTGAGTTAAAAAAAAAAAAAACCCTAATATTTTACTGGGAAACTACTACATTTAATGTAGGTAAATTGTGTACTTGAAACATTTTCTTTAGCTCTGTGCAGTTATCTCCCAGATAAATTAAAGGCCAGGAACCCAGATCGGTCTGATCCCACTACATCACTAACTGATAAACGAGTAAAAGCACCTCAATAAGACTTTTAACATAAAAAAGAACAAAACTATGGAATACAAAATGAAATAAGCACTATCTCTACACTGGCCAAGAATTGCCAAGTGGCTTTCCTTCCACAAAGTTCATGTCTCTGAGGTGGTGATGTGTAGAGTGTATGATCTACATCCTTCTAGATGTAGATCAAATCACCACAGTGTACACTGTAAATATCTTACAGTTTTGCAAATTATCCCTCTGTAATGCCCGGGGGAAAATAAGTCCATGTCTCTTAAGTCCTTGACTTTTGAAGTTTGAGGTTGCATAAAAAATAACTTGTACCAAGTGAAGATTAGTGACCAACTCCATCAGGGGCTTCCAGCTGGTCTTTAAACTCCTGTTGTAAGAGAACGAGTTGCAAGAGAGCTTAGTCTCTTGTCCCCTGTGCCTTCGTGTCTACCTGAAAATGAGTTACTGAGCAGAAACCAGCTGTTCCTGGAGGCCCTGCGGTGTTTTTTTCACTGACTGCTGTCATCTTTCTAGAGACCACCATCACTAGGGCTCCCCAGGATTCATTAAGTTCCACTGAATAGGGAGATGGAAATCAGGGTTCCACTTATAGCTCTGCCTTGCCATTTGTCAGTTATAGCCATATGACTTCAAACAGGTTACTTGGCTTCACTGAGCTTCATCTACAAAATGAGGAGTTGCATGAATCTTTTAAAAAGGGCTCTCCTGGTGGCTCAGATGGTGAAGAATCTGCTTGCAATCCATGAGACCTAGGTTCTATCCCTGGGTCAGGAAGATCCCCTGGTGGAGGTCATGGCAACCCACTCCAGTATTCTTGCCTGGAGAATTTCATGGACAGATGAGCCTGGAAGGCTACAGTCCGTGGGGTTGCAGAGTTGGACACGATCAAGTGATTGACACCTTTAGAACAGATAATGTATGTGAAAGCACTTAGCAGGCCTCTTAGTGCAGACAGTATCCAAAAAGTGTTTCCTCCATATTAAACAGGCTGAAAAGTTCCAAGTTGTAACAACCATCACTATATTCAATAAACAAATATATGTTAATAGATCCTAGGTAGAAACCATGACGCTCAGATCCAGTCCTCAAAGAAGTAATAATTTAAGTAATAATTTATAGGGGTAATACGATATACTCAATCCTAATAAGGATGACTGCTCTTAAGTTCCAAAAAGGACCAAATTCAGTAGCAGTTCAAAGGAGTAGAGAAAATGTTTGGCTATAAGGAAAGTGGGAAGTACTCGTGGATGAAAGAACATTTGACCTCTTTCTAAAATTTCTAAAATGCTAGAAAGCTCAGATGTGAACCAGGTGGCGACTAGAAGGTTTGGGAAATGAATGGAGATGGGTGAGTGCACTGTGTTTGCAGTTGCCAAGTTTGAGCTGGGGAACAGGCCACAGAAGACCTCTGAGCATTTGACTGGGGACCATTAGATTTTATGCTGTGAGCAACCGGGAGTTACTAGAGCTGAAGCACAGGCTGGTGCTGTGTTGGGGCTAATCTCAAAATCCCTGGGAGGGCAGAAGGGCCACCAGAGGCTGAACAATCAACACAGAGGCTGTTCTCCCTTGTGGGGAGGCTGTGGGACCAGCAAGGACGCAGCTGTGTGCCATAGACTAAATATATTTGGGGCTTTTAGCAAGTGACAGTATAAGTTGATGACCTGTACTAAGATGAGGAACGGGAACATATTATTATTATTTTTTTTAATGGGAAGGAGCTCTTAAATTTTTGAACAAGGCTTGTTATGACCTGGCCTTAGAGTACAAAGCAAAGCCATGGAGAACGTGGCACAGGCCAAAGACCTGCATTCAGGGGCAGTGAGTGCAGCGACAGAGGAGAGGCACGGGGCTGCACGCGCGGGTATCACCCGGGCTTGGCCTTATTAATTGCAAGGGGTAAAGGACAAAGTCCAGAACTGAAGTTCTGAGTCTGAGTGATGATGCGATAGCAGTAACAATACAGAGTAAATTCATTAAAAAATGTGTTTTCTTAAACTGAGTCATTTTGCTGTTTAAAATCAGCTCTGCTCAAGCCAGCAGCGTCAGTTCATCTGTCATATTTATAGATACATTTCTAACATAAATATTTTACATTTCATCCTTAAGTAGTAGGAAAAATGAGGGGTTTCAATTGAAGTGGAAGACTCCACCTTACAGATTAAGTATGCCTGTCTGGTAACACTGCAGAATATACTAAGCACACTGTTCTCACAAGCTGCAGGTACAGCGTTTACAAAAGCAAAAGTTCATGTCTACACAACTCATGTCATGTGGAGTAAAAACAAGAAGTACAAAAGAAACATTAAATAAAAGATTTTGCTTTTATTTAAAATAAAATGCATTTATACAGTCTTTAAACCATGGATTATTGAACAATACTGGTAATCTACCCCTCCCTGGCACCCTTATGGGCTATGTGAGCTAGGAATTTTCTGACTAGCACCAATGCAGGTTGTAACAGCGCAACAGACTAGAACAGGGCCAGTCCAGGCCATTAGAGTTAAGGACATTGTGGCAAATCATGACTATAATGAAGTCATCCTTAATTTAGCAGATATTAAAACTGCACATTAATTCTATTTTAAAGAGCATTTAATTAATGCAAAGATGCTACATCTAAGCCATTTGCTAGTTGTGAGTAGATTTTTAAAAAACTGTACAATTTTATAAAATTTGTGTTTGTACATTAGTTACACAAAATGCACACTTCATAGACCTTTACTTCATATTGTAATGCAAAAGTTGCATATTTTAGGCAGACAGTGAATATGCTGGTGAATACTAAAAGTGTTGTAATACAATATGGTGTAAAAATAAAAACACAAGACAATATACATACATACATGCTTATTCAAGGACAAAAACAAACCAGGCATAACAACTAACAGCATTTTCCTTCAAGATCGAACAATGACATTATTAAATACCAGGCACCTTTTGTAGGCCTAATTTATTTTGGGGTTGAGGGGGGAAACGGATGACAGATGGCTACCAAAAGTATGATATTTGAAAAATTATGAGGTCAAATTAAACATACATTAAAACACATGCATTAAACATGATAAATAGACTTCATATAGTTTAAGCCCTGGATAGCTTTAAAGTAGATGGCTTGAGTTTCTTACAGTTTGGCTAGCTTGAATCAGTGATGTTTTGTTCCTAACTTACCCACTACTTCAGTTTCAATTCCTGGCTCTAAGGAACATGTGCCATATTCAAGTCCATACATTGTATCATGATAGCAGATTAATAGTCGTGCTTGTTAGTGCACATATTAACTGGTCTGGTAAGGCAAAAAAAGTTTTCATGATAAAATAATGAATTTCAAGCTTACTTTATTAAGCAGCATATAACAAACAACAGCTTTTAAAGTTAAATAACTGTTATGGCCATGGAGTTTCATTACATAGCATTTCTGTTCACACCCAACCACTGGTAAGTTTGTAGAACATCTCTTCATCTAAACTCTCATTTTGGTCTTTTGCACGTGTTGAAAGAAATATGTAGCCACCAATGAATTCATGAACCACTTTGCAATCTACTTCAGTGCAAATGAAGGACAACCGTACTTCATCTGCAAACTCTACAGTGACCTAGAACAAAGACAGAGAACCATCAGTCCCTGCAGACATCCAGACGGCTGGGTCCAAGTGAGGCCACTATACTTAAGGTCTGTCCTGATCATAAAATACTCGCTGGTCCTCAAATTTTTTTTTTTTAATCCTAAACTAATAATGCCTTCAAGTCCAAAAGCATAAGCAGAAGTTTACTAGCCCTTCCTCTCCTCCTTTTTAGTTTTCTTGTTCTGAAAAGGAAAGCTGAATGCAAGAGGCTTAGGTCATTAAGTTCCCAAAAGGTCTCTGGTGATTCAATTAATGAGTGTCTTCCTTCAAGTCCTGGGAGAAAACCCATTTCCTGTGTTTAGCTATTTAACCTTTAGGTTTCATGTTTGAATATTTCAGAAATACAAATTCTATGAAGTAACTGAAATCAGTACAACAAATCCAATGACCTTAAAACAAAGGACTTATTAGGGAAATATTCTGTTTAAGTGCAGTCATATACTCCAAGGCAAGGGGTAGCATGGTGTGCCAGGCTTTAGAGCCCGAAGTATCCTAATTCTCTGAATCCTAATTCTCAGTGTGCGGTCATGGACAACAATGGCCTTCATTTGTATAGTGGGGATAATCCATCTACCTTGCAGGGCTAGGGTAACGTTTAGAAATCGGGGACAGATGTAAAACATCTAGTATCATGCTTGGCACAAAGTAGACATTCACTAAAGAGTAGCTCCTATTTGTGAGTGGAAAGGGAATAAATTCATTATAGAAAGACAACCTTAAAAATTAGCCAATATTGTAACATATTATGCTCTTAGAAATATCTGGGCTGCTTATAAAATAGGCAAGTAGGAAATGAACAACCCAAGCATGTTCTATACTTTAAGAGGAAATGGCACAAAGAATCTTAAACAAATTTTATAGGGCCTTTTCTTCTTAATTAAATTCATTTTTAGCAGATCAACTATGTGTGTGTGTTCAAGCAGGATGGTTACAGCTTACCATTTTTATTTCCCAGTTTACATTCCACTGTTTCATGTTACTGAAACGCCAGGTTTTAATTGCATCTCCCGTGCTGGCGTCCATCCTAATCAGTCTATTGTATGCAATTCCAATAAGTTCTTCTTTTTTGCCCCCTTGGAACCTACAGAATTAAAAACATAAATACATGTTTTAAAACGGGTAGTAGGGGGACATGTTGGTCTGTTTTTCTTGAAGATATGTACTTTTTAACTCTTAAAGTGCTATTCTTGCCTGAGTAAAAAGAGAAATGAAATCACTTTAAATTTTTGATGAAAAAATTATAAGCACAGAAAATACGCTCCAACATTCTTTAAATTTTACTGTGTAATAGGTTAATGGGTCTCAGTAGGTAGCTTTAAATGTTTAATTTCTAATTACATGAAGTCGATTAAGTAAGAAGGCACAGACTGAGGTTTATACATTGGTGCTTAGTAGAACCACTGACCTTGCAATAAAGTGTGTGATGCCGAATTCTGGTAATGATTGCCAAGCTTGAATAAACCTCATCTTGGCTTCAATTAAACTCATCTGAGCTACATTCTGATGGGCCTCCAAGATTCTTGCCGTTATCTAAACATGAGTAAACATCATATTTACTATTAGATATTATTCTTTCATGGTAGAATCAAGACAAAAAAGGATTAAAACACTGAATTATGTGCCCCATGCCCCAAAATTATGTATTGGGAGAGATGAAATTAGAAAATATCTGAAACTACATTTGGGAATTTTAGTAAACTAATGACTTTCCAAACTAAACTTCAATATATAGTTTTTCTTAATTTTAGTTCCATATGTCAAGAAAGAATAAGTACTAGTAGGTATATATAATTGTTGAGACTTATTCAAGTACACACACATATGATAGCACAAGTTCTAATCCTCATATACATGATGGGTTTTAAGTTCAGTACCAAGATATCTGATCAGAATGAGTGCCTGCCATATAGGTTTCTAGCACTAGAAATCACTGCGATGATTTTAAAATTTTTCTAAAGGAGTAATTAGAAAGGTTAGTTTTTAAGTTTACTCACTTTGGGATGCCTATTTGCTCAAAGAGTAGAGGGAAATTAATTCATGAGGGGAGATTGTAGCTAGGGCTGTAAACATTTTTAATTCTTTCTTTTTTTTTAAATATGGAGAACTTACCAAATCTCTTATATAGCCTGGCTGTAGATGGCAATGCGAGGAAAAGAAAAAGGAAGCAGAAAGAAAAAAAAGGCAATCAGAAAAAATGGCAATGAAGCAAAGAAAAAGTTGCGGTAACCTGCAAACCAAAATTCCAGCCAAAAACCATGCAAAAAAATGACTTTAGGTGGAAACCAAGCAAAGTAAATGCAAGCATGAAAATGAAAATGAGAAAGCAGCGAATCTTTCCATTTAGAATACTGAGAAACACTCCACATTATTTTAGATTGTTAAGTGTTACTAAAATTAAGGGTAGAAATTTGTAAGGAGAAAATTTAAAATGCAAATAACCTTTCCCCTTCATGTACCAGTTCTTACTGATTAGGGTAAAGCTAATTATTTTAGTAGCAAGATAAAAAAGAAAATTAATATTCAAAAGCCTTTAATCTTGTCTTATATTGAGTCAAATAATATGATCCATGCACAGCTTTTCAGAAAATAGTTGAAGGCATTAAATAAGTGCAGTGACCATACTGTTTCTTTATTTACAGAAGAAAAGCAAACCCCTCAATTACCATCTTTTTTTTGCATCCTTTTTCCTGGAAGGGAAAATAAAAATATGCCATACACTGCACTAGGAGTGGTGGCTACAAATGTATCAGTTCATTTCAATTTGGATTAACATGAATAAAATGAAGAATAATTCTTTCCTCTAAAATGTAAAAATCCAGTTTGGGAGTCATAGTTATGTAAAAAATATCCATAGCAAGTTTAATAGATAGTCTTGGGGAATTAAAATAGATTGTAACAAAGGCTATATGTGCCTGAAGACTTTATGCCCTGGTAGGGCTGAATGACCCGATAGCCTGCACAGCTTAGACCTACCTGACTCCTAAGTGCCACTGATTATATAGTTTAACAAATCCAATTACTGAGCCACTAAGTCCAACAAACAGTACAGTACATGACACACAATAGCAACTAAACTCCTGCTTATCAGCACTTAACCAGGTGTCAGGGCAATTCCTGACTCACCTCTTGGTTAGGGAAAGGAGAATTCAAAATAAATGTGCATTTGATAAGATGACAATGTGGAAGACAAGGCTAGAAATAGAAAGCTCCTTAACCTCAGACCACATACATACTACCATCCTGTCAGTTAAGGACAGCCACACATTCTTTGTCTTGAAGAGAATCTTCAGTTGACTTGTAGTCAAGAACTCACCAAAAGAAAATTTATCTTTTTACAGCTAAACCTATCATTTTAAAGGCTTCTGGGAAAACAATTCAGTACCTGTCTGACAGCTAAACTAACACTTGNGTCTTGAAGAGAATCTTCAGTTGACTTGTAGTCAAGAACTCACCAAAAGAAAATTTATCTTTTTACAGCTAAACCTATCATTTTAAAGGCTTCTGGGAAAACAATTCAGTACCTGTCTGAAAGCTAAACTAACACTTGGCAATCTTCACAATTATAGTTTAAGATCTTTTATTCCTAATACCTGATAGTGAAATGGTAAAACTGCTTAGATTTAAAACTATTCATTGACTTTGAAGGCAAATGAATCCACTTTTAGAAACAAGTCTCTTTATAAATAACTTTAAAATGAACTAACCTAAGAATTAAAAAATAAAATTAGTACTCGATTCACTTTCCCTTGTTAACTTACAATCTACATTTCACACAGCTCCAAGGGCATTTCCTCCATTCCTCACTACTCTCACATCATATGACTATGGGATAAACAATTTCCATGTAGCTTACACAACTTCTGCAACTTAACAGACAAATACTTGGTGATTAAAACTTTTGAACATTTCCAGCTGAGGGATTTCAGACCCATATGATAAACACTGTATTTAAAGTTAAGAATTAACACGTGTTCTGGGTATATTATTGGGCCTTTCCAGTAACGTTTTAAAATTACTCCTTAACAAAGATAAAAATGAAATAAGATAAAAATGAAGTATTTATTTCAAAGTTCTTCTTCACCCCCTTCCTAAACTGGAGCCTTTTTCCTTTTATGGCATGATGCTGGGTATCGAGAATACTGGGGGCTATCCCAAGTGAAACTCCCCTGGCAAAGAACCTTTTGTGTTGGACCGAAGAACCATTTTCCTAAATAGCAATCCTTTTATGGTAGTCATTTCCATAAAAGGAATTCTAAACAGAGGGAACAAAAGCAGTGAATTTCAATGAAAATTTACCAAAAGTTGTCACGGTATGCAAATCTGGCTTAGGTTTTGACTGTTAATGTTAAGAAAAGACAATGTTAAACATGGACTATAAACCACGTAAAGTTTATTTCCAAAGCTGGAAAGGTCCATTTTGATAGCAAGAAGAGTCATCAGAGATTTGGCTGGGAAATGCTGGCTGTGCTCTATATCAGACTTACTTTATTTAAAGAATAAAATGGCATGAACTGTGGAACACAAAGCAGTAAGACCATATTCAATTCCCTGAAAAGAATATCCTGTTAGCAGAGTGATTTCCTCAAGATGGTTTAGAATAAATATGCTCCCAACTACTCTACCTCATTATCCTTCCTATTACAATAATAAGACTTTTCTTAAATGACCAATTTAAATGGACTGAAAGCTATTTTTTCCTTATATTTTAACCACTTGATACAAAATTAAGACTACCAATTAAGACTAAAAAGTTGTGTTTCAGAGGGGAAACTGAAGTATATGTAGAAAACTGTTTACCTGCTTGTTCTTGTACTTTTTTAGATAGCGAGGGGACACCAGACATTCAGGATTTATATCAGTTGTGATCTGCTCTGGTACTAACTGAGGATCTGGATTTAAATGCTGCATCTTCAGAAAGGAAAGAATATTTTGAACTTCTAAGTTGTAAGAACTGTCTGCCATGGTCTTGCCTTTGGAGGCCAATCTGCAGGCTGCCATCCAGTGTGCATACTGTTTCTCCTGTGAAAAGAAATACTGAGGTTTGGAATCTATCACATGATAAATCCTTGAATATAAAACATAAGACTGAATGGTCAACTCACTAATGAAGCAAAGAAAACCTAGGTTTACTTTTTTTTTTTTT
>SJYV01016253.1:153888-189315 GCA_006410875.1 Neotragus pygmaeus | reverse complement strand
CTAGAGAAGGAAATGGCAACCCACTCCTGTATTCTTGCCTGAGAAATCCCATGGACAGAGGACTACAGCCGGGCTATACTCTATGGACTACAGTTGGGATACAGTCCATGGGGTCACAAACTTAGCAACTAACAACAACTACTCTCTGGCTGTTATCTTCAGTTGTGCTGAAATGAGATCCTTATAATGGTAGAAACTTTCATATTCACAAACCATGGAGAAGGAGGTAGGTTGAGGCTCTCCGAGATGTGTATAAGAGACAGGCCAAGAGACTGGGGACTTGAACTCAACCAGCTGGTTACCTGTTAAGGTGAGGAAGCGGAGCAGGATGCTGATGATGAAGGGAGACAGCAGTAAAAACTGGGAGGGGACTACAGCAGGGATGAGAATGAGGCAGTCTGAAACAGATATGCGGGCAGCTCCCGCAGAATGAGAAACCCTCCACGTCCTCGCGCTGAAGAACAGAAAAGGGACGCCACAGATTTACTTGGAATAAAAGTAGAAGTGCAGCCTTCCTGTGAGGCCTGCAGAGATCAGAGCCAAAGACTCACAGGAAACTCAACACTGAACTCAAGAAAGTACCTAAAGGAGCAAAAGGGACTGCTAGAAGCTTTATCCCCCAGCAAAATGAAGCTCAGTGAATATTAGCTAACAGATAGTCTACCATCAACACGGTCACTCCAAGGCTTTCCTTACCTCTTAGGTTCATCTGGTGAGCTGGTGTGCCACTGGATTCTTCTTTGCTCTTATAACAAGAAATAGATGTATCTTTAAAGGTACACCAATACTGCT
This sequence comes from Neotragus pygmaeus, assembly GCA_006410875.1. NCBI lineage: Eukaryota > Metazoa > Chordata > Mammalia > Artiodactyla > Bovidae > Neotragus > Neotragus pygmaeus. Next base: position 188,523 of record SJYV01016253.1, on the reverse strand, counting down.
TATAACCTTTTAGAGTCAGCTTTTTTGGCCTATGTGTAGAACAGAATTAGAAGGGGGGAAAAAAACACTTTTGAAATAACTTTATCAATGCTATGTTTTAGCAGCAAAATCTCACAATGTTAAAAGTCTGAGGCCAAGTTTTATGAATGCTGAATTCAGTCCCCTTTCATCTTGTGTGTTATATTCAGTGTTGCTGTTATTGGATTTTCCCCTTCTTCTCAATCTGCTCAGGAGATATTACAGTGAGTGAGCAGATAAAGACCCTAAGGATAACATTTCCGTATTTCTGTCAGTTGTAGCTGTCCCGATCACTAGCAGGTCACATGGAAAGGACAGGAAAATAAATGTCAGTAACTGGAAGGTTCCTGGGTTCTCTAAGTACCTGCAGGTTCGTGGTGTCTGCAGGGCTGCTTTCAGAGCCTCTCTAAACAGGCAAGTTTGCCTGGCAAGTCTAAAGTGCGCGAAGTGCTTATCTCTAGGGATGTACTGCAGTGGTGACTTTCACTTGCCACTCCAATGCCAAACATGAAGCATGGGGAAGAGGGGATTAGGAAAAGTGCAGGTAGATGAAAAAGGTGGGTACAAGGAAAACAAAGTGGAGGTAGGGAGCAGCATCTGATCAGGTCAGTAGCTTTGAAATGTTACTATGTGGAGCTGTTTTATCTTCAGCTACAATAAATGGTTTATTCCAGAGCTTATATTCCACATCACCCCCTTTCCTCTTTCTGCCTTAATGCCTAGCTCTCTTGATTCTGTGGAGTATGACTAGACCAACCATTTAAATATCTAGATAAGATACTCTGGAATCTTGTAAAATATCCCATGAACAACTGAATAGAATCCAATAAGTTCTGGGGCTCTGAACAAGGAAATAACCACTGAAAATAACAATTCATTATATACTGCTTTCACCCAAACAGGATGCTTTATATGAACCGTATGTTTGAGAATTTGCATGATGCAATCCATCTAAGTTACACAATCTCCTCCCTGCCTTAAGTAATATGTTTGTCAGATAAAACAACTTAATAAGTACAGGAATTTTAATTTTGTAAAGGTAAAATTTTTCTGCATTATAATTTAGTTTTCATAATAACTGGCAAATGCTTTTAGAAATGCATTTGCCAGTGACATGAATTTCAAGAATGTGAACTTGACTATAAAACTGACATTTATTTACTGATATTTGGAATTCCTTCTCTTTTGTACTTACTTGAAAACTTTAATATAGTCAGCAAGTTCAGGAATGGAAGTGATGTCACCCTAGGAAAAGAATGAAAACATTTTTTTCTCACTTAAAAAAAATTTGAAACTGTTTAGCATCTGATATTAAGAACCAGCTTGTTCAATAAACAAGGAAAATTACATAAATTACAGATTATAAAGATTTTAAAGATATTATATACATGGTCATATGGTACACAGGCATTTTCAAATGGCATAAAAAGCTGTTAGAAATTTGATCAATACAGCAATTTAGACAATCCACAAGAATGTAGTGTTGATTCTAATATGACTAAAACTGTTTTTAGCTGCATACAGAAATTTTCTGACTCTTAACAGTCCTGAGAATAGTGTTTCTTCTGTAATAACTAATATCTAAGCATTTAAAAATTTTACTGAGATCTATTTCCTCTTCTTTTCCTAATATTTTAAATTTGGAGATCAATAAACAGATTTTACCATGGCTTGAAGTTAACTTTTCCTCTGCAGAAATGTTCTCCCACTACTTGTAAGAGAACGTGCAGACTGTACTGGCAGAAGATCTCTCTACTGTGTTGGAAGCACTAGAGACTAAACAGTATTAATGTAAAAAACTTCCCTGAAAATTTCTGGAAAATCTATGTCTGTATTCTCTAAAGCATTAAATATTTCTCTATATGTCCCAAACACTTCATGAAAACCTAATTCCAAAAAAAGGTATAAGCATCAGACTAAATTAATAGGCAAAAGATTCACCCTACCAAAATTGTTGATGTTTTTCCCCCTTCCAAAGTAATCTCCAGGTCTGAAAGGGCAGCATCAACTTCATCAACTTCTTTGTCGCTGTTGTTCAGATGATTCTCTGATGTCATGATCGACAGCTTATTGATATGATACTAAAACCAGAAGTGACAATTTATTTAAATGATTTTTCTAACTATGAATTTTAAAGTGAGATTATTATCCGTATCTATATTGAATGCCTTTTGTCACCTAATCTGAAAGGCTAAAAGTCTCCCAAGAATTAGAAGGATAGAAAAATGATGGGCATGGCACCTGAAATCAGTGTCCTAAACCTGCTAATAAATCTTTACTCGAACAAGGAGGATTTTTTTGACAAACACAAATGAATTCAGTTTAGGAATCCCTAGGATTGAGAGTTAACACTTCGTCCACTGAACTCTACACGAGCAGTGACTTTTAAGTGTTCCATCCCCTCTGCAGTATTCCATGTCTAGCACGCAAGCTAGAAGCAACAGGTACTGGATGAATCAACAGAATATGCATAAGGTCTGAATAAATGCATTAACACTGGTTACCTTATCTTACTACTATTACTACTTACTACTGTTGGGTCCTACTACCCTGCAGCAGGAAGTTAGTTATCGCTATTATGTTGAAAACTAAAGTTCCACTACCTCCCCCCATCTTCAATTCAATGCTGAAAACCTAACTTACATTGTCATTGATACATAAGAATGAATACATACACCACCCTGACACACATGAATACTCACATATACATATATGTATATACATAATAAGTAGTGGTAAGTCCTCCTATATGTATATAACAAAATCTTTGGGTGTAGAACTAGTCATGATTTTAAACACACTTAGATAAATGGTTTAGAACAAATATTAATGATTAGATTCTGATGCTAAACTTAAGAAGTTTTATACAAAGTTAAGCAGAACTTTTAAATCACTTAATCATTTATCTTTCAGAGCACTAAATAAGTAGCAATCCATATTTTTTAAGGATTCATTCACCAAACACAATATGTTCATGGGAACAATTAATAAACTAACGCTGAGGCCAATTATCTAATTAACTAATAGAGGCCAATAGGTTCCTCTATTTTAAGATTTAGTAAATTAATAATGACTAGTCGCTAGCTATGGTCCCTCGTGGCTCAGTAGTAAAGAACCCGCCTGCCAATGGAGGAGACACAGGTTCGACCCCTGGGTTGGGAAGATCCTCTAGAGAAGGAAATGGCAACCCACTCCTGTATTCTTGCCTGAGAAATCCCATGGACAGAGGACTACAGCCGGGCTATACTCTATGGACTACAGTTGGGATACAGTCCATGGGGTCACAAACTTAGCAACTAACAACAACTACTCTCTGGCTGTTATCTTCAGTTGTGCTGAAATGAGATCCTTATAATGGTAGAAACTTTCATATTCACAAACCATGGAGAAGGAGGTAGGTTGAGGCTCTCCGGCAGTGGTCTCAAATATCAGAGTATAATAAGAGGCATATGGAGAGCTGGTTAAACATAGAGATGCTTAGGTTCACCCTCAAATATTCTGACTCAGCAAATCCAGAGTCCAGCCTGGGCCCCAAGCTGCTAAGTGCCTTAGATGAATCTGATACAGAAGGTCCTTATGAGTTATACTGGAGAAATCCTGGCTGTGAATGGGACTGGTCAGAAAATCCAGCTTTGCTTTCAAATGTGCATGGGGCAACTGTTAAATGTTACAATACATGATTGGACCTAAATGCTTAAAAAATAGTGTTACTAACTTTTCTAACTTTTCAAAATCCACAACTTCTTACTTTGAAGTACTTTGTTTCTTTTTACTATTGTAGATTTATTACACAAGGAACCAGAAGCTCTAATAAGAGAATAGTTCAGGGTACAGCCTATGTCTAAAATAAAAAATACTAGGTATCTCCTTGCCATATTTTCCTAGTTTCCCTCTTCTTGTGCTGGATGGCTTCCAAGAGGCTTTGGGTCAGTCTCTGGGAAGGCTTCTAACAACTCAGGGGATTTGTAGTCCAAATTTCTTTCACTGAATCCAGATTCTAAAATGGTCCAGGGAAAGCTATGCTTTGGGGCATTCAGTCTCCATGAATTAAAATCCAGCATTCTGAGGTGTTTTTCTACTGAACTGAAATGGAATATCTAATATTCACCGGATGGGGTGGGAGCTGGGGAAAGCTGCAGAATAGTCCCATTTCTGTGACAATATGACTATGTGTACACTCATTCAATAACTACTTTTTGAACACCTACTATGTGCTGGGCACTGCAAATAACTGTTGGCTTTTTTAAAAAAAAAATGAAATAATATATAAAGCTGTGGTTTTCTCCATATACATTTTACAAGTTTTCTTATTACTTTGTCATCAGCAAAATTTCACTAGAGAATTAAAAGCCCTTACTCTAAGTGGGAAAAATGTAGAGACAATGCTGTAACCAAGTGAGATATTTCCCAAAAACTGTTCCAGAGTTTAATTCAAGAAATTCTTCAGGTAGCCTTAATGCTCCAGAGACATAAAGGAGAGTCTTAACTGATTAAGCAAGTCTCTAGAAAATAAATAATTAAATTAATTCATCTGTCATTCATTTTCCATCTGGGGTTCATTTTGATTTCCCTCTTTCAGAATACAAACAGAGAAGAAATGAGCTGTTCTTCCTCTCGAAAAAACAATGTTGTGGGTCTTAACTGAGAAACTTTTCTGGGTACATAAAAGAATATGGAAGATGGAGATCATTTTTATTTGTGTTCTAATGAAGAATTAAATCACTGTTAAAGTAAAAGACATTCAAAACTAAATGTTCTTTTTGCTTATAGTACTCAAAGAACATCAACTTAATCAGAACTTTATGTGAAAATGGAATTCCACCATAATCCGAGAACACTTAGATAGCAGAAATGACTCATCTAGAAAGATTAATCTAGAGGTCAGTCAGACCTCAGTGTCTCTAAGAATGTAGAACTGTGGGTGCCGTCCTAATATTACTTTATCAGAGGGGATATCAGTGGACATTAATTTCTTAGTAAGCCCTACTATAATTCTGAAATAGGTGGTTTGCAAAATCCACATCTGGAAAAATACCAGTTTAATGTTATTTACTTGCTTCTTAAGGAATTGCCATTCTAAAGACTTATTTATGTTTAGTTTTACTAGCCTATCAAAATTTTACCATCTTAAAAGGTATTAATTTCTGCCATAGCCCATTTTAAAAATATTACCATTTCCAGTTATTTATGAAGTTATGCAAGGCTTCATTTCAGAAATCTGATTTTTAATATGGATTTTATTTCCAGGGGAAAACTGGATAGTTTTAAGCTAATATAGATCTGGGGGTTGGAGGATATATAAAAGTAACTATTTAAGTATGTTTTGCCTTCTAAGCGTCTATTCACTTTCTACATAGCAAAAAATAAAACATTATATCAAAATACTATTGGAATTACTATGCCACTTTACCATGTAAATAATCCCCTACCCATTCCCCTTTAAAGTCCAATTTACCAATACTCTTCACTACCTGCAAGGCTGCAAACATCATCATTTCTTCTTCAGTGCATTCAATTTCTTCCAAGAGAATAGCCCATTTGGCCTGCTCATAAAGCTGATTGATTCTGATTGCATCATACTGCAGCAAAAAGAGACACAATTCTTTTGTAATATGTTACCTTTAACATTAACAATAAGGAAAAAAGCTACCCTTAGGGTTATATATATCTATATACACCATCTCTAATTTTTCATTAAAAATGGCATTAAAATATGCCAAAAGATTTTTACATATTCAGTATTACGAGTAGATTCTGTATGTTATTTTCCAGGGTAATAACCATTAGGTACACTAGCCCTTAACAAAAGGAATTTAACTTGAAGACATTAAAGTAAGGCAGCACTGACTGCTTTTCAGTATTGTTTTGCAACTTACACTAACATGTCATAATCACAGAGTATATTAATTATTTCAGGGAACATCTTGCTTACTGTGGAAATGCATACCCAGACAAAGTAGCAGGTCCTTGGAAACAGTAATTATTTTAAAAATTCAAAATAAAGGGCACACACACATTTGTGGAAANCAATTATCTAATTAACTAATAGAGGCCAATAGGTTCCTCTATTTTAAGATTTAGTAAATTAATAATGACTAGTCGCTAGCTATGGTCCCTCGTGGCTCAGTAGTAAAGAACCCGCCTGCCAATGGAGGAGACACAGGTTCGACCCCTGGGTTGGGAAGATCCTCTAGAGAAGGAAATGGCAACCCACTCCTGTATTCTTGCCTGAGAAATCCCATGGACAGAGGACTACAGCCGGGCTATACTCTATGGACTACAGTTGGGATACAGTCCATGGGGTCACAAACTTAGCAACTAACAACAACTACTCTCTGGCTGTTATCTTCAGTTGTGCTGAAATGAGATCCTTATAATGGTAGAAACTTTCATATTCACAAACCATGGAGAAGGAGGTAGGTTGAGGCTCTCCGGCAGTGGTCTCAAATATCAGAGTATAATAAGAGGCATATGGAGAGCTGGTTAAACATAGAGATGCTTAGGTTCACCCTCAAATATTCTGACTCAGCAAATCCAGAGTCCAGCCTGGGCCCCAAGCTGCTAAGTGCCTTAGATGAATCTGATACAGAAGGTCCTTATGAGTTATACTGGAGAAATCCTGGCTGTGAATGGGACTGGTCAGAAAATCCAGCTTTGCTTTCAAATGTGCATGGGGCAGCTGTTAAATGTTACAATACATGATTGGACCTAAATGCTTAAAAAATAGTGTTACTAACTTTTCTAACTTTTCAAAATCCACAACTTCTTACTTTGAAGTACTTTGTTTCTTTTTACTATTGTAGATTTATTACACAAGGAACCAGAAGCTCTAATAAGAGAATAGTTCAGGGTACAGCCTATGTCTAAAATAAAAAATACTAGGTATCTCCTTGCCATATTTTCCTAGTTTCCCTCTTCTTGTGCTGGATGGCTTCCAAGAGGCTTTGGGTCAGTCTCTGGGAAGGCTTCTAACAACTCAGGGGATTTGTAGTCCAAATTTCTTTCACTGAATCCAGATTCTAAAATGGTCCAGGGAAAGCTATGCTTTGGGGCATTCAGTCTCCATGAATTAAAATCCAGCATTCTGAGGTGTTTTTCTACTGAATTGAAATGGAATATCTAATATTCACCGGATGGGGTGGGAGCTGGGGAAAGCTGCAGAATAGTCCCATTTCTGTGACAATATGACTATGTGTACACTCATTCAATAACTACTTTTTGAACACCTACTATGTGCTGGGCACTGCAAATAACTGTTGGCTTTTTTAAAAAAAAAATGAAATAATATATAAAGCTGTGGTTTTCTCCATATACATTTTACAAGTTTTCTTATTACTTTGTCATCAGCAAAATTTCACTAGAGAATTAAAAGCCCTTACTCTAAGTGGGAAAAATGTAGAGACAATGCTGTAACCAAGTGAGATATTTCCCAAAAACTGTTCCAGAGTTTAATTCAAGAAATTCTTCAGGTAGCCTTAATGCTCCAGAGACATAAAGGAGAGTCTTAACTGATTAAGCAAGTCTCTAGAAAATAAATAATTAAATTAATTCATCTGTCATTCATTTTCCATCTGGGGTTCATTTTGATTTCCCTCTTTCAGAATACAAACAGAGAAGAAATGAGCTGTTCTTCCTCTCGAAAAAACAATGTTGTGGGTCTTAACTGAGAAACTTTTCTGGGTACATAAAAGAATATGGAAGATGGAGATCATTTTTATTTGTGTTCTAATGAAGAATTAAATCACTGTTAAAGTAAAAGACATTCAAAACTAAATGTTCTTTTTGCTTATAGTACTCAAAGAACATCAACTTAATCAGAACTTTATGTGAAAATGGAATTCCACCATAATCCGAGAACACTTAGATAGCAGAAATGACTCATCTAGAAAGATTAACCTAGAGGTCAGTCAGACCTCAGTGTCTCTAAGAATGTAGAACTGTGGGTGCCATCCTAATATTACTTTATCAGAGGGGATATCAGTGGACATTAATTTCTTAGTAAGCCCTACTATAATTCTGAAATAGGTGGTTTGCAAAATCCACATCTGGAAAAATACCAGTTTAATGTTATTTACTTGCTTCTTAAGGAATTGCCATTCTAAAGACTTATTTATGTTTAGTTTTACTAGCCTATCAAAATTTTACCATCTTAAAAGGTATTAATTTCTGCCATAGCCCATTTTAAAAATATTACCATTTCCAGTTATTTATGAAGTTATGCAAGGCTTCATTTCAGAAATCTGATTTTTAATATGGATTTTATTTCCAGGGGAAAACTGGATAGTTTTAAGCTAATATAGATCTGGGGGTTGGAGGATATATAAAAGTAACTATTTAAGTATGTTTTGCCTTCTAAGCGTCTATTCACTTTCTACATAGCAAAAAATAAAACATTATATCAAAATACTATTGGAATTACTATGCCACTTTACCATGTAAATAATCCCCTACCCATTCCCCTTTAAAGTCCAATTTACCAATACTCTTCACTACCTGCAAGGCTGCAAACATCATCATTTCTTCTTCAGTGCATTCAATTTCTTCCAAGAGAATAGCCCATTTGGCCTGCTCATAAAGCTGATTGATTCTGATTGCATCATACTGCAGCAAAAAGAGACACAATTCTTTTGTAATATGTTACCTTTAACATTAACAATAAGGAAAAAAGCTACCCTTAGGGTTATATATATCTATATACACCATCTCTAATTTTTCATTAAAAATGGCATTAAAATATGCCAAAAGATTTTTACATATTCAGTATTACGAGTAGATTCTGTATGTTATTTTCCAGGGTAATAACCATTAGGTACACTAGCCCTTAACAAAAGGAATTTAACTTGAAGACATTAAAGTAAGGCAGCACTGACTGCTTTTCAGTATTGTTTTGCAACTTACACTAACATGTCATAATCACAGAGTATATTAATTATTTCAGGGAACATCTTGCTTACTGTGGAAATGCATACCCAGACAAAGTAGCAGGTCCTTGGAAACAGTAATTATTTTAAAAATTCAAAATAAAGGGCACACACACATTTGTGGAAAAGACTTAAGTGTTACTGAATTATCCAGTTGTATTAATAAAAACTAGTAGTAATATATCTTAGAATAGTAACAAAATGCATAGCCCCTTCCTACCCCATGCAAATGTAACTGTTTTCCCAGAAAACTTTGGGTTTACCAAAATTAGGTATGATATAGCCTAAAAAAGAATTAAAATGATTTTTTATAATTCTATATGCATTTTAGTGTTGTACAAAGTATTATTTAAGCACATAATTTAAGATGATAAATACATACATTAAAATCTAGGCTACAATCTAGACATGAAAAGTATGAGAGGCAGATAAGAGAAGTCCCCCCACCCACAAGGATGATTCAAAAGCAAAAGATCCAAATCTCTGTGTCATGTATTTTCTGGGGGAAACACTCCAGATTTTATACCAAATTTATATCTTATCAGAAAAGCACAGTATTTCAGTAGCAGAGATGATGACAACCACTTGACAGTAAAAACATATAACAATGTTTGGCTATGAAACTGAGAGAAATGTAGACTTAAAAAGAATTTTTTTGAAGCAACATCTGGGATATGTAATTAGAAATTTGAAAGTAATTGAATACGTAATCTTTCAGAAAACTTTTCTTCTACCTAAAGTAGAGTTGAAGAGAGATGTTAAAAAACATAAACTAACGTTACCAACTCTGTAGTAAATACAAACCATGGAACACAGTATGAAGATTCCTTAAAAAACTAAAGATGGAGCTACCATATGATCCCACAGTCCCACTCCTGGGCATATATCCAGAGAAAAACAAAAAGGATACACGCAAGCTTATGTTCACTGCAGCTGCAGCACTGCTTACAATAGCCAGGACATGGAAGCAACTTAATATCCATCAACAGAGGCCAAGTCATGGAAGCAACCTAATATCCGTCAACAGAGTAATGGATAAAGAGGATGTGGCACACATATATACAATAGAATATTACGAAGTCATTAGAAAGAATAAAACAAGGTTTCCCTGGTAATCCAGTGGTTAAGAATATGCCTTGTAACGCTGGGGACACCAGCTCAATCCCTGGTCCAGAAGATCCCACATACTGCAGAGCAACTAAGCCTGTGCACCACAACTACTGACTTCATGAGCTCTAGAGCTCTGCAACAAGAGAAGCCTGTGCGCCACAACTAGAGAAAGCCCACGCACAGCAACAAAGACCCAGTGCAGCCAAAACTAAAATAAAATACACAAATCTTTTTTAAAAAAAGAATGAAATAATGCTATCTGCAGCAACATGGAGGAAACCAAGATTGTCATACTGAGTGGTAAGTCAGACAGAGAAAGAAAAGTATGGTATGATACTGCTTATAAACAGATTCTAAAAAAAAAAGAAATGATACAAAGAACTTACAAAACAGAAACAGACAGCCTTACAGAACAAACTTATGGTTATCAACAGGGAAGAGTGGCAGAAAGAAAGGTTAGGGATTGACATGTACACAGTGTTGTATTTAGAAGTTATAACCACGAAGGACCTACTGTACAGCACAAAGAACTCTGCTCAATATTACCTAACAACCTAAATGGGAAAATAATTTGAAAAAGAACAGATACATGTATAACTGAATCACTTCATTATACACCTGAAACTACCACAACATAGTTAACCAACTACATTTCAATATGAAAGAAAGTTAAAAAATACAAATCAACCAACAATTCAATTATAACAAAAAGAAAAGGGTTTAGTTACGCTTCCAACCTACTAAAACAATAGACTTCTTTAAAATACTGGCAATTGTGTCCAAACTTCTGAGTTTCTAATATTATATTCAAGACTTGCTATTCATATCCAAGCAATTCTTTAACCCACCAACTTCCAAGAAACAAAGAGAAACAAAAAGAGACCCCTCTAAACCCTCGGTACCTTTGGATTCAAATCAAAAAAGCTGTAATACTTGAATCGGAGCAGCAAGGCCTCATTTTCCTTCACATCTTGTTCCATGAGAGATCTTGAGGAATCAAGCCACCTGGACAAATTAACAAACACAGTGGAACAGAGCAAGACAGAATTAATTTTCTACCTCTATGTAGATAAAGAAATTCTTAAATTGTATCTATATTTTGAAACTTACCCTTGGTTGGGAGGGATAAATTAGGAGGCTAAGATTAACATACACACACTACTATTTAAAAAATAAGACAACCAACAAGGATCTATTGTATAACTGTATTCAGTTGTACATACAGACAGACACACACACATGCATATATATGAAACTGAACTGCTGTGCTGCACAACGGAAACACGATACTGTAAATCAACTATGCTTCAGTTAAAAAAACCTTGCAATTTAGAATAGCAAAAGAACAACAACAAATAAAACAAAAACTTACCCTTGGTTGATTTTTGCTTTGTCAAGAAGGGCTTGAGGTTTGAACATTTTCGCCAAGATTTCTGGTGATGTTATCGGCTGACTGACAGCAAGTATACCGGGGTTGCCTTCTGACAAAGCACTGTCACCAAACCAAGCAGAAGTTGGTGACAAGGGGCTTCCATCATGAGCATCGTAAGTAGGGGTCATTGTTTTACTATAAAGTCCTGGGCTTGAATATATAGTTCCTAATAAATAATGTGAAAAATAGGTAGTAAGTATGAAGGGTAGTTATCTTAGTCTTCAGTAATACATGCTATACTGATATAAAACACACTGTGAAACACAAACTTCGTTCTGGAACGGAAAACTTTAGTACATTATTTAACCTGTCTTAGAAACATGTGAAATTAACTTTACTTGAATAGCATTAAGAACATGTAACAATAAGGTCAAAAATATAATTAAGTTGGTAGAAAATCTAGGGAAAACAGTTCAAGAGAGTTAGAATAAGTTAAGGATATTGCTGAAGCAGACACGACCAACACTTTTGTTTTTTAATTGTGCCAAGGCTCACCTTTCAGAGGGCCAATGTAAAGAACATCAGTGCCTATAGAAAAGGAAAGAAAGGAGTTCAGAAGGTAAAGGAAAGGCAACAATAGAAGACAGAAACAAAGAATGAAAATGAAAAGAAAATGGGAAAAGGAAAACAGATTTTCCTAACTGTGAATCATAAACTGAAATAAATATTTTAAGTGAATTTAAGAGTAAAGAACCTTAGAAGCTATAACCTAAAATGAGAGCTTTTGTTCAACTCAAAACAATGAGGTTGTGCTCTTGGCATGCGTTTAGTGACAAATATGTATATTTATCACCCTCTGAAATCACCATACCCTATTTTAAGACAGGTCAATGTAACTGAATAAATTCACATAAATTAAGATAATAATTTTATGTTGTTGTTTTCTCAATGAATAGTTGAACTGGCTCCAACAGTTACAAATAACATATTAAAGCAAAAGGATATATAAATTTTGCCCTAGAAAGAGGCTAACAAAAGTGCATTTTATATTTAATCCCCTGAAGTTACAGAAATATTATCTTTTTAATCTTCAGCTTCCTTAGCGTTAAAGGGCTACGCATACATTTTTTAAAATACTTCTTTAAAAAAAAGAGGCTACATTAAAAAAAATATTTTGTTTTGAATTAGTCTACTGTTGATCTATTCTGTCACTTAAACTACAAAAATTGAGATTTCATTAAGACTTAAAAAAAAAATTCAGAATGACATTAAGCAAAAGCACATCTCCTTCAAAGTTCCAACTCTGTTTATCCTGTAGTAATAATTTTTTAAAAGAAAATGTGTAAATGGGTGTCACATTGTTAAATGGATGCTGTTAATGAAATAGCTGTTTTCCTTACCTAACTTAGGAATATGCTTAGGAATTTCTTTCCTGTCATCTCTAACTACACCACCCATAAACACAGAATGATAGAAACAACTATCCATGAAAAAGTGATGGTAAGGCTAGAGATATTTAAAGTTATCAAGACAGAGTCTAGGAAGAGAACATAAAGTAAAAAAATAAAAAAGCCAAAGGAAAAAAAAACTTTTACTAACCAAAGGATTATCTGATTCGATACCTCTAAATGTGTTCTCCCAACGAATACTAAAACAATTTGTAAAATGTGAACATGTAGAATGTGAAGAAACAAAGAAGGCTGTAATGTTCCTTTTTAGCCTTTGAGGAAGAAAACTGGAATATTTAGTTGTAAAGCAAAGAACCTTAAAATACAAGGGCATTTTGTGAAAGTTACTTATAAAAGGGCTGAGAACAATACTCCAGCTCAATTGTGCAAAGGATAATTCTGCTATAGAGACTATACATGTAAAAAAGGTATGGAAATGAAACTTCTTTATGAAGTTTCTATAACAAAATATATTCCCCTACGTTACGCAACACCTAATAGAATCAGCCATTCAATCGATTCCCTTCCTTCTTATTTACCTATATTTTGTATAATCTACATTCCATACTTTCACTTCATTTTCCTATTTGTTGTTAATGGCTCATTTGTCGTCATTTGAGAGGAGCAACTGAGGCACAGAGAAGTTCATATATTTGTCCAATGTCAAGAACTATTAAGTTGCAGAGCCAAGCTATAAATCAGCAGTCTGACTCAACTGCAGCTAAACACCCTGCCTCCCAGGTACCATAACTTATTTAAGTCGTTCCCAAACAGTGTGCATTTATTCATTTTAGAGTTTTATTACTGACGTCGCCACTGCTACTGCAGACATTGTATTCCAAGAAACATTTTTGTATTTATTTCCCAATTCCAGCAGCACTGCTAGGTCAGAGTTATGTGCATTTTAAATTCCTTTTAAGTCCCAGTTCAGTGACAATCTCAACCAGCCTGTATTCCTGATTGCCCAATTTAAACCATATTTGAAGCAGAAAACTAATAAAGGGTAAGATGAGATAGCATATGTACTCAGCAACAAAATATATGAGTTTGCTGAACACCACAGAATGATAACTTAAAAACTATAAGGGTGAGAAACAAAGACTTTAACAAGCACGACAGTATGGGCCAGCTGCTATAAATAGTAAAAACTCATTACTTTTATAATTAAAGAACAGTTTTTAAAAAAGGCTTTGATGTTTAAAATTGCAAATTCTACTTAGGAACAATGGCATCCTGCATGGTGGTTTTCCTGACTTTCTTGATTACCTTAGGACCCAGACTTTTCCTTTGTCGAGCTGCCTTTAAGATTTCCTAGAAAAGTTCCTAATGAAGTAATTTTCTACTTCCATAGTAAATCTTTAGTAATCTGTAAATCAGCACTAAACAATAAAGTTAATTCTTACATGGAAAAATTGTTTTCCTGGGACATGGGATCACGCTACTTCAAATGGTTCCCTCCTCACAGGTACTTGGGAGAATAGATATTTACCTAGTTACAGCCAGCAAGTGGCAAAGCACGAGAGAGTGTGTCACCTGAGCACAGCCTGTAAACAAGGTATGTAAACACTCAGAATTTTATCATATTTCTGTGTAAGAATCTGACTAAAGTCTGAGAATTGCTAATTCACTCATGATCCTTTACCTTTTGAAACATTAAATAAAAAAAGCTTTGTTGAAGTATAATTTACACACCAATATTTCACAAAGTATTCACCTTTAAATACTAAAAACTGGAGAAATGATGTTACATAATGGTTCGATATATGAGTGCTAGACCCAGACCAATCTGGATCGGAATCCTAGCTGTGTCCCTGATTAGCTTTGTGACCTTGGGCAAATTACCTAACTCTTGTAATGTTCCTTCCTTGTAAGTAAAGTGGGGATAATGCCACCAAAATCACAGATGTTCTGTAAAGAAGAAATGGAAATACACAAACACATAAATATATAATTGTTAACCATGCTCACATAGATGCTCATAGTACAGGAAGCACATAGGCACTAAAGGAAACTGAGCCTGTTTCTGCCTCAGTAGAATGAAAATTACACCTATTCCTTACTACACCCTGCGGTACAGGAACCTCTGTGTAGCACNTTCCTCAGTCTGACATTAAATACCCTCCAGCGTGATCCAAAAGGTCCTTGGAGGTTTCTCCCCCATGAACTGGCTCAAATGGTTTACTTACACATCTTGTACTTTTCTTTTGCCAGGATGTTTTTTGTTAATATCATTCTTTCTACTTGTATCACCTATTCTTCCCATTCACAAACTTACTTCCCCAACCTGATAACTGAATACACCCTACTTGGAATTGTTTTGTCTTCTGAATTCCTACAACATTATTTCTATAATATTCATTTAACATTTATGTATTACCTCCTTAAATTCAGTAACTATGGTTTCCCACTAGCCTATAAATTACTTAAGAGTAAGGACTATCTTATTTCTTGGTAGCTCCGAGATGTAATCAGTACAAGAGCAGTGACATAAAGGTTACAAGGTATGTGACCTTAGATGTTCCTAATCTTTGTGTTCAGTCACTATGTCTGACTCTTTGCGACCCCATGGACTGTAGCACACCAGGTTTCCTTGTCTTTCAATATTTCCCAGAGTTTGCTCAAATTCATGTCCACGGAGTTGATGATGCTATCTATCCATCTCATCCTCGGCCTCCCTCCTCTCCTGCCCTCAGTCTTTCCCAGTATCAGGGTCTTTTCCAGTGAGGTGGCTCTTCGCATCACATGGCCAGAGTACTGGAGGTTCAGCATTAGTCCTTCTAATGAACATTCAGGATTGATTTCCTTTAGGATCGACTGGTTTGCTCTCCTTGTAGTCCAAGGATCACCTCTCAAGAGTTTTCTCCAGCACCACAATTGGAAAGCATCAATTCTTTGGTGCTTAGCCTTTTTTATGGCTCCTAACCTTACTGTTAGCCAAGAGTTGGACATAATTGAGCAACTGAAGGGAATCTTACTGTGCCATAATATTTTCATCCTTATATGTGAATAACAACATAATCCGCACTCATTTCACATGCTAGTAAAGTAATGCTCAAAATTCTCCAAGCCAGGCTTCAGCAATACGTGAACCCCCTGATGTTCAAGCTGATTTTAGAAAAGGCAGAGGAACCAGAGATCAAATTGCCAACATCCGCTGGATCATGGAAAAAGCAAGAGAGTTCCAGAAACACATCTATTTCTGCTTTATTGACTATGCCAAAGCCTTTGATTGTGTGGATCACAATAAACTGTGAAAAATTCTGAAAGAGATGGGAATACCAGACCACCTAACCTGCCTCTTGAGAAATCTGTATGCAGGCTAGGAAGCAACAATTAGAACTGGACATGGAACAACAGACTGGTTCCAAATAGGAAAAGGAGTACGTCAAGGCTGTAGATTGTCACCCTGCTTATTTAACTTATATGCAGAGTACATCATGAGAAACGCTGGACTGGAAGAAACACAAGCTGGAATCAAGATTGCCGGGAGAAATATCAATAACCTCAGATATGCAGATGACACCACCCTTATGGCAGAAAGTGAAGAGGAGCTAAAAAGCCTCTTGATGAAAGTGAAAGAGGAGAGTGAAAAAGTTGGCTTAAAGCTCAACATTCAGAAAACGAAGATCATGGCATCCAGTCCCATCACTTCATGGGAAATGGATGGGGAAACAGTGTCAGATTTTATATTTTTGGGCTCCAAAATCACTGCAGATGGTGACTGCAGCCATGAAATTAGAAGACGCTTACTCCTTGGAAGAAAAGTTATGACCAACCTAGATAGTATATTCAAAAGCAGAGACATTACTTTTGCGACTAAGTTCCGTCTAGTCAAGGCTATGGTTTTTCCTGTGGTCATGTATGGATGTGAGAGTTGGACTGTGAAGAAGGCTGAGCGCCGAAGAGTTGATGCTTTTGAATTGTGGTGTCGGAGAAGACTCTTGAAGAGTTCCTTGGACTGCAAGGAGATCCAACCAGTCCATTCTGAAGGAGATCAACCCTGGGATTTCTTTGGAAGGAATGATGCTAAAGCTGAAACTCCAGTACTTTGGCCACCTCATGTGAAGAGTTGACTCATTGGAAAAGACTCTGATGCTGGGAGGGATTGGGGTCAGGAGGAGAAGGGGACGACCGAGGATGAGATGGCTGGATGGCATCAAGGACTCTATGGACATGAGTTTGAGTGAACTCCAAGAGATGGTGGTGAACAGGGAGGCCTGGCGTGCTGCAATTCATGGGGTCGCAAAGAGTCAGACACGACTGAGCGACTGAACTGAACTGAGTGAGAATTAAACGAGTTTCCATGGGTAAAGTGTGTGAAATAGCTCTGGGCATACATAAGTCTGTGTTCACTGTTTACTTTCAATACCATCATCACGACCCCAGAATTTAAAAAAACAGGAATGAACTGAATTAGTCAAATTAGTTTATTTATTTGCTTCTGAGACCTGTCCTAAGAAATGGATTTATAAATGTGCAGTCAGTGGAAACATGGGAAACTAATTTTCAGGAACCAAAGACCCACGTAATCTAATTGACTGATTAGTCATCTAACTTCTCAACAGACACTGCCCATGTTCTTACTGTACACCATATGCTGTTAGGTCCTAGTAACAGAAAGGTAAGAAACAGTCTCTTCATGCAGGACCTCACAATTATTAGGGGAGAACACATAAAATTATACCAAACACAGAAAAGTCTCGTGACTTATGACAGCAGGATACCTAATTTGGGTTGGGGAGGTAACGGAAGGAAATCTGAGAAAGCTTCTTCAAGAAATAAGAGAGGCACTAAGAGACTAGCGTGTGCAAAGCATAGAAGTTTTAAGTAACCTGATAAAAGTAATAATGTCTTAACTAAACTAGTGGTGGTTCCCACAAAATACACCCAAAATGGAACTAAATGCTAAAAAACCCCTCCAATTTCCACAATGCTGAGAACCAAGGCAAGTTACGGTACTGACTCTTTTTGACTTTTCCTGAGCACAGAACCAGCTTTTCTAATTATTGATTCAACTACTAACACCTGACATGATGATCTGCACGTGACAGACTCTTGTGATGATGTAAAGATTGAGGGAAGAGATGCAGAAGGAGAGCGTTCTTTAACCTGACCACTCTCCAGATTATTTAGTCCATTTATACTGATATCAAAAACACACAGGAAGACATACTGTACAGTGCAGGGAATTGTACTCAATATTTTTTAATAACCTATAAGGGAAAAGAACCTGAAAAAGTGTATAAATATATATATATATTCTACATATGTGTGTATAAATGAATCATTGTGCTGCAATTCCTGAAACTAGCACAATATTGTAAATCAACTATATTTCAAATACACACACACACACACTCACTCACACACATATACGCAAGCACACACACATGCATGCACGTATACTGCTCTCATGGTTCTCATACTGAACCCATGTTTAGTCAAAGACTCACCTGATCCAGGAGTGATAAGAGGCCCCTCTAGTTCAAGTGCCTCATCTTCAGATTGGTCATCTAGCTTTTTCTTTTTTTTCTTTGTTGGATCTCTGGGTTTTTTCAATAGAGAAAGCTCTTCAGGGTGTCTGATGTCTGTTACAATTAAGAAAAAAACATTTTACTGGGGATAATGGAAAGTTTAAACACATTATTACATTTGGTCAATCTATGAATCCATTTCAAAACAAGAACTTGTAATATCCTTCTGTGCATGTTTGTGTTTTGCCAGATACTAACACCATGCAAAACACTAGAATATGACACTTTAAAAAACAATATACCAAAGCACACTTAATTCGTAACTATCCAATAAATGTAGTTACCTAGTAGAAAGATAATATTATGGTACAGAAAGAAAATAATAGAGCTCTTATTTATATATATTTTAAACCAAAACTCTATGGAATTTTTATATTATATGGTTGCTTCATTCTGTATATAAGTTATACTAGATATGTGAAGTAAATGTAAAGAAAATATTTTCATACCATTATCAAATCTCAAAATTTTAATCAACTCAAACTTTCCTACCTTGATACCAAATGTACACGTTTCTGAGTTTATTCTATTCATTTTCATGTGAAGAACCTGATGTGTACACATAATGAAAAATGGGCAAAATAATGAAGATTGATATTTTCCTATGTCTGCTGTCTGCTCTTCTACAATTCCGTGTCTCCAATTGTACAGTTAGTGATAGCTAGGAGTATAAAGTTGTCACCCATCAAAAAAAAAAGAAAGAAAGAAAGAAAGAAAATCACCAAGTGGGTTAAAAAAAAAACAACAAAAAATATATAAGAAACAAAATGGCTACACAAAAAGAATTAAAAATGACCCTGCTGCTGCTACTGCTAAGTCACTTCAGTTGTGTCTGACTCTGTGCGACCCCCACAGTCAGCAGCCCATGAGGCTCTCCCTCCTTGTCCCCGTCCCAGACAAGGACACTGGAGTGGGTTGCCATTTCCTTCTCCAATGAATCAAAGTGAAAAGTGAAAGTGAAGTTGCTCAGTGAAGTTGCCCAGTCGTGTCCAACTCTTAGCAATCCCATGGACTGCAGCCCACCAGGCTCCTCTGTCCATGGGATTTTCCAGTCAAGAGTGCTGGAGTGGGGTGCCATTGCCTTCTCCGAAAAATGACCCAAATAAGTTTATATATTACATTAATATTATATACCATGTCCATAAACAACAGGAATGAGTAAAAAGTCAGTGATGTTGTTTACACACTAAGTCATGTCCAATTCTTTTTTGACCCCATGGACTGTAGTGTGCGAGGCTCCTCTGTCCATGGGATTTCCCAGGCAAGAATACTGGAGTAGATTGCCATTTTCTTCCCCAAGGGATCTTCTAGACCCAGGGATCAAACCTGCCTCTCCTGCACTGGCAGGCAGATTCTTTACCACTGAGCCACCAGGGAATTCCAAGTTAAGTCAGTTCCTCCCAAACTGAGCTAAAGATTCGATGAAATTCTAATCCAAACTCCAGCTTATTCTTCTGAACAATTTGATTGTAGAATTGTTCTCATTTTCTTATAAATTTTATAATAGTGAAAGCAATTTTGGAAAAGAATAAAGTTGGAAGACCTAAACGACCTGATTCTAAGACATCATAAATCCATAGCAATTAAAACTGTGCAATTACTGGCCAAATAATAAGACATATAAATGAATGGATTAGAAGAGAGGACCCAGAAACAAATCCAGACACAGCCAATTATTTTGGACAAAGATGCTATGGCAACTCAAAGGAAAAGGGAAATCTCTTAATTTAGTTCAGTCGCTCAGTTGTGTCCAACTCTTTGCGACGACCCATGGACTGCAGCACACCAGGCTTCTCTGTCCATCACCAACTCCCAGAGCTTGCTCAAACTCATGTCAATCGAGTCGGTGATGCCATCCAACCATCTCATCCTCTGTCGTCCCCGTTCTCCTCCTACCTTCAATCTTTCTCAACATCAGGATCTTTTCCAATGAGTCAGTTCTTTCAATTAGGTGGCCACTGTAGAGCCTCGCAGACTACAGTCCATGGGGTTGCAAAACAGTCGGACATGACTTAGTGTCTTCAGCATCAGTCCTTCCAATGATTATTCAGTACTGATTTCCTTTAGGATGTACTGGTTGGATCTCCTTGCAGTCCAAGGGACTCTCAGACTCTTCTCCAACACCACAGTTCAAAAATATTAATTCTTCAGTGTTCAGCTTTCTTTGTAGTCCAACTCTCACATCCATACATGACTACTGGAAAAACCATAGCTTTGACTAGACGGACCACTGTTGGCAAAGTAATCTCTTTGGTTTTTAATATGCTGTCTAGGTTGGTTATAGCTTTTCTTCCAAGGAATAAGCGTCTTTTAATTTCATGGCTGCAGTCACCATCTGCAGTGATTTTGGAGACCCCCCAAATAAAGTCTGTCACTGTTTTCCCATTTATTTGCCATGAAGTGACAGGACCAGATACCATGATCCTAGTTTTCTGAATGTTGAGTTTTAAGCCAACTTTTTCACTCTTCTCTTTCATTTTCATCAGTTTCTTCAGTTCTTTGCTTTCTGCCATAAGGGTGGTGCCACCTGTGTATCTGAGGCTATTGATATTTCCCCCAGCATTCTTGATTCCAGCTTGTGCTTCATCCAGCCCAGCATTTCTCATAATACGCTCTGCACAGAAGTTAAATAAGCAGGGTGACAATATACAGCCTTGACGTACTCCTTTCCCGATTTGGAATCAGTCTGTTGTTCCATGTCCAGTTCTAATTGCTGCTTCTTGACCTGCATACAGATTTCTCAGAAGGCAGGTAAGATGGTCTGGCAATCCCGTTGCTTTAAGAATTTTCCACAGCTTGTTGTGATCCACAGTCAAAGGCTTTGGTGTCATCAATAAAGCAGAACTAGATGGTTTTTTTGACCTCTCTTGCTTTTTAAATCTCTTCAATAAACAGTGCTAAATGAGAGATTCATGTATTTTTCAAAAAGAACATAAGCCCTCATCTAATGCAATATGCAAAAATCAATTTCATATTATAGGCCTGGGCTTCCCAGGTGGCACAGTGGTAAAGAATCTGCCTGCCAATGTAGGAGACAAGGGTCTAATTCCTGGATTCGGAAGATCTCCTGGAGGAGTAAATGGCAACCCACTCCAGCATTCTTGCCTAAAAAATCCCACGGACAGAAGAGCCTGGTGGGCTATAGTCCATGGAGTTGCAGAGTTGGACATGACTGAGCAACTGAGCACATCATAGACCTAAAGAAAATTTAAGTAAACAAATATTTCTTAGATAGGATACCCATACCCCTCATTAAAAAACAAACAAAAAAACCCTGCCCTTTACTACAAGAAAAAAAAAAAAAAAAACTGTTGTGAAAACAAAAAGGCAAGCTGTATACTGGGACAAAATAGTCACATAATATATTATGTATATCTGACAAAAGACTTATATCCAAAATATATAAAGAACCCATACAACTTAATAATAAGCAGACCAGTGGGCTAAAGATTTGGATAAGCATTTCACCACAGAATACATAAGAACAGTCAAGAAGCATATGCCAAGATGCTCGACATTAATGGTCATGAACTGCAAATTAAAACCACAAGAGACAAATACACCCATCAAGTGGCCAACATGAATAAGACTGATAATACCCAGTGTTGGTAAGGATGGAGAGAAAGTGGAAGTCTCATACTCAGTTGCTGGGAACGTGAAATGAAAAATTTTGAAAACACCTCGGCAGTTCCTTATAAAGTTAAACACATTCTTCATAAAGTTAGACACTCCACTCTTATTTAAGAAAATGAAAAGCATATTTATAATAGTTTTAGTCACAAAACTCAAAACTAGAAATAACACAGGTGGAAGAACATGTTGTATTTTCATATCAGTGGAACACTACTCTTAGAATGTAATACAAGTCATCAGTAAAAAACAAAACAAAAACAAAAACCCACAGAACTACTGATATATTCAATACCATGAATGCAGTCTCAAAATTATTATCTAAGTAGAAGAAGCCAATTAGAAAAGGGTATGTACTGCATGATTTCATTCACAACACTCCAGAAAATGACAGCAAATCTACAGTGACAAAGCAGATCAGTGACTGTTAGGCTACAGTTTGATAGTTAATGGAAATGTTCTACATCCTGATTGTAGCATTAATAGTTTCAGAGATGGAAACATTTGTCAAACTCATTCAACTGTACACTTTAAGTGAGTACAGTTTATTGTACATCAATTATACAAAAATAAAGTTAATTAAAAAATAAAATGTAAAGAGAGGGAAAGCCAAGAAAAAAAGCAGCGGGAAGGAGAAGTGCTTGCTGTGTTCTGGAGTGTTTGGTGGCATCTACACCATCTGTCAGTATGAGGAGAACAGACAATGAAATCCAAGTCCCTGCCTAACTAACTTGTAAATGCTGCAGACTGCTAAGTCACTGGATCAGAGTTTGACAGCAGGTAATCTGTACTTTCAGAAACCCACAGTCTCCACTATGTATTAGGAACTCCACCCAGTATTAGGAACTCAGGAAGCTTTTTATCTGGAGGAAAATTAGAACTAGGATCGGCCACACTGCTGCAGAGCTGATGATGCACAATTTGAGGCAGAGGCACACAGCCAAACTACCTGGATTCACATCTCAGCTACACTATTGGCTGCCTGACTTGGGAAAGCTACTAATTAGCCTACTAGCATCCAAGTTTCCTCATATGTAAATGAAACTACCACCACAGGAGGTGTTTACGAAAATTCAGTGATTGCACAGGGCCTGACACACAATAACTACTTCATAAGTACTAGGTATTAATGTTTTTTTCTAAATTTAAAAAATATACAATCATGGTATACATTTGGAAATTACAAGAAAGTATTAAGACATTTAAACCCTGTTTGTGAAAAATGGAATATGTCTATGTGAATCAGTGATTCTAACAGACAAAACTGTGCCCGTTCTTCCAATATTGTGCCCATTATAAATAATGGTTCTACAAACATCTATATATATCTACTTCTCCACATTTTATTTCTTTAGAAATTCATTGGAATAAATTACTGGATCAAAGGTTAAATGAATTTTAAGGCCAAAATGTAGCAACATGAGCACATGTATTATTTTTTTAAAGCTTTATTTTTAAAACAGTATGCTTATCTCCTTGTTTTAATTTACATTTCTTTGATTATTAGTGATGATCTATACTTCCCCATGGGTTTTTATCTATTTATATTATTCCTTCCTTTGCTCATTTTTCTATTGCTGCTGCTACTAAGTCACTTCAGTCATATCCAACTCTGTGTGACCCCATAGACAGCAGCCCAGAGGCTCCCACGTCCCTGGTATTCTCCAGGCAAGAACACTGGAGTGGGTTGCCATTTCCTTCTCCAATGCATGAAACTGAAAAGTGAAAGCGAAGTTGCTCAGTCGTGTCTGACTCGTAGCGACCCCATGGACTGCAGCCTACCAGGCTCCTCCATCCATGGGATTTTCCTGGCAAGAGTACTGGAGTGGGGTGTCACTGCATTCTACTAGATTTCTTCAAATCAGGGCTTCCCTGGTAGCTCAGCTGGTACAAGAATTCGCCTGCAATGAGGTAGACCTCGGTTCTATCCCTGGGTTGCGAAGATCCCCTGGGGAAGGGAACAGCCACCCTATTCTCCATGGTATTCTGGCCTGAAGAATTCCATGGACTGTAGAGTCCATGGGGTTGCAAAAAGTCGGACACAACTGAGTGACTTTCACTTTCTTCAGATCAAAGTTAACTTGCATATACAAGTTAACATGGTAGATACCACTGCAAACCACATTGAACTTTCTTTTTTACTTATTTACACCTTGAACCATGTTTAAAAAAGAAATCCAAATCTCTCAATAACTAAATAAGATTTTTTTGTTGTTGTTTCTCTGTTGGTTATTTGAAGTTTACTATTAGGAACACTCTGGTACACGTTAGGTTTTTGTTTTGTACTTACATGCTATTTCGGGGTGAATACTTTTCTGAAACATGAACATGGAATTAGCAGTAAAACTGTCCTGAACAAATACTTTACCAAAGAGTAGGTGAACATCTTAAGTACTAAATAGCAGAGATGATATTAAAAATAAATGTTTGTTCTTTAAATTCTGTCACAGGCAGAAGCTTCCAGGCAGGTCTTTTTAAAGTTAAAAGTAGTACAGTGACTTCTTTAGCTAAAGTCATAAAATTATAAATCAAAGATTTTCTTCAGTCTTGTATATTCAAGTTGAGACAGGGCTGGGACCTTGGGACCCTTTACCACAGTGCTTGCACCTGGACAAATGTCTCCTCAAGCAACAAAGAACTTATAAGGTACTAAAAACAACTGCATGCATGTGCAATCAGGGGAATTATGAACAATAAGATACAAAAAGGCCTCAACCCAACTTTCATTTTGCAGGTGCTGGGAGCTGAAGTAGGGTACTGAGCATGATCCCTGCACAGCACCAAGGGGTGGGCAGATCATCTAACCAGCCCTTCAGCCCAACCCACAGATCTGCTCCCACCAGATGCCCACTTAAGGAACCCTCCCTCAGAGAATGAGCAAGGGGACTTGTTACCTGTTTTTGCTTTGGGGTAGCATGAGTCCCAATGAAGCCGTGCCTGAACTCCTCTTTTCAATTTCTATAGATTAAAGAGCCCAAGGACACAATTCCATAACAAAGGTAACCCATTTATCCTTGAAAGTAATTTTGGGGATTTGAATCAGTACTGTTAAGTTGTGCTATGTAGATTCAGAAATTCAGAAGATGATTTCAAGTATGTCTTTTGAGCCATATTTATCTAATTAACAGAACTGAATCATCATTTCCTAGAATACTTTTAAAAGAAACAAGAATTAGCAGGCTAAGAGATCTAATGATTTATGGATTGTACTTTCAATTCTCAGTGTACCCTCAGCTCTAAATGCCACCACTGCCATGCTGGGAGTAAATAAAGACATTAGAAAATTCCAAGCTTCTGAATAATCACTTGTCTCCTCTACTTCAGTATTAAGTGGGGGCAGGGTGGTGGTGGTAATCTGTTTCTCAACCCATTCATTTCTCCAAAGCAAGTCATAAACTGGTACAGGGTGAAAAATCTAAAAAGTACATAGGACATAAAACTAATCATGTCTGAGAGAGATGACCTGCTTCTACCAGTTTACCATTACCAAGTTTGGTGGGAGAGAAGAAAGCAAGCAAAACGCCTCCTAAATTTCTGGTATGTCCTTTCTTCTTGAGAATCACTCACTACATGATTCATTCTTTGAGATTTTTGTTCACGGGCCATTTCCTGTCAGCTCACAAACCAGCTATGAACATTTTTAGAAAAATGAGTACTGTTAACTGTTAACTAGCTTTTCGCCCATAGGCAGATGAAGCAGCTCCTAACTATATGTGCCCCTGAGAACTGCCTGTGATGTAAAAGTAATTATATTAAAAACAAATGTTTAGGTCACACCCCCAGATAATACTCTTAGTGACTGAGGGCCTCCAACAGCTTGTTTTATAAAAGTTCTAGTGATGGATGTTAACTAAACTTATTGTGGTGATCATGTCACAATACATATAAATACGGAATCATTATGTTGTACACCCGATGTCTACATTTATGTGTCAGTCATATCTCAACTTTAAATCTCTTGAGGTAATTTTGATTCCAACTTTTTCTTGAGACCTTGCAGCTAAGGGAAAGGGTAGGAAGAGGAGAACAACATCTTATTTCTCTAATGATAGGCAGTTCTATATGCAGCAAGGTAGCTGTTGGCTACACATGAAGTCTGTGAGTAAGTGATTTTCTTTTCATTACAGCAATAACCAAAAAAAGTAAATCAATATGCGATACTATTATAATGATACAGGAACTTAGGACTTATGTATTTACTCTGTGTCTTACATCAGGAAGAAATTAAACTAGTGAATTTAGGAATCCGAATCACATGTGTAAGAGTGGGCTTGGTGAAGAACACAAATAATTAAATAAGGTTTAGATTAAAATAAAATACACTTACAGGACTATGAGATGTAAAATCTTTAAAATGGGCATACCAAAATACAATGTTGCCTTTCCTTTATGCTAAATTACAGTTCAATAATAAAGAGATAGTAGCATTTATGAGTCACTACACAAAACAATGATTCAGATCCAGGATCTATTTATAACAAAATGATAAACTATATAGCAATAAAATCCAATGTTCAAAATCAATGTTATCAAGTAGAGTACAAGTCTAGTGGAAGACAGGTAACATAAATTACCTATATAATTATGTAATATACACAGTGCATATGTATCTCAAAAATTATGGGGCTGAGGAAATGGGAAATAAAGGAGTGGAGAAGGGTACTCAGGTAAAATAATAAAACAGATTTTGTTTAAAAGCAGAATTTTCTTAAGAGTTTCCAGTTAAACACGTAGGTTGAGTTCTTGCATTTACATTCACTGTTTTCCAAAAATCATACCAAAATGTAAAGAAATAAAATATGAACCTAAAAGGACAAAACAGGAGAAAACATCAGATCAGCAACATCAGAAAAATGTTGAGACAAAAGCCAGATGGGAGACAAGCAAATACTTAGTAAACAGAAAATCGAGGTGTCTGCAGGAGATACCAAAGGGAAACACATGCTAAACATCAAGCATGATCATGTGCTCAAAAAAGAAACAAGAAAAATGAATCCTGTCCCATACTGAATTACACCTACCCCACAGATAACACACCCTTTAGGATTCCTTAGAGGAAAAGCTGAAAAGCCCTAGAGAAAAGATCCTTTAGATACTGACATTTGAAAAGGCTTGCTTAATGTCTAAATACCCCTTAAGAGGGACAAGCTAAACAAGCTAAACGTCATTCAACTAGAGCTTCCTATCAGGTACCTGTATGAATGGACAATCAGCGACTGATAGACATTATAGAAAGGAATCTGTGGCAGGCAGAATTCTCGAGACAGCCCCTTAAAATTCTTGCTCAATCATACAATCATACACTAATCTAGCAACTGCCATGAAGAGACTTTGCAAATGGAATTAAGGCTACTGATCAACTGATTTTAGGGAGATTATCCTGAATTATCTCAGTGGGTCCAAAGCAATCACAAGAAGTCTGCCTAACAGAAAAGAAAAGCAGAAGGAAGCAGAGGAGAGATAAGACAGGAGAGGTCATATAGACTTGAGAAGTAAGAAGATCTGGACTTGCTGTTGCTGACTTTGAAAAAGGAGGGTCACAAGTCAAGGAATTCAGGAGGCCTCTAGAAGCTAACAAGGAGATCAAACCAGTCAATCCTAAAGAAATCAACCCTGAATATTCACTGGAAGGACTGATGCTCCAATACTTTGGCCACCTGATGCAAAGAGCTGACTCATTAGAAAAGACCCTGATGCTGGGTGAGATTGAAGGCAGGAGGAGAAGGGGGCAACAGACAGGATGAGATGGTTGGATGGCATCACCAACTCAATGGACATGAATTTGAGCAACCCCAGGGGACAGTGGAGGACAGGGAAGCCTGGTGTGCTGCAGTCCATGGGGTTGCAAAGAGTTGGACATGACTTAGCAACTAACAACAAGACAGAGTAGTAAGAATGTGATTTACTCTCCTGCTTTATTTAAACAATAAAGGAATAGGAAAGAAAGTTTTTTAGATATTAGACAACAAGGAGCACAGGAGAGGAGAAAAAACAATGAGCTCTTTGAGTATACCAGCTTACTGTCTAGAAGTAGTTCAGGGTGGGGAGGGGGCAGAGTCAGGTCTTGCTGAGTTGAGACATCTGAGATGGAACCCAGGGAGGCCAAGATGACTAGAATTTGTGGGTCAGAGTACCAGAGAGAAGAGGGCTCTGGAGATCTGCAGTTATCCTCTGGAATCTGGGTGAATATGGATCTGTGCATCTGTGAGGGAAAGTTTTCCTAATACACTGGATATTGAGAAGAATCCCCAGAAGAAAATTAACTCCAGATTAATGGACTTGACCTTAACGCTTACAAGCAAGTATCAAAAGGATCCAACTGATTCCAGGTAATCTGACTGAAAAACAAAACAAAACAAAAAACAACCCCCCCCACCCCAACATTACTTAAAGGAATACATAAAGAAATCCAGCCAACAGTGTAAAATTAACAGACTCTAACATTCAAACAGAAATTACCAGACAAAAAAGAGGCAGGAAAATACAACCCATTATCAGGAGTAAAGTTGAAGGGGGGTGTAACAGATTATATAATCAATTATAGAATTAAGGATATAAACAATTATAGAATCAGTAATCAAAGATATGAAAATGGCTATTATAAGTACACTCCACATGTTTAAGAAAGGAAAGGCATAAAAATAACGAAGAAAAAAATTAAAATTTATGTATTTTTAAAAGGCCCAGACCAAAATTCTAGTGATGAAAACTACATCTGAAATGAACACTGGATGGGATTAACAGAAGATCAATGAATTTGAAGATAGCAATGAACACTATCCAAGACGAAACTGAGAATAGACCAAAAAAAGGAAGAGAACATCAGCAACTTAGAGAAGAATAACAATTGCTCTAGCACATACGAAACAAGTCCAGCAAATGAGAGCAAGTGTGGGAAGGGACACCAAAAATTATCTGAAAAACTAATGGCTGAAAATTATACAAATTTGATAACTATAAATCCATAAATGTAAGAATTACAATAAAAACAGAATAAACTTAAAACTATGCCAGGACACATCAGAATATGAAGTAAAGTCAGACAAGGAGAAATATTCATGTATCACTTATAAGTGGAATCTACAAAAATGACACAAATGAACTTTCCATTTACTCTTAATAAGGCTCTTCACTTGTAAAGCCTGCCATGTCAGAACTCAGCTTATATAAAAGAACTTGGCATGCCTTTGCCAGAAGGGTTTCTTTAAAAAAGTAAAGTAAAATATAACACAGAACCTCATTTAATCACTACACAGGAGCATTTTCTTACATAACAAAAGAAAACCGAGATAATTCTTAACAAATAAAAAACTAAGAAAGTAGTCTGCCAAAAGTCACACAAGAAAAGAAACAGACAATTTGAGTAAGCCTATACCTATTTAAAAACTGAATCAATAATAACCTTCCAAAACAGAAAGCACTAGGGCCAGACAGGTTCACTTAAATTCTACCAAACATTTTTTCCAGTTTTATTGAGGTATGCCAACACTGTGTAAGTTTAAGGTGTAGCATAATGACTTGACTTACACACACTGTGAACTTACATATACCGATAACTACAGTATTTCCCTTGTGTTAAGAACTTAGGATCTACTCTCTTAACAACTTCCAAATAGTAGTGTTAATTCTTGTCAACATGCATATACCGCATCCGACTGCTTAACTTATCTTGCACCTTTTGACCTTGTTTGCATGTCTTGGCTATTATAAATAATGCTGTTATGAACATGGGGGTGCGGTTACCGCTCTGACCCAGTGTTTTAATTTCCTTCGGCTATGTTCCCAGAAGTGGAACTGCTGGGTCATATGGGAGAGTCTACTTTTAGTTTTTTGAGGAACCTCCACAGTTTTCCTTAGTGGCTACACCAATTTACAGTCCCACCAAAAGTGCACAAGGGTTCTCTTTTCTCTACATCCTTGCCAGCATGTTATCACTTGTCTTTTTGATGATAGCCATTCTAACAAGACTAACATCACCAACTCGAAGCTCCAGGAGCTGGTGATGGACAGGGAAGCCTGGTGTGCTTGTAGTCCATGGGGTCGCAGAGTCGGACACGACTGAGCGACTGAACTGAATTCTAACAAATAAGCTATATCTCCTGTGGTTTTAATTTGTATTTCCCTAATGATCAGCAGTGATGTGAACATTTTCACGTGCCTTGTTGACCATTTGTAAAACTCCTTTGGAAAATGTCTATTCAGGTCTTTTGTCCATTTTTTAAATTGGGTTATTTGGGGGATTTTGATATTGAGCTCTTTATATATTTTGGATACTAACTCCTTATAAGATATATGGATTGCAGATATTTTTTCCTATTCCATAGATTATACTTCATTTTGCTGATCATTTCTTTTGCTGCATAGAAATTTTGTTGTTTGATGTAATCCCACCTGTTTATTTTTGCCTGTGCTTTAGATGCTATATCCAAAAAATCATTGCCAAAACCCATGTCAAGGAGCTTTCCTCCTTGACCTTTGAGGAGGAAATTATACTAATACTCTACAATCTCTTTCATTACTCTTCTCTAATTCATTCTATGAGGCTAGCATTACTTTTAATACTAAAATCAAACAAAGACACTGCAAGAAAACTATAGAACAATATCTCTAATGAACATAAATGCAAAAATATTTAATAAACTACTAGCAAATCAAATTCAATAATGTATTTATAAAAAATAATTACACATCATACCATTAAAGAAATAACTGATAAGCTAGACTTTATTTCTGCTCTGTGAAAGAAACTGCCAAAGAAAAAGAAAAGCCACTGACCAGGATAAAATATTTGCAAGTCATATCTGACAAAGGATTATTACCCAAAGTATACAAATAACTATTAAAATATAACAGTAAAAAAAACAAAAAGCTTGACTAAAAAATAGGGCACAGACTTTTAAACAGACACCTCACCAAAGATGTATAGGTGGCGAATGAACATATAAAAATATGTCCGACATTTTATGTCATCATTAAAATGCAAAATTATAACAGTGCTAAGCCACTACACATCTATCAGAATGTCCACAATGGAGAACACTGAAAACACCAAATGCTGGTGAGGATTAGAGCAATGAAAACTCGTTCACTACTGAATGTGAACACAACATGACATAGCTACTCTGGAAGACAGTTTAGCAGTTTCCCACAAAACTAAGCATTTTCCTACCATACCAACAACTATTCGCCTTAGAATCTACCCAAAGGAGTAAAAAAAAAAGGTTCACAAAAAAACCTGCACATAAATGTTTATAGCAGCTTTATTATAGTTGCAAAATTTGGAAACAACAAAGATATCTGTCAGTAGGTATGGAAAGTAAACATCCAGACAATGGGATATTAAAAAAATGAGTTATCAAGCCATCAAAGGACATGAAGGAACCTTAAATCTGTATTACTAAGCAAAAGATAATCTGAAAAAGCTATATATGATTCCAACTGTACGACATTCTGTAAAAAGCAGAATTACGGAGACAGGAGAGAGATGAACTGTTGCCATGGGTTGGTAGTGGAGGGATAGAAAGGCAGAGCACTGATTTACAGAACAGCAAAGCTATTCTGTATGGTATTATAAAAATGGTTATACATCTGTTCAAACTTGTGGACTATACAATATCAAGAGTAAACCCTAACGTAAACCATGGAGTCTGGGTCATAATGATGTGTTAATGAAGGTTTATCATTGTAACAAATGTCCCACGCTGGTGTGGAGTGTTGACAGTGGGGTGGGTGTATGTGTGGGAATGAGAGTAAACAGGAACACTCTGTACTTTCTGCTCCATCTTGCTGTGAACCTAGAACTACTCTAAAAAAAGTTTATTAATTTAAAAAAATTGATAAGCGATATAAACAAGCAATTCAAAAAAGAAACTGAAATGGCCAGTTAAGACATAAAAACATAGCTATCTTTAATAAACTAAAATTTTTTTCACTCAGAGAAACAAACACTAAAAACTGACAACATTCAAGTGTTAGTGATGGCTTCAGGCAAAGGGTTTTCACACACTGCGAGCTGGAATGTAAACCGGTATAACCACTTGGGAGTGCAATTTGACAGTATCCGAAATGAATCATGTATACACTTAAAACAAAACAATTCTACCTTCTACACAAACACAAAAGAGAAATTCCACCACACATGTACAAAATAATGTAAGATACTGTACAACAACTACAGTAACATGTTTTTTGAGTATATACACTCACAGATATGAATATGTATACATGCATGTATGTGTATTTATGTATTTTCATAAGTACACACGAACTGGAAAGATACACACAAACTTTTATGACAGTAGCTTCTTTATAAAGAGAAATTAGACAAGAATACAAATCAAGAACTTTACCTATATTATTTGACTTTAAAAGTTTAGCAAAATGACAAAATATCAACTATTAATTCTAGTGATATTTAGGTGAATGTTACATAAGTCTTAGTATTTTTCTTCTTAGAAATTCCATTAAACATAAAAAAACCTTGTAATTTGAGTTATTAGATCACATCAGTACTGTCCTATATTTCCCCCAAATCTATGGTACAACAGAATTATGTACTAATGATGACACTGATTCAGATTTTCTCTGATGGTTAAATACTTCCTGTCATATGACAGAACTGGGTCAACCAAATGTAATCCACATCTCACTTCAGAAAACATAAACAGAACTGCTACAAGAGTGGTCAAACTGTAGACTGGTTAAGGAAGGATGCCAACACACGTGGTCATTTCCTTAGGAACTGTGTCAGCCCTTCAGTGAAGGAAGTGACACAATCTGCCTGAATCAATGCAAATACTGATTTGCACTGAAACACTACAAAAGCTACATTCCTTGGAAAATAATGCCTGTTCCCTTCTCCTTTCCATAAAAATAAAGTCATCAGAAGGAGGTACTTAATAATAATAAATACACGACATACTTCTAGAAAGGAAAGAGCTCTACTAGACTCCTGTTCTAGTTTAACTCAGTATTTCTTTATCTTAAATATAAAAACCTTTAAGAATAAAGTAATAATTTCACATATAAACAAGCACAGCACTCACCCCAATCCCTACTCCTTGAGATAAACTCACTGTCAGCCATATACATAACATAAAACTCATAATTTCATGAAGAATTAATATAGTACTTACTAAATGTCTTGCAGATGTCAGAAACAGCTTTGAAGACTCTATCAGAGAAATTCACTTTCACCTTTACATACTTCATGTTGGGAAGTTGCAGGCGGAGCAGCTTGTGCTGGGGGGTGAACTGAAGCTTAGCATCTGCCTGAATGCCATACTTATCCAAGGTCCAATGCGTCTTGAGAAGCCAAGTTCTTTTCTTTTCCCACCACAGAGCATGGTCAGACCAATCTTTTTTTACATCTATTAAAAAAAAACAAACAAAACACTTAAAAATCTGCAGGACTGCCTTGAGAGAAATTACAAGCAGAAAACTAAGTAGTGAAAGTGAAAGTGAAGTCGCTTGGTCGTGTCCGACTCTTTATGACCCCATGGACTGTAGTCTACCAGGCTCCTCAGTCCATGGAATTTTCCAGGCAAGAGTACTGGAGTGGGTTGCCATTTCCTTCTCCAGGGGATCTTCCCAACCCAGGGACTGAACCCGGGTCTCCCACATTGCAGGCAGACGCTTTACCATCTGAGCCACCAGGGAAGCCCAAGACTAAGTAACTAGGTATTTAATATGAACAATTAGTTAAATACTAAGTGCCTGTTATGTGATAAGTAATACTACAGAAATACTAAAAGAAATACCAAACAGCTGAGAAAACACTCTGTCCTTGAAAGCTAATATAGAGGACAGCAGAGGCAGAATACGCAGGGTAATTAATAATGCTTAAAGTAGACACACACATGACAAACTAAGTATGACACACATATGACAGAGTACGCACTCTCTGTAAGCATTCAGAGAACAAAGAGGACCCTGGCGACTGGAATCAAAAGGATGAATAAATAATGAGATGGAGTTGGTGGATTCTTAGCCCAGCTTTGAGCAAGGGACAGTATTCGGATGGTAAAGCTGGTGAGAAAGCTGAGGCATGAGGCTGCAAAAGCATGTTGAGGCTAAGGGGTGGTGAGAAGTAAGATGAAACAAAAATGAACAAAAACCACTATCCTAGGTAAAGAAGAGCCTGGAAAAGAAAACATCCATGAGTAACACTTAACTCGAGAGAAAACACAAAAAAACTACATCCCAACCACACACCCAAATATATTCCAAGAAAAGTAACTTTTCCCCCCAATATATTTTGGCACAAGAAAAAAACATTAAAAAAAAAGAAGAAATATTAATACTTGTTAAACTATTTAACACTCATATACAATTAAATTAAAAGAAACTAAATAAAGAAGGAGTTGGACTATAAAGAGAGCTGAGTGCTGAAGAATTGATGCTTTTGAACTGTGGTGTTGGAGAATACTCTTGAGAGTCCCTTGGACTGCAAGGAGATCCAACCAGTCCATTCTGAAGGAGATCAGCCCTGGGATTTCTTTGGAAGGAATGAAGCTAAAGCTGAAACTCCAGTACTTTGGCCACCTCATGAGAAGAGTTGACTCATTGGAAAAGACTCTGATGCTGGGAGGGATTGGGGGCAG
>SJYV01016253.1:107368-153804 GCA_006410875.1 Neotragus pygmaeus | reverse complement strand
AGCATATTGGGCACCTAATGACCTGGGGAGTTTCTCTTTTGGTATCCTATCATTTTGCCTTTTCATACTGTTCATGAGGTTCTCAAGGCAAGAATACTGAAGTGGCTTGCCATTCCCTTCTCCAGTGGACCACGTTCTGTAAGACCTCTCCACCAGGACTCGCCTGTCTTGGATTGCCCTGCAAGCATGGCTTGGTTTCACTGAGTTAGACAAGGCTGTGGTCCTAGTCTGATTAGATTGACTGGTTTTCTGTGAGAATGGTTTCAGTGTGTTTGCCCTCTGATGCCCTCTTGGAACACCTACCATCTTACTTGGGTTTCTCTTACCTTGGGCGTGGGGTATCTCTTCACGGCTGCTCCAGCAAAGCACAGCTGCTGCTCCTTACCTTGGACGAGGGGTATCTCCTTACCGCCGCCGTTCCTGACCTCCAGTGTGGGATAGCTCCTCTAGGCCCTCCTGCGCCTTTTAGTGCTTTCCTGGTGGCTCAGGAAAGAATCTGCCCCAGTGCTGGGGACCTGGGTTCAGTCCTTGGGTCAGGAAGATCCTCTGGAGAAGGGATCAAATTTACAATTCCTCTGTCCTTTCATTGTCTCATCTCTTGAAACAGGAATTGTGATAGCATTTACCACTTAGCATTTTTGTGAGGATTAAGTGAGAGTATGTTAAATGCTACTGGTACGTGCTAAATGTTCAGAAATAAATCTTGGTGCTGTTGGTATCATCCATTTGATTTTCAAGCCAGGAACTTTCTATCCTTCCTTTTCACCTTCCAGCTGTCCTCTCTCATCTGTAATTGGTATCAGTGAGACCTGTGATTCTAATTTAGACATATCCCTCACATTTGGCCCCTTTTTAGCTTCTTCCTTAGAAAAGGTCCTACTCCCAGAATATTGCAGTAAATTTCTTGTGCCAGGTTTTTTCTTTTTCTGATTCACTCTCTGTAATCCCATCATAATTACCTTCATAGAACCATCTGATTTAGAGCCACTATTGTCTATAGAACAGTTACTCTTGGTACGTGTTAGAACTCCCACATTAAGACCCAGGTAAAACGTCCCCTTTTCTTCAGAGCCTAGCCTAATCAGTCTTCCACGTTTAAAGTTGTTTCCTCCTGTTGCATTTTGCTCTTTTATCTTTTTATCTCATTATATTTGTCTGTGTCCCTCACTTGAACAGCAAGAACCTCTAGGATGGGAATTCTGAGATAAGTGTACCTTAAGTATATATTCCCATGGCCTAGCTTAGGATCTGGCATATAGCAGGTCCTTGGAAAATGTTTATCAATTCATTTATTGGTTGTGTATCCAAAGAGCAACACTTTGTCCAGTTTGCTTATTTCCCTTTTTGGAAGTCTGAGTGATTAAAAAGACAAGAACTTGAGAGTAGTCCTGTGTTTCAGGAATTGGTGAGGAAAGCAGAAGGGTAAAGCTCTTCTATTGTGAGGAACCTTTTTTTTTTTTTAGCAAAAAAAAAAAAGAAACCTTGGCCTAAGGCAATAAATCCTAGCTGGGAAGAGGAAGGAGGCCAGTTAATTCCTACAGTATATGAAGGATAAGGAGGGAGTAGCCAAGTGTGCTACTTTTAGCAGGGGAGCTTCTCTCCCTCACCACTTAGCACCTCCATTGTTTTTAAGCTTCTCTTCCCTCCAGCCCACACTGCAGGTGCCACTTAGCAGTTTTCCTTACATCTCTAGCTGAACATCAACCATATATTCTGCAAAAAGCCTTATGATATCAGTTTAGTGAAATATTTCTCATAGTATACTTTGGACTAGTTTAGATTTGGGTAATAGTCTGATTTGGAATCTATTTATAATGTTTCCTTGTGGCAAATCTAAATTCTAAGACTCAAAAGAATTTTTTGAACATAATCATTGCATTACTGTAAGGATTGTCTTGAGCAAAAGATGA
Source organism: Neotragus pygmaeus (assembly GCA_006410875.1). Lineage (NCBI taxonomy): Eukaryota > Metazoa > Chordata > Mammalia > Artiodactyla > Bovidae > Neotragus > Neotragus pygmaeus. Next base: position 151,894 of record SJYV01016253.1, on the reverse strand, counting down.
TGTGAGAAAGAAGAGGAAGTCGATATGGTTTGATTCCCCATGTTTTGGAGAATCTGTGCCACACTTAGCGTAGACATGTTTTAATTCTGAATTTGAAGAAGAAAAAAATGAATTTTTAAACATAGAACTAAATAAATCTTACATATTATTTTTCATGTTGGTTTAAGAGTAACTTCCTTGTTGTTTTCTTTTTTGTTTGTTTGTTTACCAGACTTTAAACTTACTTTGTTTTAGGGTATAGTCAGTGAACAATGTTGTGGTAGTTTCAGTGAGCAGCAAAGGGACTCAGGCAACATATACAGGTATCCATTCTCTCCCAAACCTGCCTCGCATCTAGGCTGGCACATACCATTGAGAGCATGTGCTGTACAATAGGCCTTTGTTTGTTATACCTTTTAAATATAGCAGTGTGTACATGACTATTCCACAAGTCCCTAATTATCCCTTCCCCCTGCAACCATAAGTTCATTTTCTAAGTCTGTGAGTTTCTTTCTGTTTTGTAATAAGTTCATATGATCATTTCTTCTTAGTTTTCACATGCAAAGGATGTCATATATTTCCCCTTCTCTTTCTGACTGACTTCACTCAGTATGGCACTCTCTAGGTCTCTCCATGTTGTGGCAAGTGGCATTATTTCATTCTTTTTAATGGCTGAGTAATACTCCGTTGTATATATGCACCACATCTTTATCCATTCCTCTGTCTATGGACATTTAGGTTGCTTCCATATCTTGGCTATTATAAATAGTGCTGCAGTGAACATTGGGGTTTTTCTCTGGATATATGCCCAGGAGTGGGATTGCAGGGTCATATGTAGCTCTGTTTTTAGTTAGTTTTTTTTTTTTTTTNGGATGAGATGGCTGGATGGCATCACGGACTCGATGGACGTGAGTCTGAGTGAACTTCAGGAGTTGGTGATAGACAGCAAGGCCTGGTGTGCTGCAATCCATGGGGTTGCAAAGAGTTGGACCCGATTGAGCAACTGAACTGAACTGAAATAAAGAAAAGTGTAATTTACACAAGATTTGGCTACCTCCAGATATAGCAGATCATAGCAATAAATTTACCAATAAAATCCAATTTCTGCTGGTTATTAAAGTAGCAATAAAAGTAAAGAATGTGGGGATCAATTATATGATGAACTAGAACAGGGGGGAACAGGATATTAAAACAACAACATAGCAAAACAAAGCTTTCCAGAGAAGGGGGAAAAATAAAACTATCATCATGATTCTGATATAAAGCTCATTTTAATACAGTTTTTAAAAGAACTGGTCTATTTTAAGAAGATAAGTTTAAAAGTATATACTAAACCTGAAACTTTTTTTAGCACAACTTGTCTCCCTGAAAGCCTCCGATAGTAAAACATCAAATTACCACACTATGAGCCTAGAAACACCTTCTGTAATGTTGAAAGGTAACTGATACAATTCTCATTATGGAAGAAACAGATCACAAGAGGGAAAAAGGCCTTCAATTTCCCCAGATAGTAAAAAAAATATTTTAATGAGTAAGTACTTTAATGGGAAAACTGTGACTTGTGATTTTACAGCATTTTGAAATTTCAGTATTTGTTTTGGGAAAGCCCTGTCAATTATATTATTTGAAGACTGGCTGCAGAAATACATATTTTACAACTACTTACTTGTGACAAAATGTATTCAATATATAGTACCTAGTCTCTTAAATTACTTTCCAGCACAGAATTTATCAACTTTTAGAAACAGTAAATCCAATCTGGCTCACAAGCAGATAACCAAGACTGGGACCTTTCTGTATACTATGAGGTGAATGTCTCACATGTTACAGATGGTTTACTGTATTCTTTAGGAACAAAGAGTCAAAGACAGAACAAGATCATTTGTAAAGAATGACAGTAACCACTGCAGAATAAGGCTGAGCTGAATCGAAGAAATGGTAGATTGGTATCTAACACTTTCTTTTTCAGCCCATTCACTTCCGCTACCAATGTCAATCATTAAGGAAGCCAAAACATGTATTTCCAGTGCAGGGAGAAGACAGGAAAAGGCTGTACGCGGCNAGGCTGAGCTGAATCGAAGAAATGGTAGATTGGTATCTAACACTTTCTTTTTCAGCCCATTCACTTCCGCTACCAATGTCAATCATTAAGGAAGCCAAAACATGTATTTCCAGTGCAGGGAGAAGACAGGAAAAGGCTGTACGCGGCTAATAATAGTAGTTTTGTTAATAATGACTTAAGTCATTTGGATTTCCTTTGTCTTATATCAAAAGACAATCCTGAAATAAGAACTCTGGTGCAAGTAGCTTATTGAGGTGGGATGGGGGAGGGGGAGATCCCAGGAAGCATACCTGAGGGGATTAGGAAAAGTGAGACATGGGAGAAAAGTCATTAACTTCTGTGGATAACTGGAGTTCAGTCCTGCAAGAGCCCCTCTGAAGAATCGCATAAAACATGACTTAGAATTCTCCTCCTAAGGAAAGAGAAAGCTGGGGGATCTATCCAGTTGGTTGAGGATTGCTCTTACGGCCATTAAATTCTCAGCATTTCCCCAGCTGCCATGCATGGGGCTGACCACCCTGCACTCAAGCACTTAACTCACCAAACCCTAAATATTTACTACATGGATTTTTACAGAAAGACTTCATAGGCCCAGATTCAATAAAATCTCAACCTTGCATCAATTAGGCTTCAAACGCTGACCTCAAAACAAGTACTTCCTATGATCTTCCTCTTTAGAATCTAAACCTCCCCATCAATTCCACCTTGGTTTTTTATACCAAAGGAACAGCCCCCCTGCATCTATTAAGAATAAACATAGGGGAGAAGGACATGTAATCTAAAGATTATGTACTAGAACACTATGAACAGTTTGTTTACCCACAGAAAGAGAAAGACTCTCTTACTGACTGGAAACAGTGGTAAAATCAATCTTTTTTATCAACAGAAAACAGTGGGTAAGTAGCAATATAGGAAAGAAAAATTACCCCAAATAAAAACAGAAACGGGACACCAGGAAAGATCTGAAGTGTCAACACTGCACACACCAGCAAACAAAAACAGAAAAGCAGGCATTCTGACAGTAAAAAAAAGCAATTAGTTTTAGAAGATGGAATAGTTGAAGGGACAATAGTCCAGTGGTTAAGAATCCGCTATCAGTGCAAGAGAGAAATCTGAGTGATACAATGAAGACCCTGCATGCCACAGCCAAGATCCAAAGCAGCCATAAATAAATAAGATGGAATGATTAGCCTATGATGTTTGTTCCAATAGTATAATTTTGGTAGCATTCCTGAAGACTCAAAATGCCAGCAACCTAATCAGCACTAACCACAAGAGAATCACTACTACAGAAGAAACAAACAGCATCTGTAAAATATTCATTAATTACACAAATATCTACTGAACATTTACCAGAAAGCACTACTCTAGTGCTAGAAATACAGTGATGAGAAGAACAAAGTTCCCACATATTTGAAGAAAGCCAATATGATTCAAACTGAAGAGGTGAAACACCAGAGAGCTTGGCAGAAGCCCTGTACACCATAAGGTTGTTCAGCTTTTACTCTTTCTGAGTATGAGAGAAGCCACTAGAGCAGTGTTTTTCACAGCCTGTCTGGCATTAGAATTATCCGAGCAACTTTTCAAATAGAGTAATGCCTGGACTCAGCCCAGATCACTTTGGGTGTGGGTCCAAAACTTGATTTTAAGCAGGGGAGTGATTTTTTATTTCAAAGTCATCAAATAATTTTGAAGAATGCAGGGGTAGGGCTGAGCATGAGTGAAATTCAGAGGCCATGCAAGAAGTTAGCATGGGAGTGGACAGGATGAAAGTTTGAATTACAATGGCTGGGCAATGAGGAAGTAGAAATAAGGAATACAGACAACTTTTCCTGATCATTTTGTTATACTGGGGAGTAGAATCATGGATGGTAGATGAACAGAATGTCATAGTGTCATTTCAAAACTTGTTAGAGGCTTGACTGAGCTCTCTTAAATATGCAAGACAACATTTTCCTACTTACTAGAAAATCTTTCTTTAGTTTTGGCTCTGTATTACACTGTGTATCTTATTTTGAAGCTAATATCTACATGTCATGTCCCACAGCTGGCTCCACTACAGATATCACAAGAATATATTTACTCTATTCAGAAGTAGCAAAAACAACTTTACACTCTGATGAAAATCCTGAGAAAGATGATGATAAACCAATTGAGAATCATTCACCAAGGCAAACGTAGAGCTAACCGCACCTCAAAAATACTTAACTATACAAATTGTGTGTATGTGTGTATGTAAAACTGTGTATCTTAATGTAATAGCTCCTTCATTTCAACCCAGGCAGACTGAAACACTGTAAATTTAAGGCCAACAGGATCAGAGCTAGTACTGGGCAATCCTACCATGTTTCTTCTGTTCACCACTGCATCTCAAACTTGCCAACCCTCCTCAAATGCCTGTGTACCTCCTTCTCCTCAGCAGACAACCATGGATTCTACTTCAGAAAACAGAGACGCCATCGGATTGAAACTATTTCACCTAAGGGCCACCCAAATGTACAAAGCTTCTTGCATCTGTGCCAGTATGGGTCTCCTGCCTTTGAGTTATGATGAAATGTCTCTCCTCCTAATTATCTGAAAACACCCCAGCTACCCATGCTCTGCTGCCATTCCCACCTTCTATAAACCACGTACTCCTCACTCTGGCTCCTAGGTATCCCATCCATTCTTGTGACTTTACATGGCCTCTAGGCACTTACCTTCCTAGTTTTTATCTCCAGGATACCCTTCTGCTTACAGCACTAGTTTATACATCCTACTGACTACCCCACATCTCCACCAGCATGTCTCAGAAGAATGTCAAACTTAATATATGCAAAGTGTGTTGGCCACTCAGTCACGTCCAACTCTTCACAACTCCATGGACTATAGCCCACCAGGCTCCTCTGTTCATGGAATTCTCCAGGCAAGGATACTGGAGTGGTTGCCACATCCCGACCCAGGTATCGAACCCAGGTCTCCAGCATTGTAGGCAGATTCTTTACCATCTGAACTACTCAGGAAGGGCCAATATATTCAAAACTTAATCCAATTTTCTCCTAGTTCTACTGTCATTAAATAGCCCTAAGAATCAACACAAGCTGCTCAAGCTAGAAAGCTAAAAGTAGTGAATTCTCTTTCCCTAGTCTGCACATTCATCAAGCCCCTCAGCTCCACTTCCCTACATCTCCACTTCGGTCTCCACTGGCACCATCCTACTTCAGGTCATCATTATTATCTCTTAAACCAACTACTGCCAAGAGCCCCCTGTCTAGTATCCTTGATTCTATCCAGCACTTTCTACGCGACAGCCAAAGTGATCTATTGAACACTTTCATGTCAATCCCCCTGCTGAAAATCTTTTAACAGCTTGCAATTGCACTGAGAATGAAAACCAAGTGACTTTTAGTCTACAAACTTTCACCCAGTACAGCCCATCTACTCTTCCTCTGCCAAGGCCACACCTACCTTCTTTTTATTCCAAGAACTGTCTAGTAAGTAAGCTTTTTTTGCCTCAGTGGCTTTGCAAATGTCACTACACTCTCTGAATGTCTAGTTTTCTCTTGTCTCCCGAATTTTAAATTCCATAGTCTCAGAGAAGTTTCTCTTAACCACTCTAAGACTTCCACTGTCCTATGTCCCTCCTTTATTCTCTATTTCAGTACACTGTAATATCACTTATCAAAATGTGCATTCATTTTCTTTGTTGTTCCTGGGATGGGAGGGTTTCTTAATTTCCTACTAAACACTGAGAAAACAAGGACAATGCCTGTTTTGATCACCATTATATTTCTAACACATTGCACAGGTGACTGGCACATGTTCGATAAACGAAACCTCATACTGAAAATTGTAAAGATCCTTCATTACATCAAGAAAACATTAATCCCAGAACAAGCCTACCTAAGAAGACACAAGACTTGTACTCTGAAAACTATAAGATGCCAATGAAAGAAATTGAAGAAGACATAAACAGATGGAGAGATATGTCATGTTCACGGACTGGAAGAATCAACAGTCAAAATGACTATACTACCAAGGCAATCTACAGAGTCAATGCAATCCCTATCAAAGCACCAATGGCATTTTTCACAAAATTAGAAAAAAAAACAACCTCAAAATTTGTATGGAGACACAAAAGATCCCGAACAGCCAAAGCAATCTTGAAAAAGAGAAACAGAGCTGGAGGAATCTGGCTCCCTAACTTCAGACTATACTACAAAGCTACAGTCATCAAAACAGTATGGTACTGGCCAACAACAGAAATATAGATCAGTGGAACAGTATAGAGAACCCAGAAATAAGCCCATTCACCTATGGTCAATTAATCTATGACAAAGGCAGAACTACACAATGTTGGAAAGACAGGCTCTTCATCAAATGGTGCTGGGAAAATTGCACAGCCACATGCAAAAAAATGGCATTAGATCATTCCTTAACTCCAGACACAAAGATAAGCTCATAATGGATTAAAGACCTAAATGTGAGACTGGATACTATAAAACTCTCAGAGAAAAACATAGGCAGAACACGCTCTAACATAAATCACAGCAACATCTTTTCTGATTCCTCTCCCAAAATAATGAAAATAAAAGCAAAAATAAACAAATGAGACGTAAACTCAAAAGCCTTTGTACAGCAAAGGAAACAATAAACAAAATGAAAAGACAATCTACAGATTGGGAGAAAATATTTGCAAATGATGTGACCAATAAAGGATTAGTCTCCAAAATTGAGAAACAGCTCATGACACTTAATAGCATCAAAACAAACAACCCACTGAAAAAATGGGCAGAAGACCTGAATAGACATTTCTCCAAAGAAGACACACAGATAGCCAATAGGCACATATGTTCAATATCACTCGTTATTCGAGAAATACAAATCAAAACTACAGTGAGATATCACCTCACACCAGTCCGAATAGCTATCATCAAAGAACCCATAAACGACAAATGCTGGAGAGGTTCTGGAGAGAAGGCAAACCTTCTACACTGTNTATTTGCCAACTAAGGTGCAACTCAGGTGTCCTTCAATGGGCAAACGGATAAATAAACTGTGGTATACCCAAACAATGGAATATTACTCTGCAATAAAAGGAAATGGGGAAAGAATTTGAAAAAGAATAGATACATATCTATGTATAACTGAATCACTTTGCTGTACACCTGAAACTGACACAATATCATTAATCAACTATGCTCCAATATGAAATTTAAAACTCTAGATAAAATAATCATTGAAAAGAAATGAGCTCTCAAGCCACACACACACACACACACACACACACACACACACACAAAGAAAAAACTCAAATGCAAACTACTAAGTAAAAGAAGTTAATCTAAAAAGACTATGGACTGTATGATTCCCTGGTCAGGGTACTAGATCCCACATGCTACAACTAAAATCCAGCACAGCCGAAATTAATTTTTAAAAAATAGATACACACACACTCACAACTGAATACAAGCAAGATTCACAGAATCTGATAGGAGGTTGATTGCATTAATGTCAACATCTCAACTACAATATTGTACTGTAGTTTTTATGGTTGTAAACTCAGTAAAGGATACTCAGGATTCTTGCTGTATTATTTACTATAACTGAATATGAGCCTACCATTGTCTCAGTCAAAAATCAATTTCAAAAAATTGGTAACTAAAGAGAAATAATTCTCTTTAATTCTTCATTTTTTAAGCATTTCCAGCAGCCTCTGCATTTCAGGGAAAACAAATGAAGACAGATCTTTGCAGGAAAAGCTAGCTAACAATTTAGAAGGAATAATCAAATTAGAAAATCATCATTTGGTAACACCTAACAAGGTTACTGACTCATACCAAAATGATGCCAATATTAAACATATTAGGTGTGTTTTAACTACTCCTAAGTGGGAAAATGTAACCGTCTAATGAAGTAACCAGAGGTTTATTTCACTAAGAAGCAGACCATCACAGATATTTACATTTCCCGATGTGATACAATACAAATTGCACACTTCCTATGATTTGTCTAGATAAAAATGTTTTTGCATATGTCCTGTGAGATAATAGAAAACATATATTGGTGCTGCCCCCAGTGCCTGGCACAAAGCTCCTGAAACTCTTATAATTCCCCAAACGATAAGAGCAGGAAGTGCACCTTTGATTCTGTGGTGGTGGCTCTGGGTGGGCTCCTGGATGAGAGTTGATCACCAGAAAGACTGAGCCAGGATTAGAAGGGTGGGATTTTCAGCCCCACCTCCATTCTCCAAAGAGGGGAGAGGGGCTGGAAATGGGGTTATTAATAATCATTGTTTATACCTATGTCAGGAAAGGAAAGTCGCTCAGTCGTGTCCCACTCTTTGAGACCCCATGGACTGTAGCCTACCAGGCTCCTCTGTCCATGGGATTTTCCAGGCAAGAATACTGGAGTAGATTGCCATTTCCTTCTCCAGGGGATCTTCCTGACCCAGGGATCAAACCCAGGTCTCCTGCATTGTAGACAGACACTGTACCATCTGAGCCACCAGGGAGGCCTCCATAAAATCCCAAAATATCAAGTTCAGGGAAATTCAGGTGGATTAGCACATCCTAGGTGAGTACTTAGTCATGTCCCAGGTAGGTACTTACTAAGTCCGAGTCTCAGTCATGTCCTACTCTTTGCCACCCCAAGAACTGTAGCCTGCCAGGCTCCTCTGTCCATGGGATTCTCCAGGCAAGAATACTGGAGCGGGTTGCCATTCTCTTTTCCAGGGAGAGTGATAGACCACAATTCCTGCACTCAGGACCCTCCCAGACCTCACTCTATCTCTTCATCTTTTGCATCCTTTATCATATCCTTTCTCTTTAAAACATCATAGTCTAGTGGAAGACAGAAATATGTTCATCAGCAATTACAGCATGATAAATAGTCTGAAAGATATGACAAATGCTGAGCTTCTATAGTTATCAGATCTCAAAATATATCTCTTCTGCCATAATACCTTTCTTTCATGTCATTTTCTATTTTCCAAGACCTTTGACAATACACTGAGAGCTTATTGACTATAGTCATAATAACATTTGAAGCACACCATTCAATTCAATTCGATTCAACAAATAATTACTGAGTACTTGTTCTATGCCAGGCATTGATCTAGGTTTTATGGGGAAAACAAAAAAATGAAGGGATAACAATTCATCTTCATGCAGCTTTCTGAGCCCAAAAGGACATAAAGCATGCTAAAGTTAGATGAGCAAGAAAGTCATTCTTTTCTTTAGATTCCCCACTGTGAGAGAGATTTTTTTTTTTTTTTTAATAGCAAAACTTTTCCTGTTACAGAAAAAGACTATTTAATAAATGTGGTAAGGATGCTAAATTAGGAATTTACCATTTTTCAAGCTCCAGTATAATCACTGATTCAGGCAAGGGTCATGGGCAGATGTGAAACTTACCGAATGCACCCAACCTACTTGAGTGGCTAAGATGCAGACACTGACAACACTCAGTACTGACAAAGATGAGGAGCAACACGGATTCTCATTCATTGCTGATGGGGATGCAAAATGGTATGGTCCTGCAGTTTCTCACAAAACTGAGCATACTTTTACCATACAATCCAGCAACCACACTGCTTGGTATTTACCCACAGGAGCTGAAAGTTTTTGTCCACAGAAAAATTTTCACACAGATGTTTTTAGCAGCACCACTCGTATTTGNGGGGCTGACGTCTATGGGGTTGCACAGAGTTGGACACGACTGAAGTGACTTAGGAGCAAATACTGAGTAAACTTGCTCTAAGATAATACATATTTAACTAAAATTCAACTTATTCTAATATATATGATTTCACCATTATGTGCTTCTCCCACTCCACTGCAAAAGATTTTCAGAAATTTTTATCTTGATATAGTCCACTATGAATGCACTGACGCTGCATCATGCTGACACTTCACTTCCATGAATTCAATCATAAGCCCTCAGAGGGAAAAAACTGAGGATTTCAACAACATAGACACCATTTCACTAAATAAGCACACCCTCCCCAAGGAGCACTAAGCAGGAGTATAAGGGAGCTGTCCAGTAACATAAGCGTTTCTCCCTATGTGCATCTTGCCAAACTCTGATCCTAGTATTTAAAGTATTTTTGTGTAACAAAGCCCCAAATGCAAGCCACTTTCATCTGTGGTCCAACTAAAGAAATTTATTTTTTGAATTTCTGAAGGAAAAACTAGCTATTTTATAATTCTATGAGATGGAATGAATGAATGGAAACCATACTTCACGATCACTTATCACTTTAAGGGACTTTTAAGGTAATCTGAACCAAAATCTTTGAGGGGTGGCATCATGTGTGCTAAATTCACAGTTTACCTTAATCCTAACACACAACTCCAACATAAATGTATTCTATTTCATTATTATAGCAAGAACATGATACACAATAAAGTGAGGATGACTTCTTTCCAAAGGCTACATCCAGAAACAGTAGCCTTTTGCTATGTAGTGAAACAAAGCATCTTTTAGCATTTTGAATCCTCACTACTTACTAAGCTCTGAATTCTACAGAGTAGAACAGTTTTAATACTTCTTGGTGATCTCCAAAGGTACATCAGGGAATCCCGTAAAACTGAGACTCCTCCTTACCTGCAACATTTATTTTTAAACGCAACTATTTTTATAATTTTATTCTCTGGTGTCTAATTTTTATAATCCTTAACCTTGATATTTTAACTCTTTTCTTAGAAAAAAAAAAATTAGCTTTGAAAATTGTTTTCAACAAAAAGTACAGTAAGTTTTTGAAATTCTACTTAAAGCTTTCAATCTGGATTAAAAAAAATCAAGTGTAATAACTTTTCATTTTCAGAATGAGGTATAAACATTGGGAAGATTGGTATGGAAATTCCTTGTCCAGTACTAACCTAAAGTCACAGATGCAAGAAGTTTCTGTGACATCAGGATATAATACCCTAAAGCCCACTTTTTCATGGTGTACACTCTATTTTCTTTTAAAAGATCTGTGCAGAATAACAAATCTCTTTTGTATTAAAATTTAAAAGGGATCATGTAGATCTTTGAATTAAAGTCATAAATCTAAGAATCACAGTTGAATGACCTTACCTGAAGCACACAAATTCTTTATAAAATTCTAAATATAAAGATGTTGCTGGAAGCATTATTTACTTTTTTAGCTTGCTTCATCAAAGTGCCTGAGTCTGGGATGAACACTGTACCTTCAAAACAAGGCTAACTTTCAAGGGCCAAATATTTGATCACAGACCTCTTCGAAAACCTAATGAAAGCTAAGACTCTGCAGAAAATTTCACGTGTGCACATACACACAAATTTTTAACACAATGCTGAAGGAAGGAGTCATCATAAAATCTACCAATCCCAGAGAAATAACTGTTATCACTGATTATGTGCAAGACAGCCTTAAAACATAATGCTCTGATATTTATTCATACATACTATGATGAAAATAAGAAGGATATCAAACAGGCATGAGTTTGAAAACATAGGTGAAGGTTGCTCTTCGGTGCCATAACTGCTCTGAGTGCAGAGCAGCCTGGTTCTGCTAACTGTCCATCCCTGCTCTACAACCCCCTCAGACATGAGACCCTGTACCATCTGATCTGTGCCATGACCTCCACCTCTTTTCATCTAAACTCTGCAAGCTTCTTTGATCCACTTCAGCTGTTGACAAGTAACCATCCAGTCTGCCCAATACCTTCAGTAACACAACTTACAGCTTCAGAAGGCAGGCAATTCCAGTTTTAGGCAACTCTGAAGAACGAAAAAGTTCTTTTCTAATCTGACGAGCCTGATTTGTAAGTCAAAATGCTGTCCAGAATTTCTCCTCTATTTACTTGCCAATAGGTAACAAAATAGCTTGCCTAATCTAATCTAATCCCAAAACCAGGAGCAAAAATTCACTAAACCCTACTTTTACCAAAGGGGAAAGTCAGAATTACACTAAAGAACATTTTCTACTTGAAAATCAAAANTGTGTAAAACCTTCATAGTTCAGTGTAGCCCGCTTTGGTTTTGCTTTTGTTTCCCTGGTCTGAGGAAACATATCCTCCAAAGTATTACTAAGACCAGCGTCAAAGAGCATGCGACCTGTGTTCTCTTTTACAAGGTTTATGTTTTCAGGTCTTACATTTAAGTTTTAATCCATTTTGAATTTATTTTTGTGCATGATGTGGGAGTAGTCCAGTTTGATTCTTTTACATGTAGCTGTCCAGTTTCCCCAACAACACTTATTGAAGAGGCTGTCTTTTCCCCACCGTATGCTCTTGCCTCCTTTGTCATGGATTAGCTGACCATAAAAGTGTGGGTTCATTTCTGGGCTCCCTACTCTGTTATATTGATTTATGTGTCTGTCTTTATGCCAGTGCCATACTGTTTTGATGACTATAGCTTTGTCACTAGCGATTTGAATATTTAAGGAGCCACTCTGGCTACGTTGTTGTTAGGGATTCAAGATGCCTTATGAATCAGAAAGGGCTTCATGGAGGTTTTTTCTAAACCAAACTCTAACCCACTGTAAATCTAACTCTAAGGGTTTTGTGCCTTGGAAAGCTGTGTGGTCAGCTGGTCAGTTTTTCTTTTCTTTCTACCACATTAATGCTGATTCAGGAAGACATTTCTGTTTGAACTCAAAGGATACCACTGAGCTTTCCTTCTCCTCCTGGTGACTTCAAAGGCAAAGAGAACCCTATGTGAGGTCTTCTTTTATTAATTGCACATATAACAGGGAACAGTCAGTCATCTGTGGCCAGTGGGAACTAACAGGTGAGTGTAGGTGAGTGTAGCGTGGCCAGTGAGAAGTCCAGGCAGTGGGAGAGCATGGTGCTTTCCATCAGAGGACACAGCCCCAGCTTTCCAAGCTTTCTATAATATAATAAGGTTGCTGAGACAAACAGAAACTGAATCTCTTTTTAAAACATTGCTTTTATAGCCCCTTCATTAATCTTTCTTAAAAAAAAAAAAAGAAACTTGTGGTATTTTAGATGCTGTCAGCTTTTGCCTCTTTGGAAATAACTCCTTTGTTTGTATAGGTAGAGTATAAATGTGAAGGTTTCCTTGAGAAGAACAGAGATACCGTCTATGACATGCTGGTTGAAATCCTAAGAGCAAGCAAGGTTTGTAAAGTCCTAAAAGGTAGTTAATGTTATTCATTGTGTACTTGACATGGACCTAGATGTGTATCAAGAGAAAGAAACGTGTGTGTTATCTGTCTTGTAACAACAGATGGTAGCTTCTACATACAAAAAGTCATCCTCTTTAGTATAGTGATGGGTATTTTATTTTGTTTTATTTTTATTTTTAGAGAGCTTTTAAAAATACAATTTAAAACTATTTTGTGCCAGTACAATATATTAATTTTACAAATCTAAAGTTGTATCTACTCTTAAAGTATTTACAAAAACCATACATCCTTCTTCAGCTTTATTGCACACTATCTATAAGAAAATACTAATTTTTGAATTAGAAAATATAAAAATGCTTTCAATATAAAAGAGACAATCTAACTTTAAAGACAATACTGTATAAGAATGTCTACCCAGAAAACAAAAAAAACAAAAAAACTTTCACAGGATACCAAGCTGCTACCAAGATGCTTCAGAAGAGCCAGTACAAGATACTTAATCCCAACTGTATCATCCTTCTTCGTTAGAAATCTAGGTGCCACTCAAGGTGGTTTCATATACAAACAAAAAAATGACCATTTTAGAGTTGGCACTAAAATATGTTTCTAGCTTCTGAAAGCATTCACATTTTCACTACATGCAAAATCAAAAATCAAATGTGCCGAAGATAGAGAGGAAGGACAGTGGAGATGATCATTTAAAAAGTCATTCACACTTTATACCTTCACTCACAGATGTTCATGCTGCACCTACCATACACCAAGCACTGCCCTAGACCCTGGGGAAACGGCAGTAAGCAAGACAGATAGGGTTCCTGGCCTCAAGGAGCTCATCGCACAGGGAGCAGCACACCTCCAAGATGAGGGCAACGCATGGGAGGTAGTGCCGAGTGAGTGCTCGAGGACACCAAAGCAAGGCGAGTGCTGCCCTCAGGGCTGAGCTCCTTGGATCCGTGGTCCCATGCGCTGAGTGCCGTTGGAAGAGTGACTTCTGGCTTTTTCTTTTCCTCAAACATTTTTCTCAACTTAAGGATTCTAAGAACTCAAATTCTTAAAGTTTCAGAATAAGGATGTTTCATACACAGTCCTTCATTTTGTGTGAAGATTTGATTATCATACTTATTTTCCTTGTTTTTGAAGGTCTCTTGTCCTTTGTTAATGCTCAGGTGTTTTGACAATTTCCCAAATAAGCCTGAGCACGTCCCCTAATGGTCAAAAATAAATCACAGGCCATGGAAACTTCAGTTATTAAAATTGATTTATGACAGAGAATTCAATGTAGAAATAGTCTGTATTTTGTGTACCAAATTAGTTGACGTAATTCACTGATTGTTTACTCACCCCAGGCCAGCCTGGGGTCCAGCATGCTGAATTCCTTAAGAGGGATTCAGATTGCCATGAAGCACAGATATCAGAGGCCTGGGAATTTCAGATTCACTTGTTCCATGGGGGCTACAAGATATATCAGGCAAGAATTCTCCCTCAAAGGAGATTCTCAATGTCTGATTTAAAAGAAGAAGACATAAGGTCTTCTCCAAGAGGTAAGGCATTTAAAGGAAAAAGTGATGCGGAGTAGAAAGTAGTGTCTTAAAAAAAGGTACAGATTAAAGATTAAGATAACTCAGAGGAAGTTGGAATTAATACATGCTGGGACACCAGGAAAGGTATTCTGAAGGGAGTGGGGCTGGGAAGTATTATAATAGAACCGTAAATAATGGGTAGGGTTTAGATAGCATCACCAACTAATTGAACATGAATTTGAGGAAATTCTAGGAGACAGTGGAAGACAGAGGAACCTGGCAGGCTGCATTCCATGTGGTCACAGAGAGTCTAGCACAACTTAGTGACTGAACAACAGTTAAATCTGTAGGGCTGAGAATGCGAGGTTAGGAGGGGAGAGATTCCGAGTGCAGAGGCAACATGAGCCGAGGCACAGAAGGAGGAAGATTATCTCATTTTCTGATTCTTAGAGTGATACCCACATGCAGACATTCACATGGTTTCCTTCCTGCTCTCATTCCTGGGAAAGAAACCATCAGTCTTCCCCAGTGAGGGTGATCCCCTTGTGGAACTGAGATTTGGCCAGGATTGTTACTTTATCCACCACTAGTTTAGACAGGTTGGAATTATGTTGACCTTTTCCTTGATTATACCAGCTGAGGACTGTGGGCAAACACTTTTGACATTAAAACCCCCTCTGTTCTTCCTAGTTTCATCTCTGTGCCAACTTTTTTCAAGAAAATCCAGTTCCTTCTTCCCCATTTGGTTCAGCAATCACAGTGAAATCTGCAAAGCCAGTCATCAAGCCAAACAACAAGCATTTCCGGAGTACTGTGGGGAGCAAGGTACCCAGAGAATGGCTGAGGGCCCAGCCAGGCTGAGGGCAGGGATCAGGGCTGGGTGAGACCATTATGGGCCTGGACACTGTGCTGTGCTCAGTCGTTTCTGATTCTTTGTGACCCTTTGGACTATAGCCTGCTAGGCTCCTCTCTCCATGAGATTCTCCAGGCAAGAATACTGGCGTGGGTTGCCACGCCCTCCTCCTGGGGATCTTCCAGACCAGGAATCGAACCCATGTCTCTTATGTCTCCTGCACTGGCAGGCAGATTCTTTACCATTGCATTACCTAGGAACCCACAGACATGGGCACTGGCACTGGGCTTCTTCAAATCTAATATAAATGCAAAGAAGAGTAGTAGTTCATTGTCATGGTGCCTCCACCTCTAAGGTTACATGCACCTGAGCAAACTGTTTGCACAATAACCTGACTCACTAAGCCCTTGGCTATTGGGGAGTATTGGACAGAGAACTGCTCTATCCATAAAAGTGGGATATGCTGAGATAAACCCGGTCATAGACTAAAACCTTTCATGATAGATGTTTATGCATGAACTTCATTTTCCTCTTCTTGAGCTGAACCTCTTTTTCTAACTTTCTATTTTGTACTGGAGTATAGCTGATTAACAATGTTGTGATAGTTTCAGATGAATGGCAAGGGGACCCAGCCATACATATACACATATCCATTCTCTCCCAGACTCCCCTCCCATCCAGACTGCCACACAGCATTGAGCAGAGTTCCCTGTGCCATACAGTAGAGGCTCTTTTTCTCTTTTAACCTTCATCTAAGCATTATATTCAGGGCAATGTTTGCCGCCTGACCTTGTTTCCTAGTTCCGCAGCTCTCTGTACTTGCTCATGGAGACTCTCAACGCCACCACTCCCCACTACGTCCGATGCATTAAGCCAAATGATGAGAAACTGCCCTTTGAGTAAGTGTTCTGCAACAGGGGAGGGTGGGCGGCGGCAGCAATCTCGGCCCCGCCGAGTCGCTGCCCTTTTATGGAAATGAAGGACCCGGCGTAGGGATTGAATCCAACATCCGGGCTCTCGGCGGCGAGACCTGAGGAGGGGGAGCCCGGGGAGCGCGGCTGCCTCCCACCCGGGTGCGGGAGGGCGCCGGGTGCTCCCTTTCACGCTCGCGTCCCTGGCTCCGGGAGGGCACGCAGCGGTGGGTGTCGGGGCTTCCAGCCGGAGGAGGGGGCTCGTCCGTGAGAAATGGCCACAGGAAATTCCCAGGGCAAGGTCGTTTTCGGGGAACAAAGTCCCCCCGCCCCCTCCCCATGCTGGAGCGAGCCCAAAAGTCTCGGGGCTGTGAGAAGTGCCGCACTCCGGGAGCTGAAGACAGGGGATTGGGGACGTAAAAACTTTAAAAAAAGTAAATGCCCAAGCCAACTCCGCGAACATCCAACAAAAGAACGAGAAAAAACAGAGAGAGGTGAACCGCAAAATTGCTTTGCAAGCAATGTCCGGCACAATCAGCAACTCCTACCGGACTCCCAAGAGTTTACTTGCGCTCTTAACCCATTCGGAAGCTGCCACCAGAAGTGAGTGATNAAGAACGAGAAAAAACAGAGAGAGGTGAACCGCAAAATTGCTTTGCAAGCAATGTCCGGCACAATCAGCAACTCCTACCGGACTCCCAAGAGTTTACTTGCGCTCTTAACCCATTCGGAAGCTGCCACCAGAAGTGAGTGATTTAGGTCCACGATGCTGTAGTTGGGGGGCGGTGGGGGTGTGGTGGAATCAGAGCAGTGAGATTTATTCGGAAACTCTTTTCTCCAGCCTTTTCCACTCTGTGTACGTATTTGTATATTTTTATTTGCATTTTAGCAATCCCAGTCTACTAAGGTATTTAGATGGCTGGACATCCCTCTACCCCACCCTCAGCCACACCTTGAAGGAATTTTAATAGCTCTGAACCGGTGCCAGCAGGTACGGGAAGAACTAAAGAATGTTACCTGTTGAGACTGACCAGTGATGGAGAACGGTCCTCCAGCTTCCCACTTCCACTTCCCCCTTTTACTATCGCACTCAATCGAGAGGGCTTCACTCAAAAAACGGCTACTGGAAAACTGCCTCGCTGGCAAATAGAGGGCTCGACGAATTTAGGTCAGGAAGACGCAGATAAGATATCCCAGATCCCATAGAAGACCCCCGGTTTTAAAAGCCTCCAAGTCTTCTTGAACTGTGTAAGACTCTTCAAAGAGGACACCCCCACCCCCACCCTAGGCAAATAATCCTGTGTTCAGCAACACTATTGGGAAACGAGGTTAGAGGCCCCAAGAAAGGGGTGGAACCCATGAAGGAGTAAAAGAAAAGCAGCAAAATTTAGTCAGATCCCAGAGGTTTGGCACCAAAAATAGGGAAAACCACTACAGTATTTTCAGCTAGTCATCATGGAGAAATTGATGCCTCGGAGTCTGTAGGCTTTCCACTCTCCAATCATTTCTTCTCATGGAGGTTCTAAATAGTTCACTTGGAAGCAGTATGAACGTCCAGAGAAGAGGCGATGTTTATGTAAATTATGGTGTTGCAAATATAATAGGAAAATGTTTTTAATAAAATAGTAACTTGTTAGGGTAAAAAAAAAAACTGTACAGAACTGTACATGCAACTGTAAAAAATCACAAGCGTATCTAGTTCTAATTATAAGAGAAAAAAGAGTGAAAGGAAATACACCAAAATGTTAACAAGCTCTCTGGGTGTTAAAATCAAGGGAGGTTGTTTGCCTCTCTTTTTTATTTTCTAAAAATTCCGAAGCTTTGCATTCAGGACTTGTCTGTCACCACCTTTAATTACATCCAGCATCTCAGTTTCTTTGGGCATGCCTTACCTTCACAGTGATAGACACAACTGATAGAGCAGCTGCTGGACACCTGGACAGGACGTTCAGGGGTTTCCTTTTGTGTTTTTAAATATCCCCAAATAAGACATGAGTTCTTTGAGAGCAGGGACTTCAAGTTCTTTGTCTTGCCCACAAATTTACAAATACCTTGGCACAAAGAAAATGAAAGACATGCTAGGGTCAAATCAACTCAAAAGGCTAGGAAACACTGTGTCTGCCCCCATGGAGATATTTCATTTTGGGGGGAAATCCTGGCTTGGAAATGTATGTGCTTATTTCTACACCTTATCCTCCAAAGATATATCATGATGTACAGACTATGAGATAGCATACATTATAAAGGGCACAAAACAACAGGGAAAAAAGGTGGGAAGTGGAAGATTAGAGACTTAAAACAGAGCCAGGAATGAGGCTGAGAATTGTACTTCAACAAATTTTGCAAGTGCTCCAACAAGCTCTGAATTACTATGACTTCTTAAACATGCCTTTGTAGGACCAAAAATATCCATGTCCTTTCTGAATATTCCCTTTCCTTCAGGCAAATTTGTCTAAGCCAACTGTTGTGTCTCAGAAACTCTTTCAATGCTCAGTTTTCACATTCTAGTTCTCTTTTTCGAACTCTCCAGTGAGTTACTTTCTGAACAGCCTCCCACCACAATGCCTACCACTTTGACTGCTGCTGACTTCTGTGAATGTTTCCTACATTAGGATGGGGAGCTGGGAGCGGGGTGTTAATATTGCAAATATCAGTCCCGTTGCTTAGCATTGAAACAGCTTAATTATAGCTTTACAAGCGATTTTACTACCTTCAGATAATCAGCAGTTGGTGTTTGAGCCAACTGGAAGCACAGGGTAGGCAGTGACCCCCTAAAAGAACTATTAGAGGAATAGTTAGGCTGAGTTGGGTGCAGCCGGTCCCTGTAGGCCCTCTTTTTGAGTGTTTCAAGCTGTTGCTTGCTTTGAAGATTAAAGAGGAGTCAGACTTGAATCTCTGATACTGGGGATTTTTTTTTCTCGATTATTGAGTGAGACCTTCAAAGACATTTCTTAAATGTTTACTTCCACCTAACGTTACCCAGTGTGTTCAGATGTGGAATCTTATCTGAAATCCCCCACTAGAACCTTTAAGACAATGCAATACTTGTGGTACTTACATCATACTGAAAAGTAGCCGAGAACTCCAGTGTTTGGAAGAACAGCTCAAGCATTGAAAGCAGCAATATCCAAATAAGGTACCAAGCACTGGGCTTAGGTTTAGACCAAATGATACCTCACAGATCTGCCGTCAAATGCAGCCCTCCGACTTGGTAGTCCGCAGGTTGACTTCAGCTTTTCCTCTGAGCCCACTTAAACTCTGTTTTACAGTCTTAAAAGGTTCGTAGCAACTATAACCACTGAGTTTGAAATATAGAGAGGTTGGGGGATAGAAGAACATAAGGGAAGGTTTGTGTGAGTAGGAATGTGTAGAAGTATTTTAAAATGCACTTAAAAATGCCATTTGAGGCCAGCAAGATAATGAATTATTCCTGTCAAATACCAGGTGAGCAGAATTCTCTGTTTGTCTCAGGGATTACCAAAAATGGAGCTCCCTGTGAAAGCTACTAAGGAGGTAGAAATCAAGGGGCATGGAGTGTGAACTAATAATGGGAAGGAAGGTTGCGGGGGCCACTTTTTTGATAGAAGTGGTATTCAAGGTGGACAGCAAGGAAAAGTCTGGCAAAATGAGCAACAAGGAAGACTTGCTTCAGGGTGGGGCTGTTTTGACACAGACCTAAAGAAACCCTCTGAGATAACATTGAAATCTCTACTTCAAGGGGAAAGAAATACACTCTTGTATTTACTGCTGCTCTAGATTACAGAAAGCTGTTTGGTAGAAAATCATGCTGGTTGATCCTTAGGCAACAGGTTTTGAACATCACATCATCTTGTGAAATGTTCTGCCTCTGACAGACATATGAACTGTTCACACACACACGTATAAACAAGGTGGCTAACTGTGTGCTTAGCAGAGTGCAGGGCCCTGAGACACATCTGTAGATGCATAACACATGTCACAAGCTCTTAAGGAAAATGTTTCTAATAGCAGAATATTTAAAACACCAGAAAAGCTATCCATATGCATAAAGAGTTAAATTAGACCTTATACCATTTATAAAAATTAACTGAAAATGGATCATAGACCTAAATATAATATTTAAACTGTAAAATTCTTAGAAGAAAGCATAGGAGTAAACCTTTGTTTAGATTAAATAATGCCTTCTTAAACAGGACATCAAAGCAAAAACAATGAAAGAAAAACTAAGCTGGGTTTTTATCAAAATAAAAAATGTCAGTATTTCAAAGGACAGTAACAAAAATATAAAAAGAGGCGGGGAAGGGTTAGGTAGGGGGTTTGTCATCAACATGCACACACTGCTTTATTTAAAATGGAAAACCAGCAAGGACCTGCTGTATAACACAGGGAACTCTGCTCAATGTTTTGTGGCAGTCTAGATGGGAGGGGAATTTCGGGGTGAATGGATATATGTATATCTATGACTGGTCCCTTTTCTGCCCACCTGAAACTATCACAGCATTGTAAATCAGGTATACTCCAATATAAAATAAAAAAAAATTTTAATTTCATTTAAAAAATGTGAAAAGAGGGAATTCTCTGATGGTCCAGTGGTTAGGATTCTGTGCTTCCACTGCAGGGGGTGCCTGAGGTCATCCTTGGTCAGGAAATGAAGGTCTTATATGCTGCAGAGCAACTTAGCACATATGCTCCTACTACTGAGCCCACAAGTCACAGCTAGAGCCTGTGTGCCACAGCAAAAGATGCAACGAGAGATCCCATGTGACACCACAAAGATCCTGAGGGTGGTAACTAAGACCTGACACAGCCAAGTAATATTAAGTTTAGAATGGGCAAATGATCTAAGTAGACAGTTCTTCGAAGAAGATGTACAAATAGGCAAAAAGCACGTAATGAGATGCTCAACGTTATTAAGCATCAGGGAAATGCTAATCAAAACTGCAATGTGATAACACTTTCCATCCACTAAAATGATGTAATAAAAAAGATGACAGTAAAAAGTATTGGCTAAGATGTGAAGAAATTACTGGTTCTCCACATTGCTGGTGGGAGTGCAAAATGGTCAGCTGTTTTGAAAAATGATTTGGCAGTTCCTTAGAATGTTGAATTCGGAATTCCCATATAACCTAGCAATTCTGCTCTTATATGTATACCCAGGAGAATTGGAAACATATGTCCACACAAATACTTGTATACAAGATTGTTGTTTTTGTTCAGTCACCCAGTCATGTCCGACTCTTTGCGACCCCATGGACTGTGCAGCATGCCAGTTCTCTCTGTTCGCCACCCTTTCCTGAAGTTTGCCCAAGCTCATGTCCATTGTATCGGTGATGCCATCCAGCCATCTCATCCTCTGATGACCTCTTCTCCTTCTGCCCTCAATCTTTCCCAGCATCAGGGACTTTTCCAATGAGTCAGCTGTTTTCATCAGATTAACATAATACTGGAGTTTCAGCTTCAGTATCAGTCCTTTCAATGAGTATCCAGGATTGGTTTCCCTGAAGATTGGTTTGATCTCCTTGCTGTCCAAGGGACTCTCAGGTGTGTTCTCCAGCGCCATAGTTTGAAGGCATCAATTCTTTGGTGCTCTGCCTTTATGATCCAGCTACATTAATAATAGCCAAAAGATAGAAACAACCAAATGTCTTTCAAGTGATAAATAAAGACATTTGGGTTATTTCCACCTTTTGACTACTGTTAATATTCATATAGAAGTATTTCTTAGTGATTCATTAAAAAGGGAGGGGCTTCTCTGGTGGCTCAGTGGTAAAGAATCCGCCCACCAATGCAGGAGACAGAGGTTCAATCTCTGATCAGAGAAGATCCCTCATGCCTTAGAGCAACTAAGTAAACTGCAACTTTTGAGCTTGTGCTCTAGAGCCCAGGAACTGCAACCACTGAGCCCCACAACTACTGAAGCCTGCGTCCCTGAGAGCTACCACAATGAGAAGCCCCTGCACCCCAGCTAGAGAGTAACCCGTGCTTGCCATAACTAGAGAAAAGTCTGCAGCAATGAAGGCCCAGCACAGCCCAAAATAAATTATTTTAAAATGACATTAAAAAATCAGAAGTGATAAAAATTCTATTGCTATAATGACTGAATTGTGAAGTTCAGACCCACTTTGAAGATTGTGATAACCTAGCCTCTGAAAGAGTCATCAAGAGAGTCATGGGAACGTGTTCTGAAGATAAATCTAAACAGATCTAAAATAGTAGATGGACTTAGGCTTATCGAGAGGTGTGGTATATGAAATCATGAGGCAGAAGTGAGCCTGGCATGATCACCAGCCGGAGAGAAGAAAGGAAGAAAGGCCACAGAGTTGCCCTGGGGAAGAGTGAGCCTGGAGTGAGGCTGACTAGTGAGTTTAGAGTCTGAGAAAGAGAATGGGGAGCCATTAAAAAACTGGCTCACAATGGTAACATCATGAAAGCAATGTTCAAATGAGATTAATCCAATAAAAATATGCATGATGGAAGAACAGGAGACTAAAGTCCAGAAGTTTGCTTGCTTATTACTTAAATGCAAAGGAAAGTCTTTGGCTGGTAAGGTAAGTAATAGGGGGTGAGAGATGGAGAGGATTCAGTGTGTCAAAAGTTTTTGTGCATTTTTGATGTTCTACATGCTGTGTAGGACACTTTACATGTACGTCACAATAACCTTGAGTTTTTTATTATTATCCTTATTTAATGTGAGTTAACTGATAGCCAAACTGATTATCTGGTTGTCTAATTTGTTCTAAATCACATGGTTGGTACTTGGAACAAGAGGGTTTAAAACAGGTTTGAAAACAGAAGATCATAAATGCTTCAAAGTTTTTACCATTGGGTGACCAGAAAAAACAGTAGAGTTACTGAACTGGAAAAGAAAAATTGGGAGGAGCTGATTTCAGGGACCAAGGGAAATGTGAAACTTAAAAAAAAAAAAAAAAAAAAGAAATGTTGAACTTGAGGTGAAAACTGTACATCCCAGTGGAAACACTTGGAGGACAATTAGATAAACAAGCCTAGGAATCTTGTGAGAGGATCAGATCACACAGAGAAAAATCATTAACATTGAGAGAAGNAAAAAAAAAAAAAAAAAAAGAAATGTTGAACTTGAGGTGAGAACTGTACA
Source organism: Neotragus pygmaeus (assembly GCA_006410875.1). Lineage (NCBI taxonomy): Eukaryota > Metazoa > Chordata > Mammalia > Artiodactyla > Bovidae > Neotragus > Neotragus pygmaeus. The sequence continues at coordinate 128,381 of SJYV01016253.1, read as the reverse complement.
TCCCAGTGGAAACACTTGGAGGACAATTAGATAAACAAGCCTAGGAATCTTGTGAGAGGATCAGATCACACAGAGAAAAATCATTAACATTGAGAGAAGGCTTCATGGGTGTCTCAGCTTCCCAAATGAGACTGACCCTTGGGGAACTGCTCTCCATGGATGGAAGCAAGAAGAGATGTCTAAGGCAACAGAGAAGAAAGGGTCAGAGTAGGGAAAAGAATCAAGTTAGTCCAGTGTCATGCCAACCAAAACAAAGAAAGAAAGAAGCCATTCCAAGAAGGAAAGATGGTCAGCAGTATCAAATGATGCCAAGAAGTCCAAGAGAATAGAGTGCCAAAAGAAGACGAGGCTGGTGAGAATCATTGCTCACCTTGGAGAGATCACTTTCCAGCTAACCCACTGAAGACAGGGTTCAGACAGCTAAAGAAAGGGAAGTTTATCAATAAAAGGAAAGCAAGAAATAGGATGGTAATTTGGAGGTGCCACAGGAGCAGAGATACTTTTTCAAAACAAAGGGGACCTGAGCATTCATAAAGACCATGGAAGACATAGAGGAAACTGGTTGCTTAACACCGAAACCAAATTACCTCTGGGATTATCTGGGATTGTACCAAAGCTTCAGGGGGAGTAGGAGCAGCCCTTGCCAAGACAGAATACAGACTCACAAACTTGCAAGGATAGAACTGGTTTATTGGAAGGTTCTAACCACCTTATAAGAGTGGAAACGCATGGCAGGATACAGCAAATTGGTGCATAAACATTTAAATAAATAATGTCTATATTAGTCAAGAAGAGGGTGGGGCTGGCTGAGTTATTGTGCTACTCGGATGGACGCCCTCCCAGGAGGTCAGATTGGGGCCAGGATGTAAGAAAGGAAGGATGTGATTAAGAGATTATTTCAGTACGACAAGGACAGAAATTCAGAGGCCTGTAAGCGAAAACCAGTGGTAGCAGCACAGATGCCAACTTTCCTGCTCCAGAGATGCTGCAGGGGGTCAGCTGGCCTGGGGACAGTATAGCTGTCACGTGTTAAGTCACTGGAAGGCTATAGGTCAAGAGGTCAACCCCCACAGCTGCCTTCTGCAGTCAATTCCTGCAACACAGCAAAAACTCCCACTTGATAAGTGTTTCCCTGTTAATGAACACACTAGGCTCCTCCCTGATTTTCAGTGTTATTTACTCTCTAGCCAGTTCCACTCTGTTTTTAGTGGCAGGTAAATTGCTGACTCCCAACCCCCGTTAGGAGGAAGGATCCCTCCCCTTTGTGCTTTGTATCACAATGTCCTCTTCAAATGCATAAACCCTCTATTCTTCCCAAACTAGGAGTTGCAGTTCCATTAAAAGAGCCAAACCAGAAAGTCACCCACAATTCCAGTTGCCCTGAGGCCAACTAAGCTCAACTTGGAAGGACAAAAGTGTTTTTATCCACTTGTTCCTAAACAGGTGCTCAGGTGACAGAGAATTGACCATAGCTGAACATCACCACCTGGTGCTTGGGAGGTGTCACTGCAGATCTTTTCTCCCCGTTGAATTAAATTCAACATAAATTTCATTATGAAATTAGTGAGCAAATGGAAAAAAAATGCATCTATGAAAATATAAACTCTTCATTTTGGTATCCCATTATCTTTTTTTTAGGACTGTGCTCTTGGAGATATCCACACTATTCCCGCATCAGCAGTTTTTCCTGCTTCATCTAATTCTCTGCTTGCTTCAAATCATTGCCATCACCATGTAGACCGACTCCCTGCTGTGCTTTGTGCTTAGTTGCTCAGTCTTGTTGGACTCTTCGACCTTATGGACTGTAGCGTGCCAGGCTCCTCTATCCGTAGGATTCTCCAGGCAAGAACACTGGAGTGGGCTGCTGTTTCCTACTCCAGGGGGTCTTCCCAACCCAGGGATTGAACCCCTGTCTCTTGTGTCTCCTGCACTGGTAGGTGGGTTCTTTACCACTTGTGCCACCTGGGATGCCTCTACCATTTCCCATTTAAAGAAAGAATAAGGTCTTTAGTGATGACATATATCCCTCCACTACCCATCCTGCTATGGTCCCCTTGAACACAAAACCATTTATTTGAGATACTTCTGTGAAACATATCTATTTCTTCAAGTCTAAATTACTTTTTAATTCACCCTCAAATTAGTCTCTGTGATCACCTCTCCACTGACACTCATGACTTCTCTGTTGCAAAACATGCAGTGCCTTTTCCATCTTCTCACTCAAATTTTCAGCAGCATTAGATGCTGTCTGCTCTCTTTCTGATTTTTTGCTCCTCTTGGACTCTGGAAATCACCGTCTCCTTATTTTTGTTCTACCTTTCTGTCTTCTTTTTTCAGTCTCCCGTGCTGGCTCCTTAACCTCTAACCAAGCCCTAAATTCAACCTGGGACCTCTTTTCTTTTCTATATGCATTCTCTCTCTAGCCTACCTTCTTCTACTTTGAGACTTAGAATGTTGTCTCTATGCTGATGATTCCACGTCTCTAGCTCAGATCTGTCCTTGGAGCTCCAGACTTAGACATTCATGCATAAAAAATATTGCACACTAATGTGTGCAACTGACACTGACTTTCCTTCAATATCTATTCCCGTTCCAGTGTTTCCCATCTCAATAAATGACACCATCATTCATCCGTTTGCTGAGCCTAAAAGCTGAGTTTCCCACATTCCTTCACCACCACTCCTCCAGTGACTAAGTACATGCTAAGTCCGTTTGTAAAATAGATCCTGAATTCATCCACTTCTCTACAACTTCACCATCACCATCCTGGGGCTGCCCACCAGCTTCTCAATTGGGTTATTTATTTAAGAGCCTCTTAAGCGGTCTCTCCACTCTTCCCCTCTCCAGTCCATTTCCTACAGAGTGCCTAGAGTGATCCTCTAAATATGTAAATCACAAAATTTACTCTTCTCTTAGAAACATCAACAGCTTTCCATTGTGCTCAGAATAAAGTTGAACCCCTTACAATGATGGCTTAAATGGCTGTCCTCTGCTCACTGTCTCCAGTCAGAGAACATTTGTCTTCCTCTCCTTATTACTCTCTTACTCCTGAACCCATCTCATTCTTGTGTCTGCCTCCTTACTTCACGGAAGTGGCTCAGGTTGTCAGAATTGCCTCCATGTCACTAAACTCAAAAGGCATTTTTAACCCTCATCTTGATTTATTGGCAGTTCTTAACATTGGCGATCACTTTCTCCTTGCAACATTTCCCTTGCCTCCTGTCACACCACATTTTCCTGGCCCTTCCTTCCTTTTTAATGGAAAAGTTTTCCTTCCTTAACCTACTCATTCACTCTTAAGTAAGTTGTGCGTGCGTGCTTGGTTGCTAAGTCATGTCCGACTCTTTGTGACCCCCATGACTGTAGCCTGCCATGCTCTGGTCCATGAAATTTTCTTTCACTCTTAAATAAGTCACTTGTGCCCAAACCCTTGTCTTAGGGTCTGCATTAAAAATGCAGACTAAGATACACAGTGCAAATACCCCAGTAAGGGAAGCTTTCCTTCACTCCCAGACTAAACTGGTTTACTCTGCTACAGGCTGTTTTTAAGCCCTCTTCTTTCATATCACAGCAGTGCTCACAGTTTACAATTAGATATTTGTATGATTCTTTGGTTAATGTATGCCGTCCCTACCTTGAAGGAACAATGTCTATCCCACCCTGTTTTATCCTCAACACCTGCCAGTACCTGGCACAAAAATAGATACCTAATAAATATTTGTTGAATGAATGACAGCCAATGGGTAGTATGTTTTCACTCATAACTTGCTGAAGTTCTAGCTGGGAGGTTCTCAGGTTTTCTGTCATTATATTTCAACATATTTTTCTTTTACATTCCTTCTAGTCTCCTTCTCTTTCCTTTAATAAATTTTGATGTTTTCATTTTATGTTTAGGAAAATAACATTTTCCACATGATACTAGGACTCTCGCTTAATTTGATCCAAATTTATCTTATCTCCTTTCCAACCAAAATATTTGTCCTCCAAACTATAGAAACAACTCTTTCTGTGATAGGACTTTAAATTTCAAGTCACAATATTTCTGGACATCCATCCTCAAAGCCTATAAAAGCTTAAAAAAATTTCTTTTATTGAAAAATAATTTCTTTACAGAATTTTGTTGTTTTCTGTCAAACCTCAACATGAATCAGAGTATAAAGGCTTTTAATTGCAGGCTTCTATTGGCTTTCCAGTACTCTTGCCTGGAAAATCCCATGGACAGAGGAGCCTGGTAGACTGCAGTCCATGGGGTCGCAAAGAGTCAGATGCGACTGAGCGACTTCATTTTCACTTTTCACTTTCATGCATTGGAGAGGGAAATGGCAACACACTCCAGTGTTCTTGCCTGGAGAATCCCAGGGACGGGGGAGCCTGGTGGGCTGCTGACTCTGGGGTCGCACAGAGTCGGACATGACTGAAGCGACTTAGCAGTATTTGCATTCCACTCCAGTATACTTGCCTGGACCCTGGCAGACTACAGTCCGTGGGACTGCAGTCAGACACGATTGAGCAGTTAACACACTATTGGCATTCACAATTCTACAGGAGGTGAACATGTGAATTTGTTGTTGTTCAGGCACTAAGTCGTGTCCGATTCTGTGCAACCCTATGGACTACAGTATGCCAGGCTTGCCTGTCCTTCACTATCTCTTGGCGTTTCCTCAAACTCATGTCCACTGAGTCTGTGATGCCATCCAATCATCTAATCCTCTGTCGTCCCCTTCTCCTTTTGCCTTCAATCTTTCCCAGCATCAGGGTCTTTTCTAATGAGTTGGCTCTTTGCATCAGATGGCCAAAGTATTGGAGCCTCAGCGTCAGCATCAGTCCTTCCAATATTAAATAATTTTGCATTCCTGAGAATTGGCCCTCATACATAATTTATTTTTGAGTGTGAGAAAATGGGGAAAGGACACATCTCCCTTCTCCCCACAACTCCTAGGTCTTTGCCTACAGGGGAAGAGTTGTTAATATGTAGATTAGAGCCCACATTATTAGCTGGGGAGGTTTGTTAACAGGCAAGTTTAGTTTTTGTCCAAGTTGGAATCTATCTCCAGCATCTTTTGTGTGGTAGCCTTTCTCCACTTAGGGCAGACTCGTGCCTCCTCTCTTCCGTTCTATATGCCCTCCAGGGGTGCAGGCTCCTCCTATTTGGAAGAAAGAAATGAAACCTTAAGCAGAAGCCACATTCTCCAAGCCAGCCAGAGACTCCCTCCCTCTCTGTGGGAGTATGAAGTGCTGGCTCAGAGGGTAATGAAAGGGAACTTCATTTTGAATTTGGCTCTTTCTTTTCGTGTGGTTGAACCAACTAAGCATGAAGGATGCTTGGCAGTGCAGGATCTGGGCATGCCTGGGTCTCTAGTTTAATACATTCAAAATAGGACTCCAAATGATTCTGAAGCTGAAGCTCCAATATTTTGGCCATCTGATGCCAAGGGCCAACTCATTGGAAAAGACCCTGATGCTGAGAAAGATTGAAGGGCAAAGGAAAAATGGGCAGCAGAAGATGAGATGGTTAGATAGCATCACCGACTCAATGGACGTGAATCTGAGCAAACTCCAGAAAATAGTGGAGGACAGGGGGGTCTGGTGTGCTGTAGTCCATGGGGTGGCAAAGAGTTGGACATGACTTTGCCAATGAACAACAACAGCTCTGTCTCCAGTCTCTATTAACCTACTGTTTTTTTTCCAGGAACTCTGAATAGTCATTTCAGAGTTTATGCCTAAGTTGAACATACGGATTTTGCTGCTTGGCAGAATTTTTCAGATAAATAATAGAAAAGCCCCAACAAGTCTTCCAGTCTGTCTCCCCAAAACCAGGACAGGATCATTTCCTACATTAGGCCTGTCTGATGTTTTATCTGATTTAATTTTTAATATTTTGGATGATGACTTTCACAATTTCCCTGAGGAGACCATTTCATAATTCAATATTTATCTCCTAGACAGGGAGTGTTTCCTGTAATCAACCCAAATTTCTAACTTTCATCTTGTTCTCTTGGAGGTTATTTCCACTCTGGGAGAAGATACAATTTTTATATATGGTATAAGTATACCAACAATGTTTCTATAGTCTCTTCAGTAAAATTAATACCCTTAACCATTTGTTTTTATTGTTTTTTCTGAACACCTATCATTTTTTTATCCTTTTCACATCTATATGAACTTATTTTCTACTTGTGGTCTCATTATTTTATTTAAATTTTTTTAAAATGATACAGATAATCAGAAGACTTTCTGTTTGTTTGTTTTCAAAATATTTATTTATTTAGCTGCACTGGGTCTTAGCTGCAACCCATGGGATCTAGTTCCCTGACCCAGGATCAAACCTGGGCCCCCTGCATTGGGAATGCGGAGTCTTAGTCACTGAAGCACCAAGGAAGTCCCTGATTCTTTTTTTTTAATTAATTATTTTTAGTAGTGACTTTTTGGTAGTAAAATAGCATACGATAAAATTTACCATTTTAGCCATTTTTCAGTGTACAATTTAGTAGCATTAACTACATACATATTGTCCTGCAACCAGTACCACCATCTGTCTCCAGAGCTTTTTCATCTTCCTAAACAAACTCTGTACCTATGAAGCACTAACTTGCCATCCCCTCAACATCCCCTAGCTGTTTTACTTTCTGCCTCTATGAATTTGACGATTGTAGTCATTTCATGTAAGTTCATTTTTATTTCTTTAAGGGACTAACACCTCTAAACTCTAACAAACCATGATTTTAAATGATGACAAAAATAACCTTATTACAGTTGTATTAATTTGAGAGTGATAGCCAAAATAGTTAACAACTGGCATTCCAGGGATCCCGGATCCTGGCGGGATCCAGGGACAGAGGATCCATGGAGTTGCAAAGAGTTGGACACAATTGAGTGACTAACACTAACAACTAGCATGGCAGTGACACTGGGCAATGAGAACAAAGCTCAGCCCAGGCAGAGGGGATGATGGATGTAACGAACAGCACAGTCTAGCCTGTTCCTACAGCTCCACGGCAACTCTTTGTTGCTCATATAATTCACTCTTCTAATGTCGCTGTTTGTATTATATTTTTGGGTATTTTATTTTCATGTAATATAATTGTGCAGTTGATTTTATTGGCTTTGTAGATTTTTTTTTTTTTTTGCAGGACTAATGGAATTTTAATCCTTTAAAATACCCCAGGGAGAGAAATAAGTTACATGTCTCAAGGAGAATGATGGGTAAGAAAACTCCACTGGAGTCATCCCATGCAGGACAGAGTTGAAGCCTTGAAGAGAATTTATGGTGATAAACAAAAGAAACATTTTTTTTTTTTTTCAAAGGAAACTAGGAGATAGCAGTCTGGAGGAGGTTGCAATATAAGATTCAAAAACAAGACTTTTATAGAAATGCACAATATGTCAAAGATTTATTTAATTATTAATGAAGAAATAGGAGGATGGTGAAATTGATCCAAAGAGGATCTAGGAAGCTGATATATAGGATCGGTGAAAAAAAGAATGCTGGAATAAAATGGCAAAATTAGATACAAAGCTGGTAGATGTCCTAGGAGTAAAACCATAATCTTTGAGATTATTATATTGACTGGGCAAAATCATTATCAATTTTCTATGGTAATATTTAACTTCACAGAGTCTAGGCTCAAATCAACAGTAAATGGCCAACCAAACAAAATTTCCTTTCCTAGACCATCAGGCTTGTTAGGCAGTCTTGTTAGAGATAGTGCTCTAGGAGAATATTGAAAGGGCACACAGTACTTTCTGTTTTATTTGTTAAGTTTGGGGTACTTTGCTTTACAGTGATGTGCAGAGAGCATGTGTTCTCAAATCTCCCCACTATCTTTACTAAAGGCATGTTTATGTTGGCGGAAAATCCTTCCTGTCCAAAATGAGGTCTGAAAGTTGGGAGAAGACTTGAGAGGGTCACCATGAGACTCTAGCATAATGACCTTAAATAGTTATCCACCTTTAACAAGTTATGTCACCTGGTTCTAGCATTTAGATTCCAGGTGCAACCTCTTATACTGTNAGGAAACTAGGAGATAGCAGTCTGGAGGAGGTTGCAATATAAGATTCAAAAACAAGACTTTTACAGAAATGCACAATATGTCAAAGATTTATTTAATTATTAATGAAGAAATAGGAGGATGGTGAAATTGATCCAAAGAGGATCTAGGAAGCTGATATATAGGATCGGTGAAAAAAAGAATGCTGGAATAAAATGGCAAAATTAGATACAAAACTGGTAGATGTCCTAGGAGTAAAACCATAATCTTTGAGATTATTATATTGACTGGGCAAAATCATTATCAATTTTCTATGGTAATATTTAACTTCACAGAGTCTAGGCTCAAATCAACAGTAAATGGCCAACCAAACAAAATTTCCTTTCCTAGACCATCAGGCTTGTTAGGCAGTCTTGTTAGAGATAGTGCTCTAGGAGAATATTGAAAGGGCACACAGTACTTTCTGTTTTATTTATTAAGTTTGGGGTACTTTGCTTTACAGTGATGTGCAGAGAGCATGTGTTCTCAAATCTCCCCACTATCTTTACTAAAGGCATGTTTATGTTGGTGGAAAATCCTTCCTGTCCAAAATGAGGTCTGAAAGTTGGGAGAAGACTTGAGAGGGTCACCATGAGACTCTAGCATAATGACCTTAAATAGTTATCCACCTTTAACAAGTTATGTCACCTGGTTCTAGCATTTAGATTCCAGGTGCAACCTCTTATACTGTGTCACCAATGCCACAGGAAAATTGCAAAAATTAATACTATGGATACCCACATATCTTCTTCTTAGATTCACTAACTGTTAGCATTTTGTAAATTTGCTTTATCTCTTTCTCTAATTCCCACAAGTATATTTTCTGGAGCCATTTGAAAGTTAATTATATTTATTATGAAATTTCACTCCTAAATATTGTGACATGTAGTTTTAAAAATAGGAAGGTTTGGATTTCCTTGGTGGTCCAGTGGTTAAGAATACACCTGCCAGTGCAAGGGACACAGGTTCAATCCCTGGTCTGGGAAGATCCCACAGCAGGCTGTGCACAGCCAACTGAGCACATGTGCCATAGCACACATGCTCTTCACAAGAGAAGCCGCAGTAATGAGAAGCCGGCACACCACAACTAGAGTAGTCCCTGTTTACCACAGCTAGAGAAAGCCTGTATGTTGCAATGAAGACCCAGCACAGCCAAAAATAAATAAATGAATATTTTAAAAGAGAACTTTTAAAAAGCAGAGTAGATACTATGATGCTTTCCCTGGATTCCCCTTCAGGCATGAAGAACTTATTCCCCCCTATTTCGGGAGTGCCTCTGGCAGGTAGCCCTTAGCTGTTGGCCTTCCCTGGAAGTTGTCTTGGCTGAGAAGACCATGTAGCCCAAGGTCACAACCTTTCAGGGGCCATCTGTATCCCATGACTGATTAATGTAGAGGTTTAAAGGCTTGGACTCCTTCCTGACTGAGGACAACTTAGAAGGATCATTCTAGCTTTAGCTCCCCAAGCGATCACGAGGCCGTAGCTGAAACTGCATTGCAATGCAAACTTCCTCTCTGCTCATTTCTGCTTTGTTCCCTCTTCTGTTCTCTTCCATAGGTATTAATTCCAAGAGCACTTCCTAATGAAATTCCTGCACATTAATCTGTTTCAGAGTTGGCTTCTCAGGATCCTCAGTGACAGAGGTGCCGGAAGTGGTTTGAGAGAGCTGAAACTAATATTATCAATTTTAGTGACTTATTTCAAAATTTTATCATCATGGATGTTAAAAAGTACTTTCTCATGTTAGACTTACAACTCTGTTGTTTCAAAGGTCTCCAAGATGTATTGCTTGCAAAAATTAAGATGCAGAATATTGTATATCATGAGCTTCCATTTGTGGAAAAAAAAAAAAGAAAAATGGAGAATACATTTACATATAAGCTTCTATGTGCATGGGCTTCCCTTGCGGCTCAGCTGGTAAAGAATCCACCTGCAGTGTGGGAGACCTGGGTTCGATCTCTGGGTTGGGAAGATCCCCTGGAGAAGGGAAAGGCTACCTACTACAGTATCCTGGCCTGGAGAATTCCATGGACTATACAGTCCATGGGGTCGTAAAGAGTTGGACATGACTGAGCGACTTTTACTTCACTTCACTTCTATGTGCATAGAATATCTTTGTAAGGAGATACAAAAATTTTGCAGTAGAGGTTGCCTTGAAATAGAAGATTAGGGGTTTAGGGGTAGGGAACTGACTTACTTTAAGCCCTGTCATATTATTCTAACTATCATGCACTGCATAACCTTTTTTAAAAGGCTGGAAACAAAAAGAAAAGACAAAATGATAATGGTCACTAATTCTGGCTGATAGGAATGAATATGAGTTTCGTTGTAATGGTTGTCATTTTCTGTAGTTTTAAAAATTAACATTTCTAACACCCAAAACTCATCTGTTTAAATTCATTTCTCCTTGTGGACATAGAGACCATTCTACTTATTGAAACATTTCATTTATTTGAACATGTTCTATGAATGAATGAATGAGAATTCATCTTCATCAATTATTATACAAAGAGGGAAATATGCTATCATCTGATCCAGGGCTATTGAAATTGGGCCCTGTGCCAGGGACACAAATGTGAGATGTCACAAAGCATTTGTTAAAGCCAGCTGAATCCTCTCCCTTCTGCTTCCAGTTTGCACAAGTGTGCATGAGGCAGAGCTTGATGAACTTCTCAGCTGATGGGAAGGCTGGACATTAAACCACAGAAAAGGGAAGAGCTAGCACTGCTTTGCAATCGGTACATGTTTTTGACTCATTGATGACTACTTGGCCGCTATCAATGGGTTCTAGTCTTTGGGCGGGGTCTTTTGTCTCTTGGGATGCATCATGAATTAGTTAAGGTCACAGTGGTGCTGCTTTGCTTGCGGCAGCTCCTGAGGACTAATACATTTCTAAAAATGGGAAAAAGGCCAACTTCATGTCTTTCTGAATGAGGGATGAAGGAGATGACTTTGAAAAGTATTAAGCCTGAGGCAATATCCTGAAAAGTAGTGCAATAAATCAGCCAAATATCACTTTGGAAGCACTGAGAAGTGAACAAAGCATAAGGTATGGTTTTATAATAAATGATCCTTGTCCAACTCATCTAATTTCCTTTTAGGCAGAGGGATAAACCTGGCTGGAGGAAAAGAAACAATACATTAAACAATTTTTTAACCTAAGAAAAAATTTCATTTTAACAAATTAAAATGAGAAAAACATATTTTAGGTAGATATACTGGTAGAAGGATTAAACTCTAAGAAGAATCATTGTCAACCTTACAACAAATGTGTTTTAAAGGAATTTCAAAGGGATTATGTAGATACTGGCTCTACATTCATTTTAAGCAAGACATGTTTATTGAACACTTAATGTTTTCCAGGCTCTATTCTAGATGCCAAGGACATAATATTGAATAAAACAGACTAAAATTCTTGCCTCTGTGGAGTTTACATCCTAGGGGGAAGAGAATATATACATATGCTNGGAACAAAATAGAAAGCCCAGAGATAAATCCACACACCTATGGCCACCTTATCTTCGACAAAGGAGGCAAGACTGAACTGATTATTCTGATCTTTGCAAGTTTTAATTTAATTTCATCCCTGCTAATAGTTCTTGTGTCTTACCTGCTTATTCTTACAGCTATTCTCAGGATAAATTCTGATAAAGGAAGGCACAGGGCTTTCTCTACATGTGGATCCCACTTGACCGTGGTCACAGTGTTCTATGGAACTTTGATATTTATGTATGTTCAACCAGAGTCCAGCCATTCCTTTGATGCTGATAAAGTGGCATCTATATTTTACACACTAATTACCCCTATGTTAAATCCCTTGATCTACAGCTTGAGGAACAAAGATGTAAAATATGCTGTTCATAGACTATGGAAAAAACTATGTAATATCTTTTCTTAAGTTCATTATGCTATGCGGTTCCTTGAATGAGGCTATGAATATTGAAATTTTTTTATAAGTTTTCTCAGAGGGAATTGCAAGGATAAATGGTTTCAACATATATTTAGAGATTGAATTCTGTGCACCAGTTAAACTGAGTGCTCTGAACACATTAATAAATGAACATATTCTAGTTGTTTTTGTCTCCTTGCATATGAAGTCTACTCTATGACAAATAAGGGTCTTGCCTCTCTTTCATTTGGCTCATTTTCCACAAATTTGTTTAAAATGTGTATCATGTTTTGATTAAGAGACATTGTTTGACTATATGCATTTGATGATCTTACTTGGAGAAAGCAGCATGAGATGATTCTATGATTTGAATGGTGATATTTCTAGTGAAAGTGTAGTGCAATATTCTGTAATCTATGTCTGTCATGTCCTTTGAACATACTTCTTACATAACTCTCTTTAACTTTCCTAATTTCTTTTTTGCTTCTTTCAATTACTTTTTAACATTCAATAGATTTATTTACATCATAGAGATACTGGATTGTCTTCTATGTACATCATCAGGAAATAAAATAATCAATGAACAAATTGAATTTGAATAAAAATAATTTATAAGAATATTCAAATGAGGATAGTTATTACTTATATTTCATATATCATTTTAAATTAGTAATAAGTATATATATGTCTCATCTATTCATATATAAAGATAAAAATGTGTGCATCTGAGATTCTGTATAATAAGCAGAAACACACAGGAATGCTAACAGCACATGGATTTGAGAAGGTAAACTGTGAATAAACATAACCTAATATCCCACTCCTAGAATACATGTTAGAATACATTCGATTATCCCTCAGATTATAAACAAACAAACAAAAAAATACTGAGTTACAGATTTGGATATTTTTCTTTCATTTAAAACTTAATCACATTATTAAGTTGATACATAATATATCAGAAAATACTCTATCTTCCACAGAACAAAAAAATGTAAAAATCTGGAAATGCTATATACCATAAAAAGTAACTCAGTTTCATTACATATTGAATACTTTCAATTTAGATTTCAAGTAGATAACACTATATATCAGCTAGAATATCTAGTAGTTTGTGAATATTTGGAGGAACCTAAACTTATACATATTTATTAGAAAATAAAATGGTATAAATATTTTAAATCCATTTAAGATTCATTTTTTTTCTACAGCAGCACATAGTAACTCTATTTTTAGTTTTTTGAGGAAGCTCCATACTGTTCTTTATATTGGCCATACCAATTTCATTTCTATCAACAATGTGGAAAGGTTCCCTTTTCTCCACACCCTCTTCAGCATTTATTGTTTGTAGATATTTTAATGATGACTGTGTGTGAGATAGCATCTCATTCTAGTTTTTATTTGCTTTTTCTAATAAATAACAAAGTTGAACATAATTTTATGTGCCCATTGGCCATCTGTATATCTTTTTTGAGAAATGCCTATTTAGATCTCCTGCCCATTTATATTGGGATATAGAGAGTCCATGGAATTCTCTAGGCAAGAATACTGGAGTAGGTAGCCTTTCTCTTCTCCAGGGGAAAAGATGCTGATGCTGGGAGGGAATGGGGGTAGAAGGAGAAAGGGATGACAGAGGATGAGATGACTGTATGGCATCACTGACTTGATGGATGTGAGTTTGAGTGAACTCCGGGAGTTGGTGATGGACAGGGAGGCCTGGCGTGCTGCAATTCATGGCATCACAAAGAGCTGGACCTAACTGAGTGACTGAATTGAACTGAGCATGGAGAAGAGAAGAGGGTTGAGGGAGATAGAGGTGATCTGGAGGAAAAGAGGGGGAATGAAAATGGGCGAGAGCAAGCTAGCCAGTAATCACTTCCCTAGGTGCTCTCACAGTCTGGATCTCTCAGAGATGTTCACGGAGTTACAGAAAGAAGAAAAGGGGGAGGAAGGAGACAGAGATGGCCAGGAAGATAAAAGGGCAATCAAAAGGAGAGAGACAGATCCAGCCAGTAATCAGTTCCGTAAGTGTTCTCCACAGCCTGCAACACAGAAAAAGATTCACAGAGTTGGTAGAGAAGAAAAGGGGGAGGGGGAGAGATAGAGGCAACCTGGTGGAGAAAAAGGAGAGTCCAAAGGGGGAGAGAGCAATCAGGCCAGTGATCTCGCTCCCAAGTAAAAATGGACACTGAAGATTGGGTTCTTAAAGGTACAAAGTTGATAACAAATACCAAAAAGCAAAGATTAAAGATCTTGAGTAGAGGTTAGATTCTCAAGAATACAATATTAAAAACAAAAACAAAACAAACTCCCCCAAAGAAACAAACAAACCAAAAAAAAAAAAAAAGTGACAGAAATTATAAAAGATATATTTATGAAGTTTGCTTTAAAATTAGGGTAATTAAGGTAATAGGTTATAAAAATGAAGATTAAAGGAGTATGGGGACTTAAAATAACAAAAAATAAAGTAAAATAATTATTTTTTAATTAAAAATGATAATATTAAAAATATATCTAAGACTTTCTCTGGAGCTGTTGCAGACAGTGTGGGGTCAGTTCATTTTCAGATAGTGCCTTGGTCCGGCTTGTACTTCTCACGCTCTATAGGCCCCTTCCTAAGTCATCGGTGCCAACTGAAGGATTTTTTAATCTATTGCTCCTGTCGCTTCTAAAGCGGTCCCCTCTGTTTGTGTTAGCTTCTGTTTGCTGGTGTCTCCAGTGTGCAATTCCCGCCCTAACATGAGGGGCGTGGTGGTGGCCACTCTTTTTCAGGCTCGCTTGTTCAGTCGTGCTTTGTGGAGGGAGGAACACTGCAAACAAATATCACTGGCGTGTGTTCACCGTGACTCAGCCATACTGGGTTTGCCCCCACTCACAGCGTGTGTGCTTTCCCGGTCTACACTGCTCAGACTCTAGGCTGCTCTGCCAGGAACTGTCTGATGCGGGCCCTGGTTTGCATGCACTTCCAGGTCTAAGCCGCTCAGGTTCAGGCTCTTGGTTACTCCACAAAGGCGCAGACTCTGTGCCTGCGTTTTGCACCTGTGCCAGGTCGGAGCAGCTCAGGTGACCAGGTCCTTGGTGCACATAGTCACCTGCAGCTGAAGGCTATGACTTATCCCCTCCCCCGTCCCAGCCGCTCGGGTTTTCTGGGTGCACAGCGGGTGCACCTTCTCTCTTCTGGGAAGCTGATCTCTGGGTATAACTCTCCTGGCAGATGTCAACCATCCAGAATTCCAAGAAGCCTTGGTTAGCAATGAAGTCTGCTTGCAGTTTGGTATAGGATGCCTTTCTGGGGCCGCGATTGNTTTTTTTTGATTTTTAAACCCCAAACTTTGAAGGGGGAAAGGATCCTCTCCTCACCTTCTGGTCAATGAGGGAGCAGGTAGACTGGACAATTGATTGTTCTTACTCAGGACTTGGAGCCATGAGAAAGCCTTAGTCACAGGTGTGGTTGCAGTAAGACCCCATGGCAGCAGTGTCCACTGGGTCGGGGAGATCCCCTGAGAAGTAAATGGCAACCCACCCCCATATTGTTGGCTGGAGAATTCCATGAACAGAGGAGCCTTGTGGGCCATAGTCCGTGGGGTTGCAAAAGAGCTGGACACAACTTAGTGACTAACAAAGCTAGCCAGAATTGCTTCCTTGTAACTAAAGGAGCTATTAATAAAAATACTGATGGATACTCATGAAACTCAGGATTATTGTTCAAGTCATTCTTTATAGCTCAGATACTGTTAGTAAAAAGCAGACAGACACAAGAGAAAACAAACTAATACTTGATTCATTACTACTGACTATAACTGTTGTTTCTGGTGGATTACCAGCTAACATAAAATAGGTCTGTGCAGTAGTTCATGTTCCAAAGATGGCTGTAATGACATCTTCCCTCCCACATGCTCTTTTGCATCGTGAATTTGCTATTCCTCCAACAATAAGTGAGTGGCATATGTTTCCTCTCTTTGAATCTGTGCTGGCTCTGAGATGTCTTTTGACCAATAAAATGTGACAGAAGTGATATGTAATTTTCAAGGCTGGTCTTCCATCTTGGAAGCCAGCTGCCATGTAAGAAACCCTCTGCTCTGCTGGAGAGAGACTAATGGAGAGAAGCCTGAAGACATCTTGACCACTCCAGCCCTGACCAAACTGCCAGCTGAACGTAACCTCATGAGTAAGCCAGACAGTGTTATATGAAGCAGGACCACCAGCTGAACCCAGCCCAAATTCCTGATCCACAGAATCCGGAGCAAATAAAATGGCTGTTATTTTAAGCCACTATATCATGGGGCTGTTTATTACACAGAAATAGATAACTGAAATGTAGAAATATTGTCACAATACAAAACCTTAATTAATCACTTAATTGCATGAGTTTTCAGGCAGGAAATTTTAAAAAATAGGTGTGTGTGTATTGGGGGAAAGTCAAAGAGATGTCTGGGAAAACTGAAGGAAGAGAAAGAAAAAAAGGAAAATAGTTAACAGAGGGGCTCACTTTTTTCTCAGGATCATATTTGAACTTGAGAATTGGAAATGAGTTTACTAAACTGACCTGTGTTCAACTATTGGTCATGAAAAAAGCATTTATCTACCACCCCACCCTTCAGTGGAGAAATTGGTACAGGCATGATTTCACTGGTTTTACTTGCTGATGCATCCCCAGATGACTGGAACAGGAGCTCATAAGTGCTCACTAAAGACTTGTGGCAGGAAATAAACACACACAAAAACCATACTATAATTTAAAAATTTTACCGACTAAATATCAGAAGTGAAATAGAGTAGTTCATCCAATTTAGGGTTTCCAACCTGATAAGATGGGAAGAGGAGAAATGGGTTAATTGGATAGAGTTCCAGAAACCTATAAAAGAGATAAAATACCATTACCAGAGACTTCAAAGTGTCAGGAAGGCTAATGGTGAGAATAAAAGCAAGGTTTGTGAAAACTATTCATAAAAAGACTTTAAGCCTGTGTTTTTTAGCAACAGTTCTCTCTGATTTAGATCTCTAATTTTATCTTCATCTTCTTCTTTTGTCAGAAAGAAAAGGTGAAGGTAAAAAATTTTTTTTGTCTTATTTTCTCAGAAAAAAAGGCTTTCACTTTGGAAAGAGTAAAATATACATGTAAAGAGATACAGGAAGAGACTTCCCTGGTGGCCCAGTGGTTGAGAATCTGTCTTCCAATGCAGGGGATGCAGGTTCAATATTTGGTCAGGGAACTAAGATCACATGCGCTATGGGGCAACTAAGCCTGTGTGCTGCAACTACTGAGCCTGTTTGTCCCAGAACCCAAACTGTGCAACGAAGACTCATGGCAGCCAAAAATAAACAAATAAATTAATTAATAAAAGAGATACAGGAGATGGAGCATCTCACTGTTTTAGAGGAATTTAGGTCTCTTGGCCCCAAAGCAAGGTTTAGCAGAGGGTGGCATGGCCCCACTGAGTGTTCTCAGTTGGTTTAGTCAGAGGGCCTAGAGGACCAGCCTTCCTGAAAAGAAACATGTCTCATCTTGAGGTTAGGTCTAAGGCCAGACACTGTTTAGACTGAACAGCTTCATGAGATCCACAGTCCTCCTCTTTGAGGAAAGGAGCTCTTACAAGCCATTGGTAAGTTCTAGTAATAGTCTATTGGTCCCTTCCAGCCCATCACTGCCCTCTAGCAGATGTAGCATGTACCATGCCCAAAGGCTTGCCTCATTAATCAACCCTGCCAGGGGGCAGCTGGACAGAATTCCTTGTGTCCAAGTGGGACACCAGTCTGTATAGCAGCAGGATAAACATACAGAATCCCAAACACAGAATTCCCATCTTGTCCTGGGGAGCAGACAAGGAACCCACAACTGACCTCTCAGCCTCTGGAATGACCATGGTCTTGAAGCAGAGGGCAGAGTGCACTCCTGAAGCAGTGTGCCTTCCTTCAGGGGCTCATGGTGCCCTGGATGTGGATGGACAAGCTCAGTCCTTCCCTTTCTTGTAACTTCTGCTGAATACAGCACATTAATATTCCAAGTCCCATCACTTCATGGCAAAGAGATGGGGAAACAATGGAAAGAGTAACAGACTTTATTTTCTTAGGCTCCAAAATCACTACAGATGGTGACTGCAGCCATGAAATTAAAAGATGCTTGCATCTTGAAAGAAAAGCTATGACAAAACTGGACAGCATATCAAAAAGCAGAGACAATACTTTGCCGACAAAAGTCCATATAGTCAAAGCTATAGTTTTTCCAGTAGTCATGTATAGCTGTGAGAGTTGGACCATAAAGAAGGCTGAACACCAAAGAACTGATGCTTTTGAACTGTGGTGCTGGAGAAGACTCTTGAGAGTCCCTTGGACTGCAAGAAGATCAAACCAGTGCATGCTAAAGTAAATCAACCTTGAATATTCATTGGAAGGACTGATGCTGAAGCTCCAATACTTTGACCACCTGATGTGAGGAGCTGACTTATTAGAAAAGACCCTGATGCTGGGAAAGACTGAAGGCAGGAGGAGAAAGTGAAGAGAGAGGACAAGATGATTGGATGGCTTCACCAACTCAAAGGACAGGAGTTTGATCAAGTTTCAGGAGATGGTGAAGGACAGGGAAGCCTGGCTGCTGCATCCATCGGTTCTCAAAGAGTCAGACACGACTGAGTGACTGAACAACAAATATTAAAATATTACTGATCATCAAAAGTACTAAAACAAGTGAGATTTTTTTCCCAAGGGGAATCCAGAATGCTTCTTTGTCCAAATGACCTTGGCAGAAATTGCAAAGTTTACACATCCACCCGCCTGCTCCATTGAAATGAACTCATACTCTGCTATATCATCCAACATTCTATGGATAAATGCCAGAAATGAACTCATAATGTTAAATAACTTTTTCAGGTCATTGATTTGTGGTCTAGCCTTAATTTATCCTTTAGCAAATGTCATGTATTGATTGGTCAACAGATTAAAAGTTTCTGAAATAAAGAATAAAGTCAAAATGTTAAAAACAATTATACATAGGATCATATGGCATCATATCAAGATTGGATATGCATCATTATCATAGAAAACAAACATGGCTACCAAAGGAGAAGGGGGGGTGATAAATTGGGAGTATGGGATTAACAGATGCACACTACTATATATAAAATACATAAACAAAGATTTACTATATAGCACAGGGAACTATACTCAATATATTGGAATAAACTATAATGGAAAAAATTTTAAAAGGATATGAATATATACATAGATATAAATGAATCCCTTTGCTGTATACCTGAAACTAATACAATATTGTAAATCAACTGTATTTCAATTAAAAAATAAATTTAAAAATTTCAAATGTGCATCACTATAGGCATTACTTACAAAGAAAGATTAGAAACAATTCAAATGTTTATCAATAAAGGTTTAGTTAAGTAAATTCACACACTGAAATACTGTGCAGCTGTACAAAAGAACAAGGAAGCTAGTTATGAACAGGTAAGGAAAATTTTCTAAAACATATTAAGTTTAAAAAAACCCCACAGTTCAGAAAAATATGTCATGCTTTGGTAAAGAAGAAAGAAATATAAGAATGTATATTTGAAATTTGTTTGTATGTGCACTAAACAACTCTGGAACTAAGTATATATAAGAAATTAAGAAGAGTGGTTACATATGGAGGGTATGAACTGGGTTCATGGAAACATGGGGTGAGTGAGGGAAGAAATTTCACTATATATATAACTTTGTATGTGTTTTGGTTTTGACCAATAATAATGTATTACCTATTTAGAAATCTAAAAAAAAAACAACAACCTAGAAGTGTGTAAGAGTAAAACCTTGAGTAAACTCAGGTCCTCTTCATTGGGAATTTGCAGTGAGTTGAACAAGTTAAAGGGCTTCCCAGGTGGTGTGGTGGTAAAGAATATGCCTGCCAAAGCAGGAGACGCAGGAGAGGTGGGTTGAGCCCTGGGTTGGGAAGATCCTCTGGAAGAGGAAATGGCAACCCGCTCTAGCATTCTTGCTTGGAAAATTCCATGGACAGAGAAGCCTGGTGGGCTACAGTACACGGGGTTGGAAAGAGTCAGACACGTTAAAGACAAGGATGGTGAGCTATGTCTTCATTCCAAGAGGAGGAGGGAAGTGCTGAAATGCTGTAAGAGAGATAGACTCTTCTCCCGTCTCCAGCTCTTGCAAAAGGTGAGTGGGGATAGAAGAGGAACATGTAACTATCTTGGTCCCAGATTTATCCAGGTCTCCTATGGGAAGTCCAGTTCACATGCAGGCTTTTAACAAAAGTGCAAAGCCACTGGAGGAGACATGCATTCAACAAATTTTAAAGTACCTACTATGAGCTTACAGACATTAATAACAGTCAACTCCAGTCCTTAAAAGAATCATGATCCAGGAGTCAGGGGACAGGAAAATAAAGTGGTGTGGGGTAGAGGGACATGAGTGTCTTTCAGCCTAGGAAGGGATGTGTGTGTGAAGATGGGGAGGGGTGGAGGTTTAGGTGTCAGGATTCCCTTAGCAGGAGAGAGGTGAGCTGAGTTTTAAAGGACTACCTGGCACAAAGTGAAGAGGAAGACAGGAGGGGATTCAGAGGGAGGGCTTGGGGCATGAGGAAGTAGGGGAAAGGGGGCAGGAAATGGCATCGATAACACTGGAGAGAAGAGATCAGATAATGAAGGGCCTTGAAGGCTGGGCTAAGGGTTTCAATTCTGGCAGAAAGGCTAAGGGAACTGACATACTAGGTTTGGGTTGGGTTGTGGAGACAATTCTGCTATACTGCAGAGGGAGATGGACTACTTTGCCTGTGAATTACTGCTTGTGATTGTTATTGTCCTAAAACGTACCATTGCCTTACTAGGTTCTGGTGATACGTACAGTATTTGTTACTGCATGTTTGAAAGTTAAAACAAAACAATATTGTTTCAGTCGGAGTGCTAACAGGAAACAGATGGCACAATCAAAGGAGGATGATTCTAGGAGGGTTTGTTTACAGATGGACAACATACAGGTGTGGGCGCAGGGTAGGTGTGTGCGAGGGATGCTACAGTGACCTGGGTCTCATAGCAGCCTGACTGACAACACATGCTTTGGGCTGTTATGAACTAAACGCTGTGATCCCCCCCACCCC
>SJYV01016253.1:0-107311 GCA_006410875.1 Neotragus pygmaeus | reverse complement strand
CCAATCTCACCACTCTAGGTTATTGGAGGTTGTTTAACCTCTCTGCACTTCATTTTGCTCTCAAGTAAAATAAGGACAACGATAGTATCTACCCTCATCAGATTGCTGTGAGAGTTAAATAAGTTACTATGTGTAAGCCACTTAGAAAAGTACTCGGAATTAGTAAGCAC
The DNA here is from genome assembly GCA_006410875.1 of Neotragus pygmaeus. Lineage (NCBI taxonomy): Eukaryota > Metazoa > Chordata > Mammalia > Artiodactyla > Bovidae > Neotragus > Neotragus pygmaeus. Next base: position 107,141 of record SJYV01016253.1, on the reverse strand, counting down.
AGTGTAAGTGATGATGACAGTGTGCATGTTCAGTCATTCAGTTGTGTCTGGCTCTGTAACCGCATGGACTGTAGCCTGTGAGGCTTCTCTGTCCATGGGATTCTTCAGGCAAGAATACTGGAGTGGGTTGCTATTTCCTTCTCCAGGGGATCCTCCTGACCCAGGGATTGAACCCCTGTCTCTTGTGTCTTCTGCATTGGCAGGCAGATTCTTTACCACTGAGCTACTTGGGAAGCCTGATGATGGGGGTGGTGATTTAAAAAGGAGTAATAAAAAAGGAAACTATGTATTTATAAAGAAAAGAGCAGGAAAGAGCAAATGCACAAAATAGAATAACATTGCTATTGAGCTCTGGACATTCTGAACAAACCCAAATGTGTGCATTGCTACTTGGACAGTGACTCCATTGCACACCCCTCCCCCACATTTTCTCCTGTTTTGACTGGGAGTGGCTCTTGCTGCCATGCTTTGCAGTCCCACCTTTGTATGTCGGGTGTGTGGGCCGATAACTTGTGTCATTAAGTCTCGCAAGCTCACAGACCTCAGTATGAAATAAGCAATGTAAGTACAAACAGAAGGTAGAAAACAAGCGGGAAAAAAGTGTTCTGTATGTACATTGACAAAGAGTGATTTTCCTTAATATATCGAGTTCAAAATGAATCAGAACAAACAATGCCATGGAGAATGGGCAGAGAACATAGTTCACAGAGCAAAAATTGCCAGCAGCTCTCAGCCTCGTTTGCTATAAGAGGAAACTAAATTAAAATTATGAGATGCTATTTTTTACCCTATCAATTGGCAAAGGCAAAAAAAGTTGGGCAATCGTGCTGAGGAATAGAGGATGTGAGTATATATTTGAATAATTTCTGTGGAGGGGAATTGGACAAAATATCTATGAAAATGTCAAAATATGTCATAGCAATCCCACTGCAAGAAATTCCACTGCTAGAAATCTAACCTATGTGTATACCAATGTGTGTATTGGTTATTAACAGGCTACTGTTTAAATATCTAGTTAAATCAACAAATAAATGAGAGAGTTCTATCTGAACTGATATGAAACAGTTTTCTAAGGTTATTAAAAACAAAGAACAGGGGTGGATGGTGGGAGGGGTTCAGGATGGGGAACACATGTATAACTGTGGCTGATTCATGTCATTGTATGGCAAAGACCACTACAATATTGTAAAGTAATTAGCCTCCAGTTAAAATAAATAAATTAAAAAAAAAAACAAAACAAAGAACGGAACGTTGTGTGATGTATGCTATTTGTACAAAAATATACATATACCAGACTTGCTTGTACATGCAAAAGACACTTCAGGAAAAATACCCAAGGAACAAATAACAATGCTAACTTCCAGGATGTGGAACTAGGAGGTTGGGTGGGAAGAAGTGTGAGGGGCTCTTACTTCTTATTTTATAGTTTTTCAGATATTTTGGATGAATATTATGAACATTTTCTCTGTTCATAGTGACGAATAAAAACATTGAAAAGAGGGTAATATTTTGACACCAAATGCTCTTTCCAGGACTGAAAAGGGAGGAGTGTCTTCAAGGCAGGAAGAGCCAGTGAATGCCCCCTCTGTTGGTGTAGAAGGAAAGAACGCCCACTGCATTTTTAAAGAGTGTCTTAAAATAGTGTACTGACTGCAAAGCTCAGTGGGCTCAGCTCCTTCTGGTTGTTGGTTACAGGACTGTCAGGATCATTTCCTCCAGCTAACTTGCAGCCCTCTACAGTCCAGGTTGTTTCTCCCTGGGAAAATGTATGGGGCTTAGAGGATGAGGCTAGAAGAGCCGGCAGCTCCATCCATGCGGAGCAGGTGATGTTTCAGAGGAGTGGTCCCTGTACAGATTTTTCCTGGTGGTTTTCTTTCCTCCTTTCAGCCAGTGTTGCCACTCCTTTTTCCTAGTCCAGCCCTTGACACAAGCTCTGCAGCTGCCGCCCTCGTTCCCTCTCTCAGTCTGGAACAGCCCTCGCTGGCACCTCTGCAGCTGTGACTCATTGCAAATGCTTTGCATTCCGTGATGTTCTGCAGGGTTTTGGGTCTCCCCTGTGGCTCGAAGCACAAGGCAAGTTGAAAGAGAGGAGAAAAAGAGGGCCTGCAGCTGCCAAAACATTGCAAGGATGAGGGAAAAAATTGTTAGGGAAACTGAAAACGTTTTGTGCAGGCAGGACCCCAGCCAGCCGCTCCCTGGTGTGGGCCTGCTGGTAATTTGAGCAGGGCTGGGGGATGCAGTGGAGGCTGAGTGGGATGTGGAGGGGGTTGTCCAAGCCCCAGTGAGGCCCAGTCATGTATCCAGAAGCACCACAGGCCATCTGGAGACCATCTCCATCTGTCCAGGAAGGACCTGGGCTGAAGCCACGCTGGAACACAGGAATGTGTGTCTCATCCAGAAATGTTTGCTTCAAATATGTTTACTTTTAATTCACTAGAATTACTTTGTTAGCTCATTTCTCTTACCCACCACATACAGTCATACACAATTTTTTTTATATTCAGGTCAACTGATATCTATTAATACTTTTAAAACATAGTGTCTTTTTTTTTCCCCCTTCCTTAAAGCTATGGAATCCTGTGTTGAAGTATGTATAAAAGAAATAAATGCCAAACTGCCCAGGTTAATTAAATAGAAATGGGTGGGAATTGGAGGAGAAGAAAGCCCTGTCCACTGACATTTCACCCCTGATGCTCTAGGTAGGCTCCAATGGGACATAATCGAAACAAATCACTTAAATACACCTTCTTAACTAAATTTATACACAATAAAATATACCCATTTTAAGTGTACAATTTAATTTAGAGTTTTGGCAAATTGTATATACCCATGAAAGGTATAATTTGAAATCACTAACTGATATGAACAATGAAATAAATGTGCATTTTTATGAGTAATCTTTAAATTTATTTTATTTTATTTTTTTATTTTTGGCTGTGCTGGGTCTTCACTGCTATGTGAGGGCTTTTTCTAGCTGCAGTGAGAGGGGGACTAATCTTTGTTGCAGTGCACGGGCTTCTCATTGCTGTGGCTTCTCTTGTGGAGCCCAGGCTCTAGGTGCACAGGCTTTAGTAGTTATGCCTCTTGGGTTCAGTAGTTGTGGCTCTCTGGCTCAGTGGTTGTGAAGCATGGGCTTAATTGTCCCTCTGCATATGGTATCCTCCTGGATCAGGGGTCAAACTCATGTTCCCTGCACTGGCAGGTGGACTCTTAACCACTGAACCATCAGGGAAGCCCAAAATGTACATTTTTCAAAGGGAGGAATCAATACATTCTCCTGTATTGTCCTAATCCCATGGAGGTAACATCATATTAAGGCTCCTTTACTATCAACAAAAATAATAGCATTTGATTTAATTTCACTTGAATTTCATAGAAGAAAATAACTTGGATTTCATAGAAAACAAAATTGAAGTGGAAAGAATTGCTAAAACTCCAGCAACTTTTTCTTTTTCAAGAAATACTAGTCCCTAAACATTCTCTTTAAGACTGAGAGAAAGGGTGGGATGAATTGGGACTGACATGGAGAATTCCATGGATAGTATAGTCCATGGGGTCGCAAAGAGTCAACTATCCCACCCCCCATTTATTTCTTTTTTGCATCAGAATTTTGTAGTTTTCTGCAAATAGTTTTGACATATATTTTGATATATTTACACATAAATATTTAATTTTACAGGGAAGTGCTAATATAAACAGTTTTTATTTTCAAATTATGTTTTTAATTTCAAATTCCATTTGTTCATGGTTGGTATCGAAAAAAACAACTGAGTTTTGTACATTAACTTTGTATCTTGAAACCTTGCTTATTAGTTCCATGAGGATTCTTTTTGTCAATTATTTTGGATTTTCTATTTAATAAACATGTCATCCATGAACAGAAACAGTTTCAAGTCTTCCTTGTACACACACACACACACACATACACATTTTTTTAGCAGACTACTTTTTTTTTTTTACCTTTCTATTTGAAGTATAGTGATTTACAGTATTGGAGAAGGAAATGTGAACCCACTCCAGTGTTCTTGCCTGGAGAATCACAGGGACGGCAGAGCCTGGTGGGCTGCTGTCTATGGGGTCACACAGAGTCGGACATGACTGACGAGACTTAGCAGCAGCAGTGTATACACTACTATGTATAAACTAGGTAACTAATGAGAACTTACTGAAAAACACAAGGAACTCTGCTCAGTGCTCTGTGGTGACCTAAATGGGGAGGAAATCTAAGAAACAGGGGATATATGTATACATATGACTGATTCACTTTGCTGGACAGCAAGAAACTAACATAACATTGTAAAGCCACTATACTGAAATAAAAGTTAAAGACAAAAAAAAAGATCGAGAAGAGATTTTGGAAGTTTTGGCCCCCTCATGCAAAGAGTTGACTCATTGGAAAAGACTCTGATGCTGGGAGGGATTGGGGGCAGGAGGAGAAGGGGACGACCGAGGATGAGATGGCTGGATGGCATCACGGACTCGATGGACGTGAGTCTGAGTGAACTCGGAGAGATGGTGATGAACAGGGAGGCCTGGTGTGCTGCAATTCATGGGGTCACAAAGAGTCGGACACGACTGAGCGACTGAACTGAACTGAACTGAAAGCGTGTTTAGTCATTTCAATTTCATACATGGATTGACCCCTTCTGTGAAAGGGGGATAAATTGCATACATGGTCTCCCACCTCACATCCTCTCTTCCTGACTTTTATAGTACTCTTTATATTTGTTAACAATCTCTTCAGGAACATTAAACATTCTCTTCAGTGACAGTCCAGCAGTTTTTACTGGTCTGCGTTTATATGGATTTGGGGTTCACTGAAAGTCCTCTATATGCTTCTTTGTTCCCTTTTCCTCCTTAAATTTGTCCCTTAAATGCCAGGATATCACCAAGTAGTTTTTTTGAGAGATGCTCATGGGCATTATGTTTTCTGATTTTTTTGTATGTTTAGAAAAGTCCATTTTGCCTATGTACAGGAATGACAACTTATTTGGATAAGCCACTCTTTGGTTGCATTACTTCAGTCCTTATTCCCATTTTTTGTCATTGAATTCTTAGTCAGTTTGTCTCCTGCAGATAATTTGATATTTTGTCTGAATGCTTACTTTTTAATTTCAATAGGTTAAGTTTAAGTCATGATATATCTCAGTACTGAATGTTTACATGGTGAGGTTTTCTGAAACAGTGCGTTTTTTAATTCTGCAAATTCTCTCTCCTTTGTTTGAGGGGTATTTTCTTGAATATTTTTTGTTTAATTTGATTGGTTTACTATTTCTGGGACATCATTTATGATTATATTATATTTCAAACCTTCCCTCTGTTAGTAATTCAAATTTTTTAGCAATCTCTACTATGTTCCTTGATGCTTTTACTTTTATTAATTTTGTAATTATGTTGTTTGGTCCTCCTTTCAGCTCATTCTGCCTTTTTTCTTTTATCACAGTGTATTTGAGCTCTTGTTCTATTTAACTCATGTTCTTAAAATGACTTGAGGTCAAAAGCATTTGTAGTCAATTCCCTTGTTTCTAGGATTCTTCTAAATTAGGCCCTTTATCATGTTTATGCTATTTTCCTTTCTTTGAATGTTGGAAAAGCAAGTGTTTGTTAAATCACTTTGCAATTTTTTTTTCATCCTACTCACATTTTATCTAGATTGTCTACATTCTATTTGCTTTGAATCAAGATTCTTACTATAAACTTCAGAACCCAGTTAGTTCTACTTGGTTTTCCTCTCCATATCATGGTTTGAGGGCTGGAAATTTTGTGTCTGCACACTTTCCTGTCTGTGACTTGAAGTTGATGGTGGTGGGTAGAGAAGATAGACATCAACTGAAGCAATTCTCAGCCTTAGAATACTTGAGTTCTGCTTTTCTGAAATGTTGTTAGATATCCTATACCAGCTTTCTTTCACCCAGTTGGAGGTTGTATTCTCTTCTTGGGGGTGGTAGGAGGAATACATTTCCTGAAGACTAATCTGTGGTCTTCAAGTCAGAGGGAAGTCTGATCACAATGTTTACTTTTGAGGCTTTCCAGTGCAATCTTTTGACTGAGTCTGGAGAAACACAAAGAAAGTATGTAGAAAGTGTTTAGTAGCATAAACCTGGGAATGAAAGCTAATTGAATAACAGCATCATTACTTGAAAGATACTAGTCCCAAGTATTGAACCCAAATTCACAAAATGAAAATTTACACATAGTATTTATTATCTGGGTTGCCCAGTGTTGAAAAGCTTTTCCTATATGGGAGGAGCCCTAAGATCAATTCCCATGGTGCAGTGGTAAAGAATTTGCGTGCAATGCAGGAGACATGGTTCACCCTCTGGGTCGGGAAAATCCCTTGCAGAAGGAAATGGCAGCCCACTCCAGTATTCTTGCCTGGAGAATCCCAGGGAGAAAGGAGCCTGGAGGGCTACAGTCTATGGGGTTTCAGAGCCAGACACAACGGAGTACACACACACATATACACACTAAGATCATAATAGGGAAAACGCCCCCTCCACTCTGGAGGCCCAAAAGGCAATTATCCCTCCAACAATCAAAGACAAGATCAAGCACAGCCAATCAAATGCTGCCACTTGGACTGTATATCTTGAGGGGATGACAACACAGCTCCGGTCAGTTAGGAATGCCTCCTGGTGGCTGTGCAGGGAGGAGAGCCTGGAAGGGCAAAGTGCATGTCCAGTGACAATGGAACCCAGCACAAGGATGGTAGGTGCCCAGTGGTGCAGGTACCAGTCTTGGGGCGCCAAATTCCCTGTCGCTAAGTGGCACGTCCTGAGCAGCCTGGTGCTATGGCGAGTATCTGATCCATTTCTGCTTTTTTTTTGTTTGTTTGTTTCTATGAATCACCAGATACCCAGTCAATTTCATTTCCACTTAAGGAACTATAGTCAATTTTTGTTATTTATAATCAGAACATTGACAAGTATGAAATATTTTGGGTTCAGGATTCAAAAATTAAGTGAGAAGAACTGGGTACTTGGCAATCCATGTGAAAAAGACCTAGGAATTTTTTTAAAAAGACTTAAGAAATATTTAATTTTATTTGTTTTTTGGCTGAGCTGGGTCTTCATTGCTGCACATCGGTAGTGAGCGAGGTCTACTCTTTGTTGCAATTTGCAGGTTTCTCATTGAAGTGGCTTCTCTTGTTGCAGAGCACAGGCTCTAGGCAAACAGGCTTCAGTATTTGTGGCTCTTGGGCTCTAGGGGTGGGCTCAGTAGTTGTGGCAGACGGGGTTTAATTGCTCTGGAGCATGTGGAATCTTCCTGGACCGTGTATTGAACCTGCGTCCTCTGCATTGGCAGGTGGATTCTGAACAACTGGAACACCAGGGATGTCCAAAACTTAGGCATTATCGTGCACCATGATATAAGGAGTTTTAATAATAGACCTGCCAGAGGCTACAGTGAGCAGGACAAAGAAGGTCAGAGGCCTGCTTCCTCATCCTTCTGCTCTTGTTAGCTATAACTAGAGTGTATTTTCCTGTTTTAAGGATTTTATTTTAATGCAGATAGGGACAAATTAAAATATGTCCCGTAGGAGAGTGATTAGGAAGGTGATAAGTCTTTATATGAAGAAATGGAGAAATTTTTTTTTAGAAAAGCAACAAGGAAGACAGTCTATGATTCTGTTAAATTATGTTACCACTGAGATAACTGTATAAAAATGTAATGGTACAAAGACAGATGAAATATGTCTTTGAAAATAAAACATCACCTCCACACAGATATTGATCTGTGGAGATATTACAAAACGTGAGAGAAAATGGGAGATGAACCTTTCAGATGAGGCTACGAAATGAGACAACATGAGAAATGTGTGTTGTTTGAACAACTAACTTCTATCACTAGTAGAATGAGCCTGGAGGAACCATTTCCTGGGTTCCAAACACTTTTCTTTTGGGGCCCTTGTTCATGGGATGCAAATATCTTCCTCCCAGGAAATGTTCCTAAATAACTAAATAGCTGGAGTCCAGAGGCTCTGGATAATTCACCTTTACCATCATAAAAGAAATACAAGATCTAAATTTACTGAAATATTCTTGAAATTTACTGAAAAGGGTATACGACTATATACTATCATATTCTCATGTTGCCTTCTGGTTTCTAGCATGTTCAAGTGAGTAATAAGCCCCAAATCTTGTTCTTTCCTTGTAACTTCATAATAAATCTAAGGCCACTTCCACCATCAGCATGTCCCTGAGGATAATGTTGATTATTGTTATTATTTTTAAACTTATGTTGCTCTAAGCCACTAAATTTGTTTTAATTTTTTTCCCCCACTGCAAGGCATGTGGGATCTTAGTTCTCTGACCAGAAACTAAACCATGCCCCCTGCAATGGAAGCATGGAGTCTTAAAGACTGGACTGCTGGAGAAGACCTAATGTTGATTATTTTGAATTAACTGTTTTAAATAAGAAATGATAAATGTACCTTAGATATGCATGTATTACTTGCATATTTCTTCTTTTATGTGAAATGTAAGAATTGAGTTAATTGAAGTTATTTTACATTTGCAAGAAATAAAGATCTCTGAAGGTAATTAAACTCTTTGGCTACCTCATACATGAACTGGTTCTACCACTCTCAGGATCCTGAGGAGATCAAGAATGGAGAAAAGCTGTCGGGAAACAAGGCCTCCTCACCTTCACTCTCCTTGGCAGAGCATAGAGGACCAAGGCTTTTCCAGGGAAAATACAGTCTAGGGATTCAATACCCTCAGAATTTAGAGAGTCAAACAAGAGCTTCATTCAGGCTGCTACAAGCAATTTGCTGTGAGGATCCTTCTGACTACTGAGCATGCATATTAACCAGCCTAACTTTTGTTTCTTGTTTTTACAGTTATGGAAACGATCTGGGTTAAGCGATCTCCTCTTCTCCTTGTCCTGTCTTGTGACGGGTATTTTGGCAAAGTCTGATTAAGGCTTAAAGAACAATCTGTACCAACAGAACAGACTGTGAGTTCCTTGGGGGTGGGGATGAGGAAGCGTGGCGAGATGGTGGCTTGGCTTAGTTTTCTCTCTCTTGCACCTGAGGACAGTGGCGAGCAGGTGGTAAAGGACGATTAGACTGAATTGAACTAAAAGAAGTGAAACTAACCGACCCATAATATCAAACAAGGGATATTTGGTAGGTAGCCAAACAATTAAATTAATAGATAAAGCAATGTTTTGGCAGGGAGAGAAGCTGGGAGTATATATTTTCTTGATCTTCATATTATAGTTTGACCCATTGTATAATTTATTAAGACACAAGGGAACAGAGGAAGGCCATTTTAAAGAAAGCCAACAAGAACAGCATATTTTTTACTCCTATTGTCATATTAGGTTTGTTGCTTGGGAGAAATTGTCAACAATTCCAAAATAAAAAAATCACAGGACAGTTAAATTTACATTTACCTGAGACAAGGACTTTATTCCATTTCTCCTCACTAAAATTTAATTCCCTCTCTTTAAAAAAATTCTCATATGGAGGGCAATAGAAATGACGTACTATTTTTTATTTGTTTAAACAATTTCCAAAATGCTGTTAGAGATGAACTGGCGTTATTTCATCTAGTATAGCAAAAGGAAAGAATGCATAAAGATACAAGTAGACATTAAAGAATTAGAAAACAGAAAAGTGGCAATACTTATAAATAAATCCAAAACCCCCCAAAATTGATAATTAATTNTTTTTTTTTTTGGTGGCAATCTTAATCAAACCCACACCCCTGCATTGGAAGCATGGAGCCTTAACCACTGGACTGCCAGGGAAGTCCCTGCATGTGTTTCAAATTCAGAGGACCAGCAGATTGCTGGCAGAGGCCTGAGGCAGAAGTATTCAAGCAGGATGACAAGCAGAATCCGGATAAAAGAAACCTGAGAATAACCACAGAAGTCAACTATCCAACACTCAGACTTGTCTGGTCAAGTTCTAGTTCTTTCTCCAGTGAAGGACTGCTATATCCTCTTTTTAGCTCTGCCTGCCTTGATCCTTCTTTAATATCACATATCTTCCTTAGCCTCATTTCCAAGCTAACAAAAGGTTATTCAAACAGTTCTAAGATATGCACTCAAATTAGTTTTCTCAATTGTCCAAATGCCCTACTCACTGTGGCTAAGACAGAAATATTAATCACCTAGTTACTCAGAAAGCAACTATTTTTCCTCTACTGTAGGCCTTACAGCAAACTGTCTAGGTTTGGTCTAGTTCTACCTTAAGGGTCTCAAAGTGTCATCACTAGAAGGAGTTGTGGAATTGGCTGTGACATTCCACTGATGGTTTCTTTTCCTGTTTAGTCTTTAGGGGAAGGCAAAGCCAGAATAAGATCAGAATACTTCAGCCCCAGTGAGGAAACAGAGAAAATGAGATGAATGTTTACATGTCACCATCTTGAGACCTTCTAAAGAACATGTTCAGTGTGAGAATTCCCAAAGGTTGACAGATGCTACCTAACAGAAGTAAAATAAAAGATTCCTAAGGCTTACTTCCAGCGTATAAATTAGTTACCAGGAAACCGAGAATATTTTGTAATAAGTGCTAATATACTGTAACATTGGATTATAACACAAGTATAATTACTGTCAAAAATAAAGTTATGAACTAACAAAACATCCTCCTTATTCTAAGTATAAATAATTCTTGGGGGCCTAACTGGATTAACATTGTTTGAATGGTCTGACCAGTACTCATAAGAATCATCATAGCAGGTACACAAAGTAGAGAATAAAATTTTAATGTATCAAAAACAGAACTTTTTGGCCAGTTTAGTACTTGCAGGAATAAAGTTGCAAAATGTTACTCAGTAACTGATTTAGCTTCTAAATCAAGCTAGAATTACACATACTCTGTATATTACTTGAGTATATACAAGTACATTCCATGATAACATGCAGAGACATGGAAACAAGAAGAGTACTGTGAAATAAAAATTGCTATGTTTATGAAATAATGAATTGAAAACAAAACACCTGTCCAATAATCCAGAATATCTCGTTTCGAAACGGTGGTTTTGAGTATTGCTCTTTTCAAGAATTCAAATAACTTCCATGTGGCTAAATTGGATTTTTTCCCTAACATGAAAAAATGGAGGCTGATATTTTCCTATAGCTATGGGAGTATACTTTTCCTTTTACTGAACATCAAATTAAAAGGTTTGATAGGTTTTCACTCCCCTCAGGTGAAAGGGGCTCCTAACATTCTAATGGTTAAGAATGAATCCCTTAAAGCTCTGAGGCATTTGAATGTCTTAAGGCTCATGTACCTTTAATGAAACAGTATATGAGATGGAGGTTTAATTCTCCTGAAAACTAAGTGGAACTACGAAATAAACAGGGTATGAGAATGACCTGAGTTCACAGGAATCTCTAAATTTGAAAGACATTGCTTCAGCTCTGCTAAGATAGCATCAAAAGCCTTTTATAGCAAGAGTTTCTTAGTGAGTCACATATTTGGCCATAGAGCCTTAGGATCTTTTTAAGCACTAAGAAGTGCTTTATGCTGTGCAAATTCAATGAAAGGCCAATCAAGGAAAGCCTACAAGTAAGCCAAAGATTCTATATCCTCTAAAGAAAGAAGGTGAGATGTATAACTGACCAACTTTGCTTCTAGTTTGACAATGATTTCTGTGAAGCTAACATAAGCAAAGACAGCACCTTAAGGAGAACCCAGTGGAAGCCTCTCAGAAGTGAGGGTTGGCTGGGGCAGAAATAGCTACTGATTCCTTCTGAGTAACTCCTCCTTTGTCCATGAGAATCCAAGAATGTATACAACCAGTAGGGTGAAGGACTGGTTTCAGTCATTTCTCCACATTATGAATTGCAACTTTTGTTATTTGCAAAATAAGAGGTCATGTGTGAATTATTAGTCAATGAACAGCACATAAAAGAATATGGCCTGTCTTCAATCTGAGCTCTGCTTGTTTGCTTTGTCATCTAATTCAAGGCACTTTATATATTTTGGTGCCTTAGTTTGTTAACATGTAACATGAGAATAATTAACACCCATTCACTTACCTCAAGGAGCTGCTACATAGATTATTGAATCGCAAAGCACTTTGAGCTCCTCAGATGAAAAGCACTGTGGAAAAAATGACAGCCAAGGATACTCTTTCAATGCCTCAGAATCCTGAACTATTGTGTCTATGTGGCAACTAAAATTCCTCAAAACACCTAAAAAATTTGTTAGGGCACTCTATCCCCTTTTTATATATTGTTTGGCAAACAGATGCTTATATACTTAATTAAAATAGTTATACTTCCTACTCCAAAGAAGTTGACCAATTTTCCAATAAAGGTTACTAAATGTACCTATTCTGGAGTATTCTGTGTCAAGTAGAAAACTTCAGTTTTTTTTGAGGTGCATGTGACATAATAAAAAGTTCACTTTCTTTTTCAAAATAATTGAACTAGTGTTATTTGTGTGAAACTACAAGTTTTTAATGGAAAAAGTACTGAAATTATGCCACAGTGTCTATATATTCATCTGAAGAGTACAAAGATTGGAGTTCTGAGAAAAAAGAGTCTTAACACTATAGAAAATAAATGTGGTTCTTAAATTGTTCAAATAAATTTTTTAAAAATGTAATGTTTCATACATTGACATAAAGCAATTAGTCAGAGGTAATAAACTATAAATACAGTAGTTCAAATGTTTCTCTCAGCATTAGGTTTCTAAACAAGTTAAATTCAAAACATTTTAAACTTGTTATACTCATGTTTCAAAGAAATTGTGGAAATGGAAGTTTTCATACAAATCTAAAACAATGATACCACCTTGTGATCTCTACATAGAATATCTTGGACTTTGATCATTTTAGATTTATAACATACTTTGGTTATTAATACATTAGATTCAACCCATTAATATGCCTTTATATTTGGGAGAAATTAGACTGTGATTTATAAACTTGCAGGTTACCCAATCTTCCTCAATTCCAGGTCTTCCTTGATTCTCTGCAGGGGGTTCTGTCCGACTCATAATTAAAATGATGAGAATTATAAATAACTTCTTTCAAACTGAACATTTGTTTTGCCTTTTTAAATAAAATAAAGTGCTTTCAAATTCAAATATTTCTTGCCCTAAACAAAACTGAAACATACTTAAACCTGAAACTTTCATATCTTGACACACATATTTAACAAGAAAAAAACAGTTTTGGGCCACTAATGTCCTTCAAGGGTTCAGACTGGATCTAAACTGGGTTTCACATTATTATCGTGCTCGTGTTTGTACATGAAGGTTAACAGGAAGAGAGCAACATCCAATGATGACCAATAGGCAGTATGCGACGTGACAGCTGACCAATAGCGGCTCTCCACAAGGCCTTCTCTGAGTTCAAAGTCAATTCTGTGATCCAGTTCCACTAAAAAGAAGTTAAACAAATCAGTAAGTATCACAGTAAGATTGTTTCTACACAGACTTACTAGATTTGGAGAGTAAAAATTTACCAAACAGAAGTGACTCTCCTAATATTATTACTATTTTTTAAAAAGTGATTTTCCACTCTCATCTTATGGGAAGAAAACACTCAAGAGCCTCAGTAGCTCAGGATTCTGTCTGGTGAACCCTCTCTTTTGTATGCTCAGGTCAGTATGGAATAATAAAGTAAGAAAACAAAAATATCACTTGGTACCATACAGTATATTTGGAATAAAGAAACTGGCTTCAAATCCTGGCTTTCCTATTTATAATTTGTGTCTAACCTGAAAGATACAGCAAATAGTCTTCTTGCAGAATGACAGGTCAGTCTTACATGCAATAATGTCAGCAGGAGTGCAACAGTGCATTCAAAGGCTCCTTCACAGGGGAGGCTCTTTACATCAACTGGCTCAGGGGAACATGTTGGAAGATAACATCTACTACAGTCCTATAATGTTTTCCTCCCCACTATGCTGAAGTCCTCAAAGGGCCACAACTTACTATAGTCTCTATCCTGTCAGCTGGGCCCAACAAGCACCTAGGACATACCCGTGCTCAAGAATCCACTGGCAGGGAAAGTGAAATTGGGAGGAACAGTGGTAACTCTTGAGAGGAAGGACTTCATTTACAACAGTGCTGTCCTCAATTAGTTCAGTAAATTCAATTAAGTTTTTTCTAAAACACACAGAAAGTCCTTGTAACATGTGAGAAAAATCACCTTACCAAATCCAAAGCTATAAGACTGTAATTGGTTCATCTAACAAATCCTTAAGAGATAAAACACTTAGACAAACGATAATTTCATCTTCAGGAATTCTTCAAAAGCTGTCAATAAGCCATACAGTATTTTGAAGGGTCTGTCTTAAAAATCACTACCATTCAGACTCAAAATCTGCTCTTTTGTTCAGTGTGCTAGCAGGTATAAAAAGTAAAAACTGGAAAAATTAGGAAGGTTGGAGAAAAAGTGGGGTTGTGCTTTACCCAGGAAGTTTGGAAATCGCATAAAGGAAATCATATCATTTTAGAGCATGATTCATATAAATGTTTAGCTAATGTTTATTTTAAACAATACCATTTGGTGATTTAAAAATGCATTTATAGTTATTTTTCTCAATTGTGCTTTTCTGACAAAGAATGTCCATGGATCTTATCTAAAATTTTTTAGATAAGGTTTATTTACACCCAAACAGTATAAATACCCAATCAGGTTATAAAGCACTATGAAATATGTTGACATAGACCTTTCACAAAACTGCTAGTTTTCTCATTTAACTTATAAGTTAGTCCATAAGAAGTCAGAAATAGTTGAAATCCACATGTTGAACTGCGGGATAGGAATGTCAATCTTTTACCTTTTGTATTCCATGGGACATCTGTGTTAAAATTTGTAGGTACATTCTGGCACAACAGACAAGAAGATGAAAAGAAGAAATGAATTCTCAAACACAATGAAGAGGAGTCAAGGTGAAGTCAGTTATGAAAAGGAGAAATAAGAGGAAAAATGAAGAGATGGGAAACACACATTAAAATTGGTGAAGCCCATATCGTGCTATTTCTAAGAATTCCTTTTAAAGGCCACTGTAGAATGCCTTCCTAGTCCAACAGTCTTACACAACTGCTATTCTAAAGTTAAAGGGAGATTTTTCCTGTTACAACCAGTGTTACTTGGCTCCACTTTATGTCCCTGAAATGTATTCTTAATGTGCTATCACTGTGCAACACTGCCTTTCATATACTACAAACTCAAATGATAAATTTATTGCCCCATTATGTGTCCCTGTCCTTATCACCTAGAGGATTTTTAATAAGTGTCATTAACTAGATTGGCTTACCCTATCCCCTCCCTTTCTATTTATCTGTAGGTTGTCACCATCAAAATGGAAATTAGGTAAACAGCTTGTACTTGATGAACCTATTTTACAGTCTCATCTTCCTTAAAAGGTTTACCCCAGGCAGCCTGGTTTGCAGCTGACACCATATTTGTGTTGGTTTTACAGGTGGGTGGATGGATGTATGTAGGTGGGCCAATGTCTCATCTTTTTTCTTTATGTAGATCACAGAATTCCCAACGGTGTGAGGTCACTACATGGTACTACTATTCTACATGTGCTGGGAGATGTGCTCTTGGCCAAGGTTGGCCCAAATCTACATGGAGTTGCCTTGGACCTGCCTTCTCATTATTATTGTATCAAGAAGGGGTGGCACTAGACAGGTTAGTATTTTCCTAGTTTCTTTCACTGAATTAGGTCAAGAAAAAGGAGAACATAAAATCACTTAATCCTTTTCTCTGGAGTGAATATTTAATATTCCTGTATCTACAAAAGAGAATTTAAGATTTCTGAAAGTTGAGGAGAGGTAAAAATGAAAAAAAAATTTGTTGGCTTTTAACAACAATCATCAATAATTTGCTTTCAATGTTTTAAAACATGGGTTGAAGGAAATGGCAACCCACTCCAGTATTCTTGACTGGAAAATCCCATGGACAGAGGAACCTGGTAGGCTACAGTCCATGGGGTCACAAAGAGTCGGACACGACGGAACGACTTCACTTTCACCTTTTATTTTCTTTTTGGGGGAGTCATGCATATGGGCACATTTCCTTCCTTATTCTCCAAGCAAATGTCTCGTCATCTACCCAGGGTGAAGGCAGAGTTTCCCCAGCACTCTGCTTTCAGCAGAGTGTTCTTTTGTGCACAGGGCTTGTGAACCTGGATATGGTGTTAAAAAGTAAAATACATGAATAGAAAGTACCCATTTTAGTATACCAACTGTGTACCAACTGGACAGGTTTCTTCTATTTAAGGGGAGTGTCTTAACATCCTGGCTGGAGAGAAATTTTCAAAAACTTAATGAATTTTAAAAAATTATATTATTTATAAATAGCAATTATGATTATAATTGCATGCTTTTAGGCTTTAGGTAGATACCAAGAAAACCACTTAAAGTACTAGTAAAGGAAACTGGGTTTCCAAATGACTGATGAAAGAGTCATTTGCAATATATGCTCAGAGTTCTTGATAAATTATACCTTATTTTTCCTCTGCTCAGAGCAACCATATATTTTATGTAGTTAGATGTCTGATAGCCAAGGAATGTTTACATTTTGTGACTTATCATAGCTCCAAATATATTTAAAAACATTCTCTAAACATCCTTTATTTAAAAAAATAGCAAAAACTCTGTAGTGAGCTTTATAATTAATTGCCACTTTCTGATCCCCAAATTTCCCAACACTAATCTACTCTGAAAGACTTTCAGACACCTAACATTTGACAACAGACGAGCTATTTGGGGAAGCACAGGCTCATAAGAATACAAAGGAACTTCTGGGGATGGCCAGATCCGCTGTATCCTCTACCACCTGGTTGGAAAAACGTTCCTCAGCATATTCAGCACTACTTCCCTTCTACTCAACCTTGGTTCTTCTCAGAACTAACTTCTAGATCTCTACATAACCTGTGCTTCCCATCTCTGCGTCTTCGCTTGTGCTGTGCTGTTTCTTTTCTCTGCAATGTCTCTTCATCTCTGCTTATTTAAGTCCTACTTCCACAAAATCTTTTTTTTTCATTTCTCCAGGTGAAAACATTTTCTCTCTCCTTACAATCTCTGTCATGAGGTTCATCACATTCTACCATATATTATATTATTTCTGTAGTTATCCACCTTCCCTACAAGAATATATGCCCTCTAAAATATACTTAAGTTTCCACATAAGCATTGAACATCTTTATGGGCAGCACTGAAATTGGTTCATCTTGGTGTCTCTTCTAGTGACTGTCTACTTGCCTCATGGTAAAACTGTTGAATGAATAAAAACAGAAGAGAGAATAGAAGCCATATACATATTACCATCTGAATCAATGTGGTGTAGTTATGACGAGTGGTCTAACTGCTTAGGTAGCTGGGATGGCTTTAAGCAGTGGATAAAAGGACTACTTGAATGTAGGACAAATAGATTAATGGATTAATTTTCCTTTCTCTAAATATTCAAAGTGACTATTACATGAGCAGGGACTAGAGACAGCACTTATAAAAATCATTTCTTGAGAGGAGTTCACTGAATTAGATCATCACAAACTACTGTCACAGAGCCAAAAACACAAATCAGCTTGTTATGCTGACACCCTTAGCTATATCTAGCTAAGATTTTTTTTTGAAAGAAGAAAAAAATGCATGAAAATTAGCAATTATAAACATGGAAATTACAAAATTAGATACAGTTTGAAAATACAAGGAGAAACCTATAACTTACTTTTTTGGTTAAAGACAAAATCCATTATTTTTAAAAAAGGAAAGAGAAAGGAGATATAGAAAAAAAGGAATGAGAAGTTAAGATAAAAATAATTTTAAACTGCTAAGATTAATTTTTACTAATACATTTTGAATCTGCTGAAAATCAGGAGACTGAAAATATCTCTTATAGCCAATAATTTTTTTCAAAGCAAGCCTATACCTCTAAAGACCATTAAATATTTGTGTTGAAACCAGGTATCATCTGTGGCATACTAACAGCCCTAGGGATAGTGTTATTAATATTTGAAATAACTAGGAATGATTGAACTCTTTATACTATGAAATCCTTTTATATTTAAATATATTACATGAAAAGAACACTGAAGCTCTCTGAAGGCTGGAGGGCAACAGAAAAGAAAGAAAATGGCCTAATGTTTTTTTTCTCTCTAAACACTTCCTTCTTTGGAGAAGCACATAGGAGTATGATATATTTTACCACACTAAGTAACTAATGAATACTCGAGTTTCAGGACCACTACCATTTAAGATTAGGAAATACAGGAAGAGAATACATTTAAAATAGTCTGTTAATGGTAACATTCAAGCTGCTCTCATAGAAAAATTGATCAAGTTTTCAGTGAGCAAAAGAAATCTAAGTAGACTGTTTTCACAGCATTCTGAATGCTATTCCTGACATATACCATACCGAGGGTATTATCTTTATTCTGTATTACATTTTCCGGAAAAAGAAGTTGTGGGAGATTAAAGAACGATTCTTGAAGTCTGAAATCTGTGGAAAAAAAAAAACAAAACACAAGACGCTGTAAAGTGTTGGCTGATGGTTACAAATGGCCTTCAGTGATGAAGTGGCCAAAAGTTAGAACAACACTCCCAAATAAGCTGATTAAACCTAGCAAACAAAAAGAAGTACACAATTAGGTTTCTGTGAAAAGCTCTGTCATGGAAAATGTAAGTATAATTAACTTCGAAATACAATGTCATAATCTGTTAACACTCAAACATCCCCCAAAGTTATAGTTCATTTAAGTTCTAACCTAGAGGCAAAACAGTGCTAAAAGAAACAAATTCTTTTCATGATATGTTACAGACACAAGGGAGTACACAAAAAGAAACAGTAAAACCACCAGAAATAAGCCTATACTTTTCAAAAGAAATGAAGAGCAGCTATATAAGATGCTTCAACTCAATGTCAACGAAGTAGTTTCAATTGACAACACTAACTCTTCGAAGACAGAAACCCTGATTGATCACGAATTCAGTCTGTGTCCGTCTTACCCTCAAAAAGCAGGAGAGTCAAAGTCGGTAGCCTTAGAATGAAGGTTATCGAGAAGAACTGAGGCAATCAATGTGAGCAAGAAGAAGGAAGCCAGAATCACCTAATCACAGTGATCAAATTCCAGAAAGAAGATTTAAGGAAGAAAGGTTTTATGATTTGCAAGATACAGCCAAAATAGCAATTATGATTTAAGAAATTTATCTAAATCAGGATTACAAAGAAGAGTATATTACTGAAGCAAGTCAAAGGTAAATCTAGAGGATTTGATTTAAAAGGCATAATTCTTCTACAGAAGTTGTCCAATGTTAAAAGTTGGACTTTTAAAATCTATATATAAAGATGAAAACACGAAACTAAGAAATCATGTTAGCTCAGTTAGCTGAGTCTTTAGTTGGTAAGTAATTAGAGACAACAAAGAATTTATATGCAAGAATGACAGAAAACGTATTTTGTTAAAATATTGTAATGCAATAAAACTAAGCATTTCTACCTTCACATGTCCTGGAAGAAGAAATAAGTTTCTTCTTTATTATCATTATCACTTTGAAATTTCTATGTTAAATAGGAATAACACTAAAAGACAGTTTTTTCCCTCAGATCTTGTACAATTCTATGTCTTCCTTACTCTTTCTCTGGGGCTCAAATTTGACCCTGCTCTTCTTGTTCCATTCTTCACCCTAATCTTACTAGCATCATTGCTGTGCATTAACATTACAAGGAATTGTGGCTTTTTACCCGCCATCTTACAAAATTCTTTAAAGTTATTTTTCTTCAGGAGTTTATAGTTTTCTTTTGACATCTGCATATTATGACAAAATTTTATTTTTTTACAATCTCATTTCTGTTATTAAGCAATAAATCGTAGAGTAACTCATAAAAAATATGAGTTTCGTACAAAGATCAAAATCTAAAATGAATTTTCTAGGCAGTGTTCAAAAGGCTTGAAATTATAAAATTTCTAGTATTCAGAGTCAGGGATAGAATTAAGTTTAAAAAATGGAATTGGCCCAAATAGGAATGTCCAACTCAGCAATGGCTAGGATAATTCATCGTGGAGTGGGGCTGACTATGGAGAAAGATCCAGCCTCTAGGACCATCACATCTCAACTTCCTTTTAAATTTTTTATGAATGGCAATGAATGCTGGTAATTTTAAAATTCAGAGCAGCAGATAAGGTAAGAAAACAAAGCCAAGCATCTGAAATGAACTGTTTAAACATTTTTAGAGAAAGAAAATAAAATTTTCTTCTTGCTACAGTTACAGAAAGAAAAACTAGTTTCAGAATCTACATTTCCTTATGTAAGTCAATGGAAACTAGGACTTACTAGTTTTATTTCACTGGACATTTATAAATAAGCTTTAAGTTTAAACCCTCAGAAGTAAATATACACTAAGTGTTTTAGTGTTTCACAACTATTTAAGATTTTAGACCTTATAAATCCACTGGAAAAATTAAATAAAGCATCATTCTATTGCTAAGTCCAGTATAATTATCCATTCTTTCATTCATTTCTTGAGTATTCAGAATGTTGGCCTTCCTTANAATATACACTAAGTGTTTTAGTGTTTCACAACTATTTAAGATTTTAGACCTTATAAATCCACTGGAAAAATTAAATAAAGCATCATTCTATTGCTAAGTCCAGTATAATTATCCATTCTTTCATTCATTTCTTGAGTATCTATTTTACACAAGGTAGTAGGGACAGGATGGGAAGCCATAGAGTGGATCCAATACAATTAAAGTTTTGAAGGCTTTATAATTAGATTGATGAAGGGAGCTATGGGATTAGTACCAGGATGGTTTTGGCAGAGCATTTTAAAAACGGTATCAAGAGTAGATACAGCATAGATCTGCAGCAACTAAATGAATTTTTAAAGCTGAGGAGACCATGTTTAAAAACAAAAACCAAAAAACTACTTTATAAAAATCACGGAGTGCTTACCACGAAGAGTTTGTTTTATGCTTGATGTGTAAGATCTCTGTGTGACAAGGCACTTATTAATGTTCTTAACTTAATTCACCCATGCAGAGAGTAAAACTGTATTTACCTGCGAATTATTCCTGAAAACGTAAGTAGAGGAAAAGCATTTTTTTCTTTAAAAGCTAGGGCATACTTTAGATTACAGAGTGGACTGCTAGTGTTAATATCTTAATGCTCTTTGTCTTCCTCCAGTTTTAAAAAGGACACAATATAAGCCTGGAAAGAAGAGTATGAACTAACATGCAGAGTCAAGAAAGCCAGAACTGCTGTGTGGAAGGGTCTGCGTTGCCACGGCGGTCATGGGCGGTGAGGCAACTGGCTTCTTCTCATCTTCTATGGAGTCCCTTGATGTCTCAGGTGGCTGTGATGCAGATGAACGTCCAAATCTTGAGAACAACATTCCTCCAAGTCCCTTTCCAATGCTTGCAGCCCCTGCATTTCACAAAACAGGCCAGTCATTCTGCTGAATTACACCACATACCAGGCTAAAGAGCACCACCCGTAATTACAGTCAGTTGGCAGAGAGACTAAGCCCTAGTCATGTTTTTCCAGGGTGGGAACACAAAAAAATTGCAATTTATATTGTAGGTTTCTAAATAAAAATGGTATTGAACAGAATGAGAGTTGTACAAACTGCAGGAAAACAGCTTACAAAGAAAAAAAGATTCTATTTTATTCAAGTGATCTTTGTTTTTTAAAGTATTTTATAACATTAAAAATGTTAATAAAAAGAACCACGCCATTCACATGGGCATATATTTACTATTGGGATGCCTACTCCTGAAGTGAAGTGGATCTGTTATAAAAAGCTGTGAATAAACAATCTCTATGATGAGTATCAATGAATTCAGCAGATAAAGCCTGTTTACAGTGCCATCTTGTGGCATTTTATATTAAGGCAACTTGTAGCCAAAAGCAAATTAAGTGGCACACAATTGAGCTCCAGCACCACACCAAACACTGTGGGTGGAACTGGAGACCACGCAAAGAGAAATTCAATATCCTTGTTGCTCTCAAGAAGGACACGATTTGAGAGACTTTTAGGACACAGATCAGAGTACAGGTTGGCAAGGACACCCTTAGTGCTCAAGCACCCCCTCATTTCACAGATGAGGGAGATGAGCACTAAAAACTACATGACTTCTCCAGATTTCACAGCAAGTGATGGGGCCAAGGTTAAAATGAGGGACTTGATGCCTCCACCTTTTTTTGTGTGTGTGCATCAAGGTATTTTATATTCTCTAACTATAGGATCTGATCTAACTAGAGAATTTAGGGCTTTTGCCTTCAAATATAAGAAGTGAGAGTAGTTAACTCTAAACATTAACTCTCAAGATGTTTTATAATATAGTATTTCCAGGTACCTAAAATTTAATGACTATAAAATTGCTTAAGTTCATTGATGAAGAATACCAAAGAGAAATTACCTAATATGCTTGCTTTGCCTATATTTGTTATAGATTCCCCATAGTGTCGGCGAGACAAGACTGGCGATGTCACAGGGCTTGGTATTGTTGAGATGCCTTCATTCTCTGAAATTGAGGTAGGATCTTTTGCTGGGTGAAGAAAGCTTGGCTTCATATACTCATAAGGTAGAGGATTGGATGTATTATACCAGTGGATTTGCACAGGTGAAATGTTGCTGTAGTGTTTCAGTATTAATGGTTCTAATCTATAAGCCTTGATGTAAAAAAATTCAAAGAAACAAAACATTAAGGCACAATACTTAGGTTTCAGTAAACTGTTCATTCTGATTCTACTGTGTGCTCAGAGGACCTTAGGAAATGATAAAAAACTGACATTCCTAACATGTATTCCTATTTCTTCATTGTTAATAATAGGCAGTTTGTCTAATTATATATTCTTAATGATGAGACTATAAAAAAATTCAAGTTAGTCTAGGCTAATAGTGCCCTTTAATTAGCTTTTCAATAATATTAGTTGCTCAGTCGTGTCTGACTCTTTGTGACCCCATGGGCTGTAGCCTGCAAGTCTCCTCTGTCCATGGATTCTCCAAGCAAGAATACTGGGAGTGGGTTGCTACTCCCTTCTCCAGANATAGTGCCCTTTAATTAGTTTTTCAATAATATTAGTTGCTCAGTCGTGTCTGACTCTGTGACCCCATGGGCTGTAGCCTGCAAGTCTCCTCTGTCCATGGGATTCTCCAAGCAAGAATACTGGGAGTGGGTTGCTACTCCCTTCTCCAGAGGATCTTCCTAGGGATCGAACCCTGGTCTCCTGCCTCTGGGCAGGAGCTACAAGGGAAGACCTTGTAGCTTAAGTCTGAACTACAGGGAAGACCTTGTTTTTCAGAGGAATATTCATTTTTATATAACATCTAGCAATTAGATTATAAGTCTCACGAAGAAAACTGAAGCAGTAAACAGTAACTTGGAACACAGTAAATAAGCTCAATTTTTAACATCTAAGCTCTCAGTTGACCCTATTTTCAAGTAGATTAATGTAGTACATGAGATGATGATATAAGACCATTTGTCTAAGGTGAAATAGGGATGATATGGCAGAAAAGGCAATGGACTTGGCATACAATTCCCTGCATTCTTATTCTGGCCTCTGTCACTTATTAACTATACGACACTCACCAAGTCACAAAGTCTCAGAGCCTCAGTTTCCTAAGCTGTAGAAAAGAAATAATACTTCCTAATTTCTACTACCTCAGAAGGATGTTGGGAAGAATAGATAAGTTTAGAAAAACTGCCTAGCACAGTTCTGACATAACTATTAAAAAAAAATCACAGAAAAACTATAAAATGAATAATAAAAAATGATTTGTAATAATGAATTTGTAATCCTCCATAATACAGCTGACCCTTAAACAACACAGGAGTGAACTGCATGCGTTCACTTACAGGTGTGTGTTTTTTTTCCATAAATAGATATTAAAGCACTACATGGTCTGCAATTGGTTGAACCTGTGGATAGGAAACTGTAGATACGGAGAGCTGACTGTAAGATTACACCTAAATTCTTGACTGAGCGCAAGGTTGGTACCCCAACCCCAGAGCTGTTCAAGGGTCAACGGTATAACAAAGTTTAAGATTATACAAAATACAGCTCACAGTTCACCTACAATCTTAATTAAGTTCACTTTCAAGTTATAGGAAAATCAGTAAAATGAATGGGTATAACAATATACTTAAGGTCTAACTAGGTGTTGTGCACATGTTTTACTTAATCCTTACAATCTTGAGGTAAATATTATCATCTGCATCATACATACAAAAAATAGTTTGAGTAACCTGGCCAAGGTTGTACAATCAGTATTTGAATTTAATACTAGATTCAATTTCAGTGAAATTTATTTCTTAAATATAGCAGTTTTGATTTTTTTAACATATGGAAAATTTTCTAAAATTCTAGTGTTTAGTTAATGTTATATTTATTTGGTACTAGCCAAAGATCTTTTAAAAGACGTTAGAGAGTCATATAAAGCTGTTTTTCAGAAAATAAATGTTATTTAGTTTGTCTTAAATTTAGTTATTTTAATACTTGTCCCCAATATGATTTAGTGAAGAATTTTTCTCATCCAAAAATCTTACTTTGCAGTAATCTTACTATCCAGTAATACATTTTTGCATTCTCTCTGATATAAGAAAGCAAAAATTCAAAATGTTGTAATTCTATCAGTCTAAAATAAATTCTTCCAGTTTTCCATGTTTAATACACAGTATTTAAATATTCTCAATTTTAAGAGGACCTACCACACACATTTCAATGTTGCAACATGCTTTAGAAAACAAAGTATTTAAAGTGGGATTTTAAAATTTTATGGCTACTACATTATTGGAATTACAACTGGTTAAGGTTTGAAAGTTCAGAAGATTCCAGTCCTTTGGATTAAATGGATCCATTAACTGGATAGTTTTTACATTATGCTTTCATTCTACAAATATAACATAAACAGAATATCTTTAAGGTATTTTACTTCATAATCCCTAAACTAACCAAAGAAAAATATTTTAAAAATATGAACTTATCAAGTGTAATAGATAAAGCATACCTCGGAGATACTGCACGCTTGCTTCCAGATCACCGCAATAAAGTGAATCACACAATTTTTTTGGTTTCCCAATACATATAAAAGTTAAGTTTACACTATACTTAAAAGTCTATTAAATATGCCACAACATTATGTCGAAATAGCAAAATATATACCTTAATTAAAAAATAATGATGTTGGAAAAATGGCATCAATAGACTTACTCAATGCAGGGTTGCCACAAAACTTGTTTATAAAAAATAAAAAAACAAAACTGCATTATCTGTGAAGTGCAATAAAATAAGAGATGTCTGTAAATGAATACTTTCTCATCAATTCAGCAGTACCTTGCAAGGTTTCTTACAGATTCTCTTAGGGAAAATTTAATACTGAGACACAGATATCCATATTTACAACTCACCACTGGATCTGTTGGATGAAAAATGTTTAGTAATCGGTTACAAATCTCTCTGGGCAAAATATGGTCTTGACTTCCAGTGTTTCCTGGGCGGATGCCACGCAGTGCCAAAAAAACTGCTAGTGGGGATCCCATACAGAAGAAATTTTCAACCTACAATGATAAAGTCACCCTAAATTTAAAAAATGGTGAACTGTTTTTCAAAGAATTTGGACATAATGTAATATATGGTAAAATACAAATAATAAAATTATCTCCAAATATATATCATTTTAAATGAGTTGTGTCTAGATTGTATTTGCATTACTTGTTAAATATATAACAACCATTAATTATTTTAAACTATCCAGTAGCAGCTTCTGTGCCTTTAAATCTCATAGAAAATGAAGAATGAGAATAAGGAGAAGGAAGACTTATTAATTAAGCTACTATTTTGTGTAAAGTAATATTAGGTATTCTGAAACATATATAGACCAATAAGGCTGAGCTTCTACACCCAAGAGTTTATAATCCTGCGGAG
Source organism: Neotragus pygmaeus (assembly GCA_006410875.1). Taxonomy (NCBI): domain Eukaryota; kingdom Metazoa; phylum Chordata; class Mammalia; order Artiodactyla; family Bovidae; genus Neotragus; species Neotragus pygmaeus. Next base: position 81,286 of record SJYV01016253.1, on the reverse strand, counting down.
GAGACAGAGTAAAATAGTGCATAATAGAGGGAAAGTGTGCTACAGGTGAGTAGATAAAGAATGTGCACTGGCCATAAGAGATGAAGAGGATTTCTAAAGTTGGGATTGGGATACACTGGGGCTGGAAAGATAACCTATACTGATAGAACCACATGAACTAAAGCAGAGGCGGGAAAGAACCTGGCTTAATTTAGAGGAGAGAAACAATCTGATAAGGTTGGTTGAAGAGTGGCTATGGGAAAATGTAACTGGAATGAGAAATGTACAGAACCTTGACTGTTTGACTAAGAAAACAGGGCAAAATTTATTTTACAGGTTGTGAAAGAGAACAGGATTAAAACAGCTGCCAGGACAGCGGATGGATGTCACTGCTCCCCTTCCCCCTCCCTCCCTTCATTCACACTTTCACACAGTGGCCAGAATCCTTTAGATGAGAGATAAAAGCTGGAGCTCTCACTGGTGAAACTCAGGCCCCAGGCCTCCAGAATTCCTCCTCCAAAACTCCTTCCTGTTTGAGAGGCAGGAGTGCCCTAGTAAGGCCCTGAAGACAGGGATTCCACCCCTCATTTCCAATGGGCCCAGTGCAGGCAGTTGATAGCATACCCTCTTCAGAATTCCAGAGGGCAAAAGTCAGCTTCAGGCGGCCACATGGGTGTTAAGGCCCATTCCTTTCTCCTCCACCATGAGACCAGAAACATTGGGTCAAAGTTTCACACCTTAAAAAGTACAAAGGTTCCCTCCCTATTGTTAAAATGCAGATTCCAAGGCCAGCCTCTGAGATTCTGCTTCACAAAGTTTGGGGGAGGATCCAGAAATCTGAATTTTAAAAAAAGTTCAAACTAGGCAGCTCCAAGATCTCATAGTAGCTTGTGAATGAACTGGATAATTAAGAGGCTAGTAGACTTTGGAGACAAGTTAGGAAACTATTGAAAGAGGTTAGGCAAAAGATAATCTGAACCTAGGAGGACAAGTTGTTCCATTCAAAAGTGGAAATTTGAGAGATTAAGATAGAATCAACATGAATATTCAAATGGAGATAGGGATAAAGAAGGAGTCAGAGGCAATTTGTAAGATTTGGGTCTGATTGACTGGGAAGATACTAGTTAACCTATTAACTGTAACAGGAAACTCTAAGTAAACCATGTTTTTGTTCATAATTAGTTTGAGGTATCTGTAACATACCTAACAGGTAACTGAGAATTTAGGACAGGAGATACAGAATTGAGTATGTCATCATCTAAGTCTATGTGTCACCATCATAGAAGTGATGTATAACTGAGAGACTGGATAAAACTGCTTAGGAATCACAAAGAATAAAGTGGCTTTAGACAGAATTATAAGGAACATCTGCATCTGATGAGTAGGTAAAACTACAGAAGAGAGGGTTAAAGAAGAAAGAGAAACAGGATAATGCAGCAGCATGGAAGTCGAGGGAGGAGAGGGCTTCAAGAAAAAGAGGGTAGTCATTAGTACTGGATTACATGGAGAAGGCAATGGCACCCCACTCCAGTACTCTTGCCTAGAAAATCCCATGGATGGAGGAGCCTGGTGGGCCACAGTCCATGGGGTTGCCAAGAGTCGGACACGACTGAGCGACTTCACTTTCACTTTTCACTTTCATGCATTGGGGAAGGAAATGGCAACCCACTCCAGTGATTTTGCCTGGAGAATCCCAGGGACGGGGGAGCCTGGTGGGCTGCCGTCTATGGGGTCACACAGAGTTGGACACGACTGAAGTGACTTAGCAGCAGCAGCAGCACATACAGAACATGATAGCTTTCCCTCCTAAACCCACTTTACCTCTCTCATATGTTCCATATCTTGATTCAAGATATCACAGATTCATTCCTCCCTCTTATCTCCAAGATCTAAGAAGTCATTTCAACAGATTCTAACATTTCACTCCATCACTTCTCCTCTGGACTATACTGTAACAGTGTCCCTGTCTCCAATCTTACACACATTTAATCTCTTCCCATGCCCTTGGAGATTTTTTTTCCAAGTAAAAAAATATATATGAATGAATATATATTTTGAAATGGTAGCTTTAAGCTAAATAAAATTTAAGAAATTTTTGTTTTTAAAGAATAGAGTAACTTAAAGATGTTTGAAGGCTGAATAACTGTATTAAGAAAAATTAAAAATATAAGAAAAAGCATCTGGAGTAATAGTGATAGGGATGAAAGCACCAATTCTGAAAGGATTACTCTCATTACTTCTTCTATAAAGTGAGAAAAGAATAAAAGATAAAGATACAAAAATAGTTAAGATAGAAGAGAAAACTCTGTAAATCCTTTCTACTTGATACACACATGCATGTGTGCACACACACGTACACCCCAGCAAAATGGTTTATACATTGGTCAGGCACTTCATAAATGTTTGTTAACTTGCTAAACCCACGGATTAAACAACTTTTCTTCATTTATGATTGATTTGCAGTTTGGTTGACAAACACAAAGGAATTACTTCTCTCTCCAGTAAGAGTAATGACTGCTTTAGTGTTATCTACAGCTGTCAAAATTTTGTGGGTCAAGAAATGCTTTAGACATTTAGTCTAAGTGCTCTGTCTAGAGATCAATGAACAGAGGAATTCAGAGATGTTAAGTAATCTGGCTAATATTACATAACTAGTTAGTGGCAAAGCCTCATGACCACAACCGAAGTCTTCTATTCTCCAGACCAACGTTTGTTGATACTTTTTTTTGCTCTTTTTAAAGTTAAATGGTCACATGTGACAAATCTAATATTTTATTCTGAAAGCAAAGCCATCTGCCAGTTAACAGGCATATAAGACTTCTGTTTCTTTTAGAACTGTGGAGTTCTAAGTAAATTTGCCAATGTATTACATATTCCTTTTTGTGCATGCATGCTAAGTCATTTGTGTCTGACTCTTTGCAACCCCATGGACTGTAGCCTGCCAGGCTCTCCTGTCCATGGGATTCTCCAGGCATGAATACTGGAGTGGGTGGCCATTTCGTTCTCCAGGGGTTTTTCCTGACCCAGAGATCATCTCTTGCATTGGCAGATGGGTTCTTTACCATTAGTGCCACCTGGGAATTTTAAATTTCAGTTATCTATATATTTTTCTCTATAAGTAATTATATAATTAAAAATTCGTATTATTAGACTACATGACCATGTATTAGAAAGATATACCAACTATAGGGTGTCAACTTAAAAAAACATCCAACAGGAAAGTTGTGAGTTAAGTTTTATTTGGGGCAATATGAGGACTGCATCCTGGGAGACAGCACCTCAGGTAGCTCTGAGAAACTGTTCCAAAGGTGCAGGGGGGAAGGTCAGTATATATGTGATTTTGTTGAAGGAGGAATACATGCAATCAAGCACATATTTTTCCATAGGTTTTTACTAGTCACGAGGAACAGTCATCACCATGAATGATTTTAGTGTTTTTAAAGACATGAGGAGATACAAGACTTGTGCTCATAAAATTGGCTCTGGAAAATACCTAGCTATCTGAAGACCTGACCTGCCAGTCTTCCCAACCACCCCCCTCCCCTGAACTCCCCCTTGCCCTCCACCCCGAGCACAGAATGACTCATTTCTGCTCTTCACCCTAAACTCCCTTCAGGGGGCTGCTGAAGGTTAGCAGCTGCAGGAGCACATGATTTAATCCTTATGGGGGTAGATGGCAAGTGCCAATTTGTGGTTGACAAGGGCATAAATTATAGTAAGGAGATAATTGAATTTTGANTTTCTGCTCTTCACCCTAAACTCCCTTCAGGGGGCTGCTGAAGGTTAGCAGCTGCAGGAGCACATGATTTAATCCTTATGGGGGTAGATGGCAAGTGCCAATTTGTGGTTGACAAGGGCATAAATTATAGTAAGGAGATAATTGAATTTTGAGATTCTAATATACATAGTGGATCATAGTCAGCAAAACCCAGGACATGAAATAGAAGAGTTTATTTTTTCTATCAGAGCAATTCTACATATTTAACATTGATTATATATAATAATGGTGGTAGATATGGAACTCAAATTCCAGGTGGGGGTGACTCCAAAGACCATGCTCTTATGGGTTTTGAATGTATCTTATAACTTTATTATACGGCTTGTAAATGTTTAAGTTAAAAAAAAAACTTTAGAAGTCAGAGAACTAGATTGAATAAGTACGTCTGCATCATTCTAGCATGTAACACATATGTTAAGTTCCTATGATAAAGAAACAGGTATCAAGAAGAGATAACACAGTACACTAGACATGGGCATATATTCAACTGGATATGAGTATTAGGAGACTTATGTCATGGTCCCTTTAAGGGTGCAAATAAGCTGTTATTCAGCTATAAGCTGTGTCCTTTCCAATAGGCCAAAGTCAATGTCTCTCTGCTACTTTTTATTCTTTAAACCATTGCTAAGACAGATCTATTCTGATGCTCAAAAACCCTGAAAAGCTTTCCACTCTCCCATCAAATCTAAGTTCTCTTCCTGCTTTTCCACAGCCCCCAAGCCCTGCATCTTGTATATTCTAGCTGAACTGGTTTGCTCACCTTGCTCCAAACTAACTGCATCACATGCACTTCTTGTGCTTCTGTCACGCGCTTCAGCTGACACGCCGGCTTTCCATCTGTGGAATCATCACTGATACACTTCCAGCTATTTTTCTTACCATATACAACTAGTTGGACTAATTTTAAATACTAGATATTTCCCAGATCTGTCTCTATTTTTGGATGTTGGGTTATAGCCCTCCACAACTTTGTTTATGCTGTTTCTTTTAAGAACAGAGCATTTCTTCTTTCCTCTACTTGGCAATATCCAATTTATAGAGATTAAGTACAAATGTCATTCATTTATAAACCTTTATAGGCAAAATTTATACCTCCTTCTTGTGCCTATACATTATTCTATATAATAGCCCCAGTAATGCTGTTACGTATTGTGAGTCTTATCCATTCTTTTCTTAGTAGAATCTAGAAACCAGCAGGGTCCAACACACTGTAAGGGTTCAAAAAAAAAGACTCACTTCAAAGAATAATTAGGATTTCATTTGATCCCTAATGTCATGCTTCAAATGATGCTTGAAAAAAAATTGAGATAAACAATGAAAATCTGATCTGTCTTTCCTTACCTTAAATTTTAAGGCAGGTGTTTGTGTCATAGATGATGCTTTCAATCCATGTAGCCGTTCTTCAATTTCTCGCAGCCTAGGGAGGAGTATGAGATTACATACACATTCACATTCATAATCTCATAAGTATTAGATGCTAACTAGTTCACTAAGCATAAAGAGATCATCCAATTCCTCAAATTGAACTTGCTGTAGTACAGAATGTATATAAAAGTTTATGAAATAATTAGTAAAAGTACCCTATTCTTCCAATACATGCTGTTAATACGTTTTGGGGGAGATTTTTAGTAAAATGTGAGGCACATACAAGCATATACACACTTAAAAAAAAAACCACAGCAAATGTTCATACCACACCCTTTTCTACAGCTTTTTCTCCAGTTAATAGTGAATCTTAGCAATCTTTTCACTTCATTGCCTTCTAACCTACTTCAGTCTTTATAACAACTGTTTAATTGCCTATCATATAGATAAACCCAGTTTAGCCTTTCTCTGTTGATGAACACGGGTTATTTCAACTTTTTCCTAATGCAATGTTCTGTACATACTTACATTTAATAAACGATGGAACAACTTAAGAAGGTTCAGTTCATTTTCTAAGCCTTTTAAAAACATTTTACTTGAATTTGTCTAAAATACAGCATTACAAAAACAAAAAACAACCAAAAAATACAGTGGTAAAGTTTGCAACATGACATTTTCTTTCAAAACTATTAGCTATTTTGATACTATAAAAGTTATGTATTTTCCCTATGGTATTTATCAGTAAAATTCTAATGAAATCCTTAGACAATTTCTGTACGACGAAAATAAATTCAATGCTTCCTGAGTAAAAGTTTAAGTTAACTAAATTGGCTGTTTTATATAATGCTATCAAAATGAGTGACTTTTCACAGATCTATTAGACTCAGTTGAATGACCATCAAGAGAACAAGAGCGTGTAATTAGAGATGAAGATAGGAATGTAGCAAAGAATTAAAAGGCAGTATCAGGCATATTCTAGGATTAACAGAATCAGAGGCTTATTAACTTAATGGATACTTATAATCTCGAGTGCGTCTGATACAATAGTATATATAGTTACTATTTTTTTAAGAAAATATTCCAACACGTTAACAGTTCTCACATGAGATTATGCATTATTTTATACTCTTCTTTCTACCTGATTTACGTTTTATATTTTGTTCAACTAACCTATCTACCAGTTGTATCAGAAGAAAAAAACAGACAATGCATCCAACTAAAAAAGATAGTATCAGAAAGGATGTAAATGATTAAATAATTATAAAGCCCTTTTATCTTNATTTTATACTCTTCTTTCTACCTGATTTACGTTTTATATTTTGTTCAACTAACCTATCTACCAGTTGTATCAGAAGAAAAAAACAGACAATGCATCCAACTAAAAAAGATAGTATCAGAAAGGATGTAAATGATTAAATAATTATAAAATCTGTCTAAAATATATTTGCCAAGATAAAAGGGCTTTAAAATTATTTTCAGAATACTAACAAAGGTGGAGGCCCATCAGATTCTACACAGTGACTCAGCATGGATTAAGTTTTAGATTTCATTTCTAATTAACTGTGAAGAAAAAAAGAGAAGCAGAAAGAGGAAGATGGCAATTTTATGTTATAGGAAAACACATCTAATTAGTATCAAAATGAATAGTCTCTTGCTTGATTAGGCATATTATTCAATAATCTTTGAATATTCTATTCTGTACTCTAAACAATGTATTTTTTATTATGAAAAATCTGAAGTTTTCTACTAAGAAGTCCAGTGATTCCATGAAGACATTTTAATTTCTTTTAAGATATTTTTTACCGTCGTTTTGTTATATAGAGTTCATCAAGAAGATGACGTTCTTCGTAGCTCATCCATCGTTCATCAGGCAACTCTTCTTCCTTCTGCAGCAACTGTTCATAGAGTCGAACTGGATTCCAGCCAGTCATTATGTCATAAGTGATCACACATCCCAAGGAATGTGACACTATTGAGACTTTACCCCCCTTTTCCTCAAAGTTTGGATTCCGGGAACAGAAAAGGGAATATAATCGATTGAGCTCTTGCTGAAGGCCTTTAACTAGCTGTTTGAAATAAGAAAACATCAAATTAGAAAAATCACTTCTATAAAGGTTTCTAAACTCAAATACGCTAAGAAAGAAAAATATATTACTAGCCAGATATATCTAGATTATTAAAATTAACTCAGCTGCTTCAGAACTATGTCCGACTCTTTGCGATCCCATGGACTATACAGTCATGGAATTCTCCAGGCCAGAATACTGGAGTGGGTAGCCTTTCCCTTCTCCAGAGGATCTTCCCAATGTAAAGATATACATAATATTATAATCCTTAGCACTAAAGAACAAAGACAGATGTTACCCACACAGATTCTTTCAGTCCTTAAACCAACTACTTAAGCCAACAGTTTCATTCGTTAAAAAGAAAAAGTTCCATNGAGGATCTTCCCAATGTAAAGATATACATAATATTATAATCCTTAGCACTAAAGAACAAAGACAGATGTTACCCACACAGATTCTTTCAGTCCTTAAACCAACTACTTAAGCCAACAGTTTCATTCGTTAAAAAGAAAAAGTTCCATGCAGATTCTAGTAAGATTTCCAAAAAGCCTCTGGATATTTTCTCTTCATTGTAATGGACTTATATGCTATTCTAAAGTCTTGTACTTTGTACTTTTTAAGCTGCAGTAAGTTTAGGAAAAGAATATCTGAGTTTATGATAAAAGGGTTACTAACATATTGTATATGCAACACATTATATACATTATTACTTTCTGCATTTAGATAAGAGTAATGTAATGAAAGATCACTGTATGACTAAGGAAAATGGTTATGTTGATGTACTTGATATTCCCAAATTCCCATTATATTGGTAATAGAAAGTATTTTAAAATACTTTAAAAAGTAGGAATTTTTTTAAGGTTTTTTAAGGAATTTTTTTAAGGTTAATAATGTGGGAAGTATGTTAGCCACTTTTCTTTATAAAACTGCTTTATTTGGAAATTTAGCTTTAATAAATATTACTGAAGTATTCTATGAAGTGAGAAGAACAAGGTTCTTTTGTTACTCAAATTCATTCATACAGGGCCCTGACCTGATTTTTAAGATAGTCCTCTCCTCTTCCTATCACTGCTTACTACTATTTGGTTATAAACTTCCTGATACTCAATTTCTCATTTCAGTTCTTTTTAATAAGTCAGCTGTTATTCAGACATACAAACATTAATTATCAATTGCTTCCATATCTTGTTATTTTGTTTCAAGAGACAAGTTGCCTCCATTTGGTTCACTGAAAATTCTTTAGCTGAATCAAACTGGAAATTATTTGAGCATTCATGCTTGGCTGGGTTGGCACTGACATGAATGAAGGTGCAATGTTCTGGGTGCTAACCTCACAGACCTCTACTGTACAATACTGAAGTCCTTGTTAAAGCTACTGAAACCATGCACACGATCTAGAGGGCTTGTTAAATATAGATTGCTAGGCTCCATCCTAGAGTTTCAGATTCAGCAGTTTTGGGGACCACACATTAGTGATAAATACATATAAAAATATCCCAAGACATGGGCTGTAGGTAATTCTAGTCAACAGAATTTTAAAAATAGGCAGTATGATGTGAAAGTACAAGCTTTGTTCAAAGGGAGCTATAATGTAACGCTTTGGACTTGGCCTTGTTAAGAATATGAACCAACCCTTAAAACTTTGTAATTTTCTTAATTTATAATCTACATGAAGGGAGATATTTAAAAAAGCTAATTTTTCAATAAAATACATTTCTTCAAAAGCAACATTTGTTGATAGTGTTTAGTTTTGAAGGGCTTGATTTTAAAACTCCTACCATGAAGTCTTTTAGAACTAACACCCCAAAAAAGATGTCCTTTTCATTATAGGGGACTGGAATGCAAAAGTAGGAAGNGGAGATCAGCCCTGGGATTTCTTTGGAAGAAATGATGCTAAAGCTGAAACTCCAGTACTTTGGCCACCTCATGTGGAGAGTTGACTCATTGGAAAAGACTCTGATGCTGGGAGGGATTGGGGGCAGGAAGAGAAGGGGACTACAGAGGATGAGATGCCTGGATGGCATCACAGACTCGATGGATGTGAGTCTGACTGAACTCAGGGAGTTGGTGATGGACAGGGAGGCCTGGCGTGCTGCGATTCATAGGGTCGCAAAGAGTCCGACACGACTAAGGGGCTGAACTGAACTGAACCATGAAGTCTAGAAACACTAAAAGATAAATACCTAGGTACTTTGGCAAAAGATAACCCAATCTTTTTGTTTTTTTAAATACCACCCCCATTAAAATTAAATAGTAAAAAATGGAAAAGATCTACCAGTTCCTCTACCAGTGATGAAGCTTTTTCATATTTTAAAAATTTACAGTATCACTCATTATACCAATAACTTTCTTAATCTAGCAATCATAAAAATTAAATATCCAACAAAAAGAAAGTCTTATTCAACACTAAGGTATTTCACCATGGACTGAAACAGAGAATGTATAGTTTCTGAAGAGCTGATGTTTTCATCTGTTTTAATAATCTTCTATGTGACCAGAAATAATCTTTGTGTTTCCTTATTAGAACATATCCAGATATAGTAGTACTTAAAATCTCTGTCTGTAGCTTACACATATAGGAACATTTGTGGTCAATATATTACGATTTTGAAAGACAACTTTTAGTGCAAAACAGCCATGCACTACCTCTAAAGGTCTTTATAAAGCATCCACTCGGCAGCAAAAGAAGAAATTCACCTTGATGTTATATCTAAAAAGTCTACTCTAATTAGGGTTTGTTTTTCCCCTTCTCCTTTCTGATTCATTTATATTTCTCCAGCTAGGATCCCTTTGTGACCAACTATATTCATTTGGGATATCTGAACCAAGATTAATGATATACCCTATTATCTTAATTTTATTAACTCTACAATATTATCTAATCAATTTAGCTAACTTCTCACACAGAGAAAGCATTAGATGGCTCTTCAAAAGTTTAAAACAGTTTCTAATTTTTGTAACCATTACTCAAAAATTAAAATTTATCAAGAAAGTCAACCAAAAAGGAAAAAAATCCAGCAGTTTCGAGAGAGATTCTGAATACCTAAAATATGGCTGAAGAACATAATTAGTCATTTGTCCTCCTCTCTCCTTCGGGAAATTTTAATCAGAAAAAGTAATTTAGAGTTTTAGTCATATATATCTATTAAACAATTTTCAAATAGCAATGGCAAGATAGGACCATGACAATTCTCTTTTTAGCTCTTCATTGTTAAAAAGCTGTTGAAAAGAGAGTTCTGTTGCACAAAAGAGGTAACAGTTCTCTCTGGAGTTTCCATGTTACTTTATCTAGGGTTGAAGAATACAGACAAAGGCTCTCTAATGATGTCTTGATAGACTGGAGTTAGTTCCTTTAAAAAAAAAAACCAAAAACCCAAAAACTGGTCCCCAGAAAGTATGACCTGAGAAGTACTGTTCAGTATATAAACATTTTCCCCGAAGCACAACTTTTTAGTGCACAATCACTAATTAGGGTCCTCCCATGAGCACTGAAGAAATCTGAGTGAAAAGTGGCCTCAGAGATGATTTAATTCAAACTCCTGTGACGATAAAAGTCCCTTCAATAACACCCATGTAAAGGGATAAAGAGCTCAGCATCTACCTCAGTGAGTACCTTTATCCAGAAGCAGTCACTTCTACTAAAAAAAAAAATTTTCACCCCAGTTTTATCAAGATATAATTGAGATATACATTGTGGAAGTTTCAGGTGTACAATGTAAATGATTTGATATAGATATATACTGTGAAATATACACAGTAAGTTTAGTTAAAATCCATCAGCTTACATTATTTTATTACATTCACTTACAATTTTTTTCCTTATAACACTTCTGTATTTTTAAGGCAGCTTTAGTTATTATACAGTTCTTCATTGAATAATCAAACATGTTCCTTTCCATGTTTTTAATTCACAGATCCTTATTTTACTTTCTAGAATTAACAGAGTAAATCTATTCCTTTTTTTAAATGGTAGCCCTTGAAATACCTAAAGACAGATATATACTTAATTACAACTTGAAAATCTAAGCACAAAGAATTGTACTGGAAACTAGATCATAATATCTTTGATCCTCATGACAATCTTTGTGTACTAAGTTGCTTCAGTTGTGTCTGACTCTTTGTGACCCTATGGACCATAGCCCACCAGGCTCCCCTGTCCATGGGATGCTCTAGGCAAGAATACTGGAGTGGGTTGTCATGTCCTCCTCCAGGGGATCTTCCTGACCCAGGGATCTAACCCATGTTGCCTGCAATGCAGGTGAATTCTTTACTGCTGAGCCATGGGGGAAGCCCCATGACAATCTTTATCAATTGTGTAGTTTATGTCCATTTTAAGTGAGGAAGCTGAGAAACTGAAAAATTTTATTTAAGCTAGTTAAGTGGCAGATTTTAAAACTGCATCTATTGACTACAAAGGCTGAGAGGAAGAGGAAAAAGGCTCTTATGCCTATCAAAAAAACCTAACAAGGTTCATTCACCAGACAGGCCTTAATTCTACAGAATCGCTACTGGCTGTTATTTGTCATTACTTCCCTTAGGAAACATATACTATTGAAAAATAATAGTCTAGATATTACCTAACACCAAGGAGTGAAAGTCACTCAGTCGTGTCTGACTCTTTGCGACCCCATGGACCAAACAGTTCATGGAATTCTCCAGGCCAGAATGTTGGAGTGGGTAGCCTTTCCCTTCTCCAGGAGATCTTCCCAAACCAGGGATTGAACCCAGGTCTCCTGCATTGCAGGCGGATTCTTTACCAACTGAGCTATCAGGGAAGCCCTGCCTAACACCAACCTTGTGCTAAATGAACTCTGATTTGCAGAATCAGCTTTCCTTTTTAAAGAATAAGAACAATTTTTGCGCACTTTTCACTAAGTCTTTTAAATTTTCTTTCATTCTTCACAATGACTTAAGCAATGTTTGTCAAACTTTTCTGATGGTATCACCTGTGGAACTGTCAACAACACAAATTCCCAGGCTCTATCTATCTCAGATCCACTGAGTCAGGATCTCCAGAGAAGATTTTTTTTTAGTTTCTTTTTCATAACTTTTCATTTGGGAGTAATTTCAAATTTATAAAATGCTGCAAAATAAAAAACTGTACAAAGATCTTTCACAGGCTTTGTCCAAGATTCACCTAATGTGAACATTTTTCTATTTGCCTTATCATTTGTTCTGTTTCTATTAACACACAAAGAACTTTTTTGTCACCCATTAAGGACATGTTATTGGAGAAGGAAACAGCAACCCACTCCAGTGTTCTTGCCTGGAGAATCCCGGGGACAGGAGAGCCTGGTGGCCTGCCGTCTATGGCGTCACACAGAGTCGGACGTGACTGAAGCGATTCAGCAGCAGCAGCAAGGACATGTTACGTATTTCATGGTCTTTTACCCCTAAATACTCCAGTGTATATTTCCCAAGACTTCCACAAGCACAGTGCTGTTATCAACTTCATAATTCACATTCATATATTTCATCAATCTAGTCCCATTCAGATTTTGTCAGTTGATCTAATAATATCCTTGGTAGCGTTTCCTCTGATCCAGTACAGTATATAGTTTAGTATGAGAAGTTAAAATTAATTATCATGTCTCTCTAATCTTCTCTATCTAAAACATTTTCCATAGTCATTCTTTTCCTTATCATATTAACATTTTAAAATAATACAGTCTCAATTCCTACTTTTAAATTACAACTTCCTCATTTTACATTCATCTGACGTTTCCTCCTAATTGGAATGCTATATAAATTATGCTTTGTTCTCTGGACATCCCTTAGAAACAACCCATAGAGGTGTTGCTTGATTTTTCCACTGCTACTGCTAAGTCACTTCAGTCATGTCCGACTGTGTGTGACCCCATAGATGGCAGCCCACCAGGCTCCTCGTCCCTGGGATTCTCCAGGCAAGAACACTGGAGTGGGTTGCCATTTCCTTCTCCAATATATATCTTTATTTTTTTTAAAGCCATTTCATTTTTTTTCTTTAGTTATGGTTTTATTTTAATGAGAGTCAACCAAGATTTTAACCCAGGTTGTGATTTAGTTAGTGTTGTTTAAAGATCTTTTTTCCCCTTGGTTGTGCAGCATGTGAGATCTTAAGTTCCCCAACCAGGGATTAAATCCATGTCCCTTATAGAGATAACATGGAGTCTTAACCACAAAACTGCCAGGGAAGTCCTTCATTATTTTTAAACTAAAAGCAGTTGAGAGGATACACTTTAAGACTGTGCAAATATTCTGTTTTGCATCAAACAACTACCCTCATTTTAGCATTCACTGATGACTCCTGCCCAGTCCTCTCCTGCCTGATCCTACCAGGATGGCTGCAAAATGAGACCTTTCCAACTCCAGATTTCCTTCCACACTTATTAGTAAGCCCTGGGCATTCTACTGTAAGCAAAGACCACTCTTCTTCCCAATTTGTTTATATCTATTTATGAGCGAGATAAGGACTTACAAATTTTTCAATGATTTAAAATTCTTAAGTACATTAACCTTATTATAATTCTATAAAATATACTAATAATTCCTTACAATAAGTAATAGCTGTTTAGTTGCTAAGTTGTGTCTGACTCTTTGTGACCCCATGGACTATAGAGCCCACCAGGCTCCTCTGTCCATGGGTTTCTCCAGGCAAGAAGACTGGAGGGGTTGCTATTTCCTTCTCCAGGCAATCTTCCCAATCCAGGGATTGAACCCAAGTCACCTGCATTGCAGGTAGATTCTTTACCACTGAACCACCTGGGAAGCCTATAATAAGTAATAATATTTACTTATTTTGTTGTTCAAATTCTTCCAGATTTGGTCAGTGGGATCTGCTTCTTTAAGTCATTCTGTGTCCATGCATCTTGCCTCATTACTCTTTTGAGCAGTTTTCCACCTTCTGTCAAAACAAGTTCTTCCAGCTTTGACTTGAACCTATCCTGCCTTAGTCCTGGAAGCCATTTTCCCAAGAAACTCTATTTTTTCTTAGTGGGGAGTAACAGTACTAGGTAAAGATTTGGGTAATAGGTGTGTTCATTAATTTGAGTGTCTGCTTTCTTAGTCTTTTCAGTGGACAGAGGTAGGAAATACATGCACACACACATATAAATGCATAATATGTATAATATATGAATAAACATATATATAAACATGTATGCTTAAATATATAGATGTCATCCACATACATCCACTGCTTTTCAAAGTCATAAATTCACATTAATATCCTCAACTCCAATGCCCCCCAATGGGGGTATTTTTAACAGGCACCAGAAGTGATTGTTCTAACTAGATATGTTTCAGAAACACTGCTGAAGATTGCTGATGGATCTCAGACACAAGTTCTCAGTGCTTTTCCATTAAATTCAATTGAATCAAAAAACCAACTAATTTAAAGCCCTGGGTGTTCTCCTTCTATTTCACTTACAATAGCTATCAGTTCCCTTCTCCTACCAAATATCTGTTTTACTCAATTCTATTCTGAGGAGAATATATTTGAAGATACAAGAGAAAAATAAAAAGTGATCACTTTTTCCATCATCATTCACCAATGGCCAGAGGTTTGAATGTGACAGTTTTCCCTTTCTAGTTTTTCTGGATATTAATGCCAACTTTTAAAAAAGCACATTCTGCTTTTGGAGGGCATGACTCAGAATATGTTAGTCTTGAAGACTCAGGATACCTTCTTATCCCTTTTCCTTCCCTCACTGGTTTTTTACTTGCAATACTATAGTTCAATATCCACTGTACACTAGAAAGGCCTCAGTCAGTTCAGTCGCGTCCGACTCTTTGTGACCCTAAATATCGCAGCACGCCAGGCCTCCCTGTCCATCATCAACTCCCAGAGTTCACTCACACTCACGTCCATCGAGTCTGTGATGCCATCCAGCCATCTCATCCTCTGTCGTCTCCTTCTCCTCCTGCCCCCAATCCCTCCCAGCATCAGAGTCTTCTCCAATGAGTCAACTCTTCGCATGAGGTGGCCAAAGTACTGGAGTTTTAGCTTTAGCATCATTCCTTCCAAAGAAATCCCAGGGCTGATCTCCTTCAGAATGGATTGGTTGGATCTCTTTGCAGTCCAAGGGACTCTCAAGAGTCTTCTGCAACACCACAGTTCAAAAGCATCAATTCTTCGGCACTAAGCCTTCTTCACAGTCCAACTCTCACATCCATACATGACTGTTGGAAAAACCATAGCCTTGACTAGACAGACCTTAGTCGGCAAAGTAATGTCTCTGTTTTTGAATATGCTATCTAGGTTGGTGATAACTTTTCTTCCAAGGAGTAAACATCTTTTAATTTCATGGCTGCAGTCACCATCTGCAGTGATTTTGGAGCTCCCCAAAATAAAGTCTGACACTGTTTCCCCATCTATTTCCCACGAAGTGCTGGGACCAGATGCCATGATCTTCGTTTTCTGAATGTTGAGCTTTAGGCTAACTTTTTCACTCTCCTCTTTCACTTTCATCAAGAGGCTTTTTAGCTCCTCTTCACTTTCTGCCATAAGGGTGGTGTCATCTGCATATCTGAGGTTATTGATATTTCTCCCGGCAATCTTGATTCCAGCTTGTGTTTCTTCCAGTCCAGCGTTTCTCATGATGTACTCTGCATATAAGTTAAATAAGCAGGGTGACAATATACAGCCTTGACGTACTCCTTTTCCTATTTGGAACCAGTCTGTTGTTCCATGTCCAGTTCTAACTGTTGCTTCCTGACCTGCATACAGATTTCTCAAGAGGCAGGTCAGGTGGTCTGGTATTCCCATCTCTTTCAGAATTTTCCACAGTTTATTGTGATCCACACAGTCAAAGGCTTTGGCATAGTCAATAAAGCAGAAATAGATGTGTTTCTGGAACTCTCTTGCTTTTTCCATGATCCAGCAGATGTTGGCAATTTGATCTCTGGTTCCTCTGCCTTTTTTAAAACCAGCTTGAACCTCTGGAAGTTCATGGTTCACCTATTGCTGAAGCCTGGCTTGGAGAATTTTGAGCATTACTTTACTAGCATGTGAGATGAGTGCAATTGTGCGGTAATTTGAGCCTATAAACGTGGAAATTATTAGAATTCTACTTCACTGACTAGGCTTACCTTTTTGATCAAAATTAAGTCCAGAGGATGAGATGGTTGGATGACATCATCGACTCAAAGGACATGAGTTTGAGCAAGCTCAGGGAGACAGTGAAGGACAGAGAAGCCGGGAGTATTGCAGTCTGTGAGGTTGCAAAGAGTCAGACATGACTGAGTGACTGAACAACAAAGTACAGAAAAGCAGTTCTGCTTATAGCTCGTGTGTGTGTGCGCTCAGTCGCTCAGTAATGTCCAACTCTTTGCAATACCATGGACTGTAGCCTGCCAGGCTCCTCTGGCCATGGAATTTTCCAGACAAGAATACTGGAGCTGGTTGCCATTTCCTATTCCAGGGGATTTTCCTGATCCAGGGATCAAACCTGAATCTCCTGCATTGGCAGGTGGATTCTTTATCACTGTACCACCTGAGAAGCCCACATCTGCTTTTACTGTTTTCAAACAGATCAAGGCAAACCTTGCCCAATACTGGCATATGGCAATGGGGGATATAGAAAGAGAAATAAAGAAAAATCCTAAAGGAATGGTAGTTGGAAGAGAAGGAACTATGGCAACTAAGCCAACATGTTTCCATAGCTATAGAAAAGATATCTTGGATAAAGTTAGGGAATAAATGTGAATGAACAAAATCCACAAGGGACTGGCTTGGAGCAGCACAGTTGCTCTACTGGTAATTACTCGTTACACTAGCTTCTTCATCCTTCAGATGAAGATACTAATCATACTGACTTCATAGGTAAGAATTAAACAAATTAATACATGTTAAGTACTTAATCCTGCTATTTCCATGAAACAGAATTCTTTTTCTCTTACCAATGAAGTGACAAATTGCATTCATAGAAATTCTCTCATCCTTCTGATTAAACTTTCACTCCCTCACCCCCTTTAGGGTTACTTTTGTGATGTATGAGCACCATTACCATTTGAGATCTATACAAATCCACTATAGAAATGACACAATAAAAGTAGGCGTATTATATACAAAACTCTTAAGTGTCTAAAACTTAAAGATATTAATCAGATTTATGAAAACTGACATATTTTCACAGAGCTATTTTTTAACCAAACTCTCACTTCCAAGATTATCATGTTACAATATTGTTATCATGTTACAGTAAGGGTCCCAGTGGGTAGCTTAAGACTATCAAAAGCACTATGAATAGAGGCTATAATTTCTCATTTTCTATAAAACAAGAGAACATAAAATGTTAAAATTCAGGACACATAAGCTATCACTCTAAAAAATATCCAATAGCAACAAGATAATCATGATACTTACTTCATCTCTATACAGTGGGCTAGTATAATACATTATGTCCATTGCACTGCTGTTTAACATATCCCTTAAACCTCGCACTTTGTCTGGAGTAATGGAATCAACAGTGTCTACAAGTTAAAAAAAAAATGAACGAAGAGAAGATAATTTTAGGGAAAAAACAGTGAAAAAAATACATGTCTGAAGTGTTTATATTAAAATTTAAATATTCAAGACTACCTTTGAATCTGATGAAACTTACCTTCTTGAAATTTTACTATTTGTTAATTGAAAAATGATGAAGGGCATTTAACTACCACAAACTTCAATGTACTTATTGGTGCTGAAAGATTGAAAATATTTCCTTTAAATCAGGAACAAGCTAACGATTTTTCTTTTTAAATTAAAAAAATTTTATTGATGTTTAGTTGATGTACAGTAAGCTTCAGAAGAACACAATAATTCAAAATTTTTAAATGGTTATACTCCATTTAGTTACTGTAAAATATTGGCTATCGTTCTCATTTTATACAATATGCCCTTGCAGCTTATTTATTTTGTATGCAGTAGTTTGTACTTCTCAATCCCCTTTCTTGTCCCTCTCTTCCTGGTAACCCACCTGTTCGTTCTGTTTCTTTTTGTTATATTCACAAGTTTGCTTTTTTTAAAGATTCCATATATAGTGGTATCATACAGTATTTGTCTTTCTCTTATTTCATTTAGCATAATATCCTGCAAGTCCATTCATGTTAGTGCAAATGGGAAAATTTCATTGTTTTTTATGATGTATATATATATCTTTATCCATTTACCTGTTGATGGACAGTGAGGTTACTTCATAGCTTTGCTATTATAAATAATGCTGCTATCAACATTGGGGTGCACGTAACTTTCTGAATTAGTATTTTCATTTTTTTTTTTTTTCTGATATATACTCAGGAGTGGAATTGCTAGATCATATGGTAGCTCTATTTTTAGAACTTTGAGAAGCCTCCATTGTTGTGTTCTTATTGATGATAGTTATTCCGACAGGTGTGAATTTCTCTAATGATTAACAACGTTAACATCTTTGCAAATGCCTTTTGGCCACTTGTATATATTCTTCAGGTCTTCTGCTCATTTTTAAAATGAGTTGTTTGTTTTTCTTGATGTCAAGTTATATAAGCCGTGGGATATTAATCCCTTATTGGTCATATCATTTGCAAATATCTTCTCTTATTCTGTTTTGTCATTGTCAGTTGCTCAGTCATGTCCGACTATTTGCAACCTCCTAGACTGTAGCATGCCAGGCTTCCTTGTCCTTCACTATCTCCCAGAGTTAGTGCAAACTCATGTCATGCCATCCAACCATCTCATCCTCAGTCATCCCCTTTTCCTTGGGCTCTCAATCTTTCCCAGCATTAGGGTCTTTTCCAATGAGTTGGCTCCTTGCATCAGGTGGCCAAAGTATTGGAGCTTCAGCTTCAGCATCAGTCCTTTCAACGAATATTCAGGACTCATTTCCTTTAGGATTGACTGGTTTGATCTCCTTGTTGTCCAAGGGACTCTCAAAAGACTTCTCCAGCACCACAGTTCAAAAGCATAAACCTAAACATTCTATTTTAATGGTTTTAATATTTAAAGAGCAAAACTTATTGTAAAGAAAGTGCATATTTTATGTAATTTCTCTGTGTTAGAGTAAAATTCATCAGCCCAAGGAATGCAGGAATGACAATAAAATAAAAAACCTAAGATTTATCTTCCAAATACAAGGGAGGAAATTATCAGGAAGAAACTGTAAGCTCATATGAAATTGTAGACAACGAATGCTTTAAAAGTATTGACAAGTCATTTTTCTGTCAAAAACTTTAGGGTATTCACGAAAACTGTACTATTAGAGAAATCTATATGGTGGTCCAAAATGACGTTAAGTCAATATAATTATTATTTTTTTAAATGGATTTTCCTAAATAATCTAGAACAAAGAGTACACCTCAAGACAAATTGAAAACATTTCATTCCCCTTGACTAAATCATTTAATTTTTAAACAAAATGTACCTCCATCCAGAGTAAGTTTTGACCGCCACTAAACAGGCAGAAATTCAACATGTGTTGCATGGTTGGAAAAATGTCTTTCTTCTATTTTTCTTGCAGCCTCTCTCATCCTTAAAAAAACCAAACCAAAACAAAAAAACTATCAGAGCAACTTCACATATGCATTTACATGGTATAAAATGCCTTCAATCATAACAGTTCCAAATTGCTTATAACTCTGTCCAATTATGTTTAAATTACTGCTACATTATGCAGTAATCTGTAATACTAGGACACTTTCATTTCAAAACTGTTTTCTTAAATTTGTCATCTCTGATTGCAAATATTTCAAGATTTGATACTATATTCTACGTAAGTCTTTAGTGGAGAGAATAACACATAATAAAATGCCCTGTGTGTGTGTGTTAAGTCGCTTCAGTCACCTCCAATTCTGTGACCCTATGCACTGTAGCCGGCCAGGCTCCTCTGTCCATGGTATTCTCCTGGCAAGAATACTGGAGTGGACTACTATGCCCTCCCAATAAAATACCCTACCGCTAAATAATCAGCACATTGTGGCCTGTCTTATTTCATCTATTTCTCTCCTTGTTCTCCACACAATATAGGTTTTTAAATTCTACTTTGAAAATTAAGGTACAGAGAAATATTTTTTTAAACTTTTGAAGTGAAGTGAAGTCGTGCCGAAGAATTGATGCTTCTGAACTGTGGTGCTGGAGAAGACTCTTGAGAGTCCCTTGGACTGCAAGGAGAGCCATCCAGTCCATTCTAAAGGAGATCAGTCCTGGGTGTTCTTTGGAAGGAATGATGCTAAAGCTGAAACTCCAGTACTTTGGCCACCTCATGTGAAGAGTTGACTCATTGGAAAAGACTCTGATGCTGGGAGGGATTGGGGGCAGGAGGAGAAGGAGACGACAGAGGATGAGAAGGCTGGATGGCATCACCAACTTGATGGATGTGAGTGTGAGTGAACTCTGGGAGTTGGTGATGGACAGGGAGGCCTGGCGTGCTGCAATTCATGGGGTTGCAAAGAGTCGGACACGACTGAAATGAACTGAACTGAACTGAAGTCACTCAGTCATGTCCAACTCTTTGCGATCCCGTGGACTGTAGCCTACCAGGCTTCTCAATCCACGGAATTCTCCAGGCAAGAATACTGGAGTGGGTTGCCATTTCCTTCTCCAGGGGATCTTCTTGACCCAGGGATTGAACCTGCGTCTCCCACATTACAGGCAGACGCTTTACTGTCTGAGCCACCAGGGAAGCCCAGCCTATGCACTGCAACTGGTAGATGTCTCTTAAGCGTCTTTTAATCTATACATCCCTCTCTCTCTTTTTTGGCTCTGTAATTCATGTCCTGCAGAATTTCTCAGTCTAATTTTTAATGACTGCAGCCCCAGAGAGTTCCTTAATGTG
Source organism: Neotragus pygmaeus (assembly GCA_006410875.1). NCBI lineage: Eukaryota > Metazoa > Chordata > Mammalia > Artiodactyla > Bovidae > Neotragus > Neotragus pygmaeus. The sequence continues at coordinate 60,329 of SJYV01016253.1, read as the reverse complement.
CTTCTTGTTGCCTATTTGGTGGTGAGATACATGGGCCTGATCAGATTCAAGTTCTACTGTTTTGGCTAGACTACTACTCCATGCTACTGCTGCTGCTGCTAAGTCGCTTCAGTCACGTCCAACTCTGTGCGACCCCATAGACGGCAGCCCACCAGACTCTGCTGTCCCTGGGATTCTCCAGGAAAGAACACTGGAGTGGGTTGCCATTTCCTTCTCCAATGCATGAAAGTGAAGTCATTGAGTCATGTCCAACTCTCAGCGACCCCATGGACTGCAGCCCACCAGGCTCCTCCGTCCATGGGCTTTTCCAGGCAAGAGTACTGGAGTGGGGTGCCATTGCCTTCTCCGACTCCATAGATATACACATACCTGGTTTTCTCTTTTTCTGGTGATACTAGCAAATGCTGTGATCACTGCTTAGTTCCACTAATTTACTATGGTTGCAAAAAAGTGCTTTTTAAATCTCATCACTCCTTATACTTCAGGAAAGAGAAATTTCCCCACATCAAATACTTGCTGCCTTGTGATACAATCAAATAGTTTCTGTATGAACTAAGGAAAGGCAGGATAAATGGTTAATTCTTCTCTTTTAACAATAATGAGTTGTTAAGAGGTTTTATATTTTTTGATATTATTACTAACTCATAGATTTAAAACATATTTGAACTGTTCTAACCCATTGTAGTTATTATCCTTACTGATCCTTAAATTGTTTCCTTTCTGGTCAGTGAGTCTCTTCAAATTTACTTCTGTGTGACCTCGGTGGCTTTTACTTATTATTTTTTTTAAACAATTCAGTGGCTTTTAGTATCGAGTTGAATAACCAACAGCATTCTAAGTTCAGAACACTTTCATTATTCCCATAAGAAACACTACCTAGAGTAGTCACATCCTATAATTCTTCCTGCTAGGCCCTGACACCATTAATCTACTTTGTCTCCAAGAACTTGCCTATTTTGGATTTTTCAGATAAATAACATCTATAGTATATGGGCTTTTGTGTCTGGCTTCTTTCACTTAGCATAATGTTTCAAGGTTCATCCATGTTGTAACATGAATCAGTTTTTCTTTGCTTTTTAAGGCTAGGGGAGGCTATTATAAATAATGCTGCGGTGAATATTAAGAAGTTTTTCTGCAGATACATGTTTTCAGTTCTCTTGGGTATACACCTAGAAGTAGAATTGCTGGCTCACATGTTAACTCCACATTTAACTTTTCTGAGGAAAGTGCCAAACGGTTTTCCAACTCAGCTGTACTATTTTACAATCCCATCAACAACATATGAGGGTTCTTATTTTTTTAAGAAATCCAGTGACTGGATTTCCCTGGTGGCTCAGATGGTAAAGTGTCTGCCTACAACGAGGGAGACCTGGGTTCGATCCCTGGGCTGGGAAGATTCCCTGGAGAAGGAAATGGCAACCCACTTCAGTATTCTTGCCTGGAGAATCCCATGGAGGGAGGAGCCTGGTGGGCTACAGTCCATGGGGTCCCAAAGAGTCAGACTGAGCGACTTTACTATTTTGTTTTTTACATCCTTGCTAGTATCTGCTATATTCTATCTTTTTGATAAGAGTCATTGTAGTCAACAGGAAGTGATATCTCCCTGTGGTTTTGAATTGCAATTCCTTAATGACTAACAATACTGAGCATCTTTTCATGTGTTTAGGGACCATCTGTATATTTTATTTGGACAAATGTTCATTCAAATTATTAACCCACTTAAATTGGGGTATTTATTTTTTAAATTATTGAATTGTAGATATTCTTTATATATGCTAAATGCTAGACCCTTATAAGATATGATTTGCAAATATTTCTACCATTTGGTGGGTTGTTAACTTCCTTGGTAGTGTTATTTGAAAAACAAGAGTTTTAAATTTTGACAAAGCCCAATTTATCTTTTTGTTCCTTGCTGCTGCTGCTGCTGAGTCGCTTCAGTTGTGTCCAACTCTGTGCAACCCAACAGACGGCAGCCTACCAGGCTCCCCCGTCCCTGGGATTCTCCAGGCAAGAACACTGGAGTGGGTTGCCATTTCCTTCTCCAATGCATGAAAGTGAAAAGTGAAAGTGAAGTCGCTCAGTCGTGTCCGACCCTCAGCGACCCCATGGACTGCAGCCTACCAGGCTCCTCTGTCCATGGGATTTTCCAGGCAAGACTACTGGAGTGGGGTGCCATTATGGCTTTTTATTTTTTTTCAGTTCAGTTCAGTTGCTCAGTCGAGTCCAACTCTTTGCGACCCCATGAATCGCAGCACGCCAGGCCTCCTTGTCCATCACCAACTCCTGGAATTTACCCAAACTCACGTCCATCGAGTTGGTGATGCCATCTAGCCATCTTATCTTCTGTCGTCCCCTTCTCCTCCTGCCCCCAATCCCTCCCAGCATCAGGGTCTTTTCCAATGAGTCAATTCTTCCCATGAGGTGGCCAAAGTATTGGAGTTTTATTTAGCTTCAGCATCAGTCCTTCCAATGAACACCCAGGACTGATCTCCTTTAGGATGGACTGGTTGGATGTCCTTGCATTCCAAGGGACTCTCAAGAGTCTTCTCCAACACCACAGTTCAAAAGCATCAATTCTTCTGTGCTCAGCTTTCTTCACAGTCCAACTCTCAAATCCATACATGATCACTTGAAAAACCATAGCCTTGACTAGATGGACCTTGGTTGGCAAAGTAATGTTTCTGCTTTTTAATATGCTGTCTAGGTTGGTCATAACTTTCCTTCCAAGGAGTAAGTGTCTTTTAATTTCATGGCTGCAATCACCATCTGCAGTGATTTTGGAGCCCCGAAAAATAAAGTCAGCCACTGTTTCCCCATCTATTTCCCATGAAGTGATGGGACTGGATACCATGATCTTCGTTTTCTGAATGTTGAGCTTTAAGCCAACTTTTTCAGTCTCCTCTTTCACCTTCATCAAGAGGCTCTTTAGTTATTCTTCACTTTCTGCCATTAAGGGTGGTGTCATGGAAAGATGACAAGTCCAGCAGATCAGATCATGGCCGTGTACAGATTCAGGCAGTTGCAGGTGATACTACCAGTCATTAAAATAGACTAGCAGGGACTTCTGGAAAAATAAACCACATCTAGAACCACAAGAGATGTCTGAAAATAGCTAAAAAATGAAGGTGTGTGGAGTGGATAGAAACTAGATTCTGATGACTTGTTTGGCAAATCTTAGACTTCTGTTTTATGGATTACTAAATCCTCCTTCTGCGTTAAGTTTTCCCTCACTTGTATCCAAAGAAATCAAGCTGGTACCTTTCTAAATATGAACAGCTCCAGAGAGAACATGTTATTAAACCTACCTCTCACATTCCTTATGTAACCAAGGAGAAGATTAGCATCTTGCCACAAGAATGTAAATATTGTGGGAAGTACAAATCATCAGAAAAGAAAATGAGAATCAGAGGGAAGAGATCTCTGTAATACAAGTTACAGAGAATGACAAGGATCAGAATGACCTGGCAGTATCTGACAAAGACTTTTTGTTTTTTTCAGATTGAACTGTACTTTTATTTTAACCCATCAGCTGGCATTAAAAGGTATTACAATAAAAAGTAAAATAGAACTCAACATTGTATTATTATAGAGATATTGCTGAGGACATAGTTCCGGGTATCATATAGGATTTGCTTTATCAGGACTCAAGAAACACATTTACTTGAAATTTCAGAACCTGATAAACTGTGTTCTCAACAAGTGGTTTGTTCTCATCACATTATAAATCTGATCAGATTTTTCTTTGTACTGGCTGCAAGGTGAGAGCCAAGTCTGTGGCAGAACCCATAACTCTAAAATTTCCTTTTCACACCATCCTAAACATTTTTGAAACTCATATATGAACATTCCTTCTCCCAACATCATCGTTAACAAGCTTTTAGAATAAAGCTGAATATAAATAATTGAGGTAAATAACCTGCCTAGCATGTTATAAAAACACCCACTGTTTGTTCTCTGTAAAAATTAGGGTTCCGTTTCCTCTGGTTATAATTAACTGGACAAGTTAAGCTGCTAGCTGGCAACTTACACAATCCTTAGCTTTTTCAGAATTATACAGTATTCTCAGTTTCTGCAATTCAGAGATTAACACAGAAACTTACAACTAGACTTTTTTCTTGCTTTCAACTTAACTTTAACGTAAACTAATAATACATTAAGTAAAAAGGCTTTCTTACCCTTTCACTTCTCCATGTTAAGAGGGAAAAAAAAATCAAATAAATATCATCATCACCTAGATATAATCATTCTCAAAATTTGGTTCAAAAGCTTCATCTACAACTGAAACAGAATAGCTGGCACCTGAGAAACATGTGGCATAATGATTATACCCTGGACAAAAGTTTGGACTCTGACTAGATGGAGAATGTAGTCATCAAAACACTCACATGGCAGTATTTTTGATAATTCTTCCTTGGTCCATTTTCTGTCCAATGCCATGCACAACAAATACGATATGGGTAGTCTGAGATGGCTTGTCTTCTAATGTCGCTTCTTCTACATAACCTCTATGAAGTCTGGTCCCACTACTTGATGCTGTGGGAAAATCATGGTTCTAAGCTTATTAATTATTACAGAAATTGTATTGTCACTACATTGAAAAAAATAGGGGGGATAAAATTGGTAAGATATAGAATGATCAGCTCTAATAAAAAGTACTGAACTAGACATGAGAGTGAAGCCAGAAACAATAAGGCAAAAAGAAAAAAAGATGAACTGAACACATAAAAATTAAAAATATTTCTGTAAGAAAAATATTATGAAGCAAAGATAAAGGATGAATGACAAATGGGAAAACATCTTGCAAAACACGACACACAGTAAGTTAATTAAAGAACTTATTAATCAAAAAGTGAAATGAATCATCCAAATAGCAAAATGGGCTAAAGGTGTGGTAATCCACAAAACAAATACAACTAATGAACAAATAAATGTGTAAGCACATCTATTATCAAAGAATTTAAAAAGATAGTAAAAAATTATCAGAAAGAAAAAATTTTGAAAAAATATTTTTTGATAATGCACTTACATCTTTTCCAGGTATCAGTCCCTCTTTTCTTCCTTTTAGTCAAGTTTGTTTTGTTCAAAGATTTGTCTATTCTCAATGCCTCCATTTCTTCAAGTTCTACTTAAAACTTCAACTCATACCCATCTGTCTATCCCAGAAATTCATCTAAGTCACCAATGATCTACATTTCACTAAATCCAAAGAAAAATTTCCAGTCTTCACTTTTCCTGACACTGTTTCAATTGCTTGTCAATTGTCATTTCAACTGACACAATTTCAATTGCTATGTTTTATTTCACATCACTGCCTCAGGTCTGACTGCTTTTGTGCTTTGAGAAGTTAAAAAAAACATATTTAATAATCTTGCAGATCATTCCTAATATACAATTATTTATTAATGAATACATGCAACTCAGTCACTTTAATAAAAGTTAGTTTAACAGGGTAGAAACTGTCATTAAACTTAATACATATTTAAAATATACTGAAAATAAAATCTGAATTGTCTATTTTAAATATAAGAGAAAAAAATCAAAGTCCCAACATTTTGATGAACTCTAATAATATTTAACAAATACCTTTAGAAAATCCCAGTTTTTGAGTAACTGTTCTTGCAATTTTAGATGTTGTTGCATCACTATAAAGGTATACTTCATCCACACTGTGCCAGTCCACGTGGTTTCGACTCAATTTGAAACTATGAATAGCTGTTGCAAAAAGGAAAAATTTGAAGGTCTCCAAGACAAACTTCATTTAAGTGAAAATTATAATACACAGATTTTTTTGAATGAATATTTAAACTCAGTTCAACAAAAACTGTATTGAAACATATATCAATGTGAAACAAGTCACGGACAAGGACTTATTTTATAAATTATTAAATATGCTATAGGAAAAGGCAACTTGTTACAACAACATGGAGTAAAACTGGCTCAACTACCATAATTTTAACCTCTTTAGGAAATATGCTTTGATTATTGTTATGTGATCATTCCTTAGGTCTAAGGGATATACACCTTCATGGAAGTCCTCAATACCTTTGACATAGAAACTTAAGCTCCATTTCTTTTGTTGACTTTACTTTTTGTTCTGTGGAAACTACTCAGCATAAGATAAAACAAGACTCAGGTGTAAAAAAAATTATCTTTAGACTGGGAAGATAATAACCTAATTTATCAGAATATAAGGTATTTTGGGAATGGATATTAAAGCCAATTATCACTGGATACTGCTCACCATAACAGAACTCCAAAGCTGAAAGAGTTTTTTAAAAGAAATCAGTTTTTTCCTACTATTATGTTCATATTAGTATGGTTATTTCATTTCTTTAATGAGGTATGCTTGGTGAAAATGAGCTCTAAAGAAAAAAAAATAGCCAAACCTATATTCTCTGGGAATAACAAACTCTGTGAGGCAGGGACTATACTTTAATTACTTTGTATCACCACCACCAGACACAGTGCTAGCATACTGTTTGACATGTATCACAAATTTAGTAATGTTTGTGGAAGCAACAGATTAAGGTAATTCTCAAAACATGTCCACCAATTCATCTTTTGATAATTCTTATAGTCTGAAGGACTTAAACTTTTCTCTTTATCTCTTATATAGAATAAGAAAAATTCACATACCTTTATAAAACCAGTCACCTTCAAATCATTGTGCCTATTTCCTTAAAATACTCTTAGAGCAAAATATTATGTCCCATTATATATAAACACATAAAGGTATAAAGAAAGGGATTAAGTGACTTGCCACAAAACTAGCAAGTGACAGAGTCTGACTCTTCTGTTGAAGGATAAGGAAGAGTCCTGGTCAAGGTCTAAGACTATAAGACAAATTTTGTGAAAAGGTATTTCTTAGTAGAATACAGAGAAAAGCAAATCCTTGCCAAGAAAATGTACTTCGGAGTTATGGTTAAAAATGCCATTTAAAAAATTTATGAAAAACCAATTTATACGTTCCTGACCTACCAGGACACATAACTACTAACATTGAACACAAGACCAAGATGCAATTAACATAACAAACCTGAGTAATACCTTCTCTGGCAAACAAAACAAACACAAACCCAGTGTAAAAACTTAGTCTTTTAACTAAAAGAACTTTCCATAAATTAAAAAATCTTTTGCAAGAGTTTAAGTTATTTACTTTCCTAAATCTATGTCTGATCCTTAAGTCAGTANTTCCTCTGGTTATAATTAACTGGACAAGTTAAGCTGCTAGCTGGCAACTTACACAATCCTTAGCTTTTTCAGAATTATACAGTATTCTCAGTTTCTGCAATTCAGAGATTAACACAGAAACTTACAACTAGACTTTTTTCTTGCTTTCAACTTAACTTTAACGTAAACTAATAATACATTAAGTAAAAAGGCTTTCTTACCCTTTCACTTCTCCATGTTAAGAGGGAAAAAAAAATCAAATAAATATCATCATCACCTAGATATAATCATTCTCAAAATTTGGTTCAAAAGCTTCATCTACAACTGAAACAGAATAGCTGGCACCTGAGAAACATGTGGCATAATGATTATACCCTGGACAAAAGTTTGGACTCTGACTAGATGGAGAATGTAGTCATCAAAACACTCACATGGCAGTATTTTTGATAATTCTTCCTTGGTCCATTTTCTGTCCAATGCCATGCACAACAAATACGATATGGGTAGTCTGAGATGGCTTGTCTTCTAATGTCGCTTCTTCTACATAACCTCTATGAAGTCTGGTCCCACTACTTGATGCTGTGGGAAAATCATGGTTCTAAGCTTATTAATTATTACAGAAATTGTATTGTCACTACATTGAAAAAAATAGGGGGGATAAAATTGGTAAGATATAGAATGATCAGCTCTAATAAAAAGTACTGAACTAGACATGAGAGTGAAGCCAGAAACAATAAGGCAAAAAGAAAAAAAGATGAACTGAACACATAAAAATTAAAAATATTTCTGTAAGAAAAATATTATGAAGCAAAGATAAAGGATGAATGACAAATGGGAAAACATCTTGCAAAACACGACACACAGTAAGTTAATTAAAGAACTTATTAATCAAAAAGTGAAATGAATCATCCAAATAGCAAAATGGGCTAAAGGTGTGGTAATCCACAAAACAAATACAACTAATGAACAAATAAATGTGTAAGCACATCTATTATCAAAGAATTTAAAAAGATAGTAAAAAATTATCAGAAAGAAAAAATTTTGAAAAAATATTTTTTGATAATGCACTTACATCTTTTCCAGGTATCAGTCCCTCTTTTCTTCCTTTTAGTCAAGTTTGTTTTGTTCAAAGATTTGTCTATTCTCAATGCCTCCATTTCTTCAAGTTCTACTTAAAACTTCAACTCATACCCATCTGTCTATCCCAGAAATTCATCTAAGTCACCAATGATCTACATTTCACTAAATCCAAAGAAAAATTTCCAGTCTTCACTTTTCCTGACACTGTTTCAATTGCTTGTCAATTGTCATTTCAACTGACACAATTTCAATTGCTATGTTTTATTTCACATCACTGCCTCAGGTCTGACTGCTTTTGTGCTTTGAGAAGTTAAAAAAAACATATTTAATAATCTTGCAGATCATTCCTAATATACAATTATTTATTAATGAATACATGCAACTCAGTCACTTTAATAAAAGTTAGTTTAACAGGGTAGAAACTGTCATTAAACTTAATACATATTTAAAATATACTGAAAATAAAATCTGAATTGTCTATTTTAAATATAAGAGAAAAAAATCAAAGTCCCAACATTTTGATGAACTCTAATAATATTTAACAAATACCTTTAGAAAATCCCAGTTTTTGAGTAACTGTTCTTGCAATTTTAGATGTTGTTGCATCACTATAAAGGTATACTTCATCCACACTGTGCCAGTCCACGTGGTTTCGACTCAATTTGAAACTATGAATAGCTGTTGCAAAAAGGAAAAATTTGAAGGTCTCCAAGACAAACTTCATTTAAGTGAAAATTATAATACACAGATTTTTTTGAATGAATATTTAAACTCAGTTCAACAAAAACTGTATTGAAACATATATCAATGTGAAACAAGTCACGGACAAGGACTTATTTTATAAATTATTAAATATGCTATAGGAAAAGGCAACTTGTTACAACAACATGGAGTAAAACTGGCTCAACTACCATAATTTTAACCTCTTTAGGAAATATGCTTTGATTATTGTTATGTGATCATTCCTTAGGTCTAAGGGATATACACCTTCATGGAAGTCCTCAATACCTTTGACATAGAAACTTAAGCTCCATTTCTTTTGTTGACTTTACTTTTTGTTCTGTGGAAACTACTCAGCATAAGATAAAACAAGACTCAGGTGTAAAAAAAATTATCTTTAGACTGGGAAGATAATAACCTAATTTATCAGAATATAAGGTATTTTGGGAATGGATATTAAAGCCAATTATCACTGGATACTGCTCACCATAACAGAACTCCAAAGCTGAAAGAGTTTTTTAAAAGAAATCAGTTTTTTCCTACTATTATGTTCATATTAGTATGGTTATTTCATTTCTTTAATGAGGTATGCTTGGTGAAAATGAGCTCTAAAGAAAAAAAAATAGCCAAACCTATATTCTCTGGGAATAACAAACTCTGTGAGGCAGGGACTATACTTTAATTACTTTGTATCACCACCACCAGACACAGTGCTAGCATACTGTTTGACATGTATCACAAATTTGTGGAAGCAACAGATTAAGGTAATTCTCAAAACATGTCCACCAATTCATCTTTTGATAATTCTTATAGTCTGAAGGACTTAAACTTTTCTCTTTATCTCTTATATAGAATAAGAAAAATTCACATACCTTTATAAAACCAGTCACCTTCAAATCATTGTGCCTATTTCCTTAAAATACTCTTAGAGCAAAATATTATGTCCCATTATATATAAACACATAAAGGTATAAAGAAAGGGATTAAGTGACTTGCCACAAAACTAGCAAGTGACAGAGTCTGACTCTTCTGTTGAAGGATAAGGAAGAGTCCTGGTCAAGGTCTAAGACTATAAGACAAATTTTGTGAAAAGGTATTTCTTAGTAGAATACAGAGAAAAGCAAATCCTTGCCAAGAAAATGTACTTCGGAGTTATGGTTAAAAATGCCATTTAAAAAATTTATGAAAAACCAATTTATACGTTCCTGACCTACCAGGACACATAACTACTAACATTGAACACAAGACCAAGATGCAATTAACATAACAAACCTGAGTAATACCTTCTCTGGCAAACAAAACAAACACAAACCCAGTGTAAAAACTTAGTCTTTTAACTAAAAGAACTTTCCATAAATTAAAAAATCTTTTGCAAGAGTTTAAGTTATTTACTTTCCTAAATCTATGTCTGATCCTTAAGTCAGTACTTTAAGCCTTTTAATCCAATGTTTCAAAACTGCATTTTTGTTAAAACAGTTCTGAGCAACATATTCTTAAAACATTAAAATTGTAAGACCAAGATATTAACAGCATTAAGTCAACAAAATTTTGTTTCTCTCTAAACCATTCACATTGTCTTAAAGCATGTTAATATTGGCAAATATCCCATTGCTGAACTGTATACATGGTTTGCAAACGTTTATACCACTTATAATTAATACTAACCAAAATAATACACTGGATACATTTCTATAGAACTAATAATTTCTATGCTCTAAGTGCAACTGAATGCTATAGTCGCAACTGAAAGCTACAAGCCAGGAATATATCTACAAGGAGAAATAAAACTACAATTACTGTACCTTGGGAACGCTTTCGTTTAAGACCTGCTGCCTCTGTACTCTCCTTATATCCTCTCCATTTGAACAGAGAAGGGAGGGAGAAGGGAGGGAGGTGGTAGACAACTAAGAAAGCAAAAACACTGAGCTTCAAAGTAAATTTTAAATGAGGTTTACCAGTTTGCCTTTTTGTTGTATTAACTTTAAAAAATTAGTTGTATTTGACAAACATTATTCTAGATGCTTCATATAAATTCCAATTAAAAATCAGTGCAGCAAAATGTTAGTTTAATAATGTTTATCAAATATATGCTTCTACTTTTACTGAAAAAGGCAAATGATATTTAAATATATCCGTTAAAGCCACCTACAGATCACCATTTTAAAGATCTTTGTACAGATAGAATAAAAAACAAAATGGCATTTTTGTATGCATAAGAGATTAATAAAACCCCATCTTTACCATACTAAGGTTATTTACTCTCACCAAATTTGTGATTATGACACAGCCAACATCTGATGTGCAAATTGAAAATGCAATAAACAATACTAAACATCTAATGCAGCTTTCCTGAGAAGACACCATTGTACACATTCTACTAGATGCTTTCCTTCGCTGAATAGAGCCTTCCTCTGTAGAAATATTCTTTTCACAACTCTATTCAACAAAGTTGTTAAAATATTTTCAAAAATGAAAAATGAAAACACGAAACTTTTCAAAAAAATTAAACTGAAAGCTCTACTTTGAACTGATTTTTAGAGATAAAATGAAAGATTTATTAGTGACAGAATTACAAGAAAAAATTATTAAAAATATATACTGTGACATCTTGTAAGTATAAAACAGATAACTGAGTAAAGCCAGACACAGACTTGATATTTGGCAAATCAGTAAATAACCTCAAAGTCAACACTTTCCCTGTCAATATTGCTAGTTACATATCAACAAACTTCTTCACATTTTAAAATAAGCAATTATTAAAAAAAATCCCCTAAGAATTAAATCTTACAATCAGTTTCTCTACAGTCCAGTTAATGAATCATAGAAACTTTATGATTTAGTTCAAATTTGATTCCCTGGTAGCTCAGCTAGTAAAGAATCCACCTGCAATGCAGGCGACTCTGGTTCGATTCCTGGGTTGGGAAGATCTGCTGGAGAAGGGAACGACTACTCACTCCAATATTCTGGCCTGGAGAATTCCACGGATTGTGTATAGTCCATGGGGTTGCAAAGAGTCAGACACAACTGAGCAATTTACATACTTCACACATTTGATTTTCATCCTCACTCTCTTCTACATTAATGTGACATTCAAAGATTAAATACTGCTCAAATACAAAAATACTTAATTCCAACTGTATAGTACTAGAAATTAAAAAAAAAAATCTTATATATAAAGTAAATTTAAAGACGCATGTGATAAAGGTAATTGAGAAATGCTTACAAGGCATTTCATAACTTTATATGTAATTAGGTGATTATAAAAAAAAAGTATAGACAATAATTACAAGCTGAGTTGTAACATCAGGATTATAAAAATATTTTGCTCTCACAGAAGGGTGGAAAATGACAACCAAAACAATTTTCTTCACTGAACATATTTCTTCTTTCATGTGCTTTCTGGTCACTTACTAAGGGGTAGATATACCACTTGCAGGAAAAAAAAAATCATTAGGAAAAAGCTAACATATCCAAGTAGATCAAATCTGACATACACTTGAGACTTTACTGCTTGAACAAACCCTAGACTTACAAGTCTACTAGCAAAACTAACGATGCCCTCACTAAGAAATAACTAGAGGGAAACATATGGACCACCCGATCACACTTTAAAATTATGTAAACACTTTCTAAAAGCTAGTCAATATATAAAAATGAAAGCTTTTACCTAAAGGAATACTAATGTAAGGATTAACAACAAGACAAATATTCCAACATACTAAAATCAGAGGAACATATTAAAAACATTTTCACAAAATTAAAAACATGATTATTAACCTTCTTCTCATATTTAATTCTTATTTTCACATGAAAAGCATTTGCTTTGTTACAACATCCTGTAGCATGGAGAGTTTCATTTTTTTCAACCCAACGCAAAGAATTAAGTACCACCGCAAGTAGACACAAAAAGGTGATCCCTTTTGTCCTTTGATCCTTCCAACAAGGATCACTAAAATTAGGTTTTAGTTAAGAATTTTTACATTGTGTTTGTTAGCAAAAGTAGGCACAAACTCAAAATACAGCGAAAAATTCTAATTAAATGCTAACATTTAATAAAACTTTTCATTTATGTATTAAAGTCTTACACAGCAATGAAAAGGATTTTAAATACTAAGATATTATGTTTTCAATAAATTTCCTTACTATAATTCATGTCTTACAGAAATGTCTTTCATTATATAATTCTGAAAGCAGAGTATCAAAGGAGGTTGCTGAAGATATACTAGTCCCTGAAATAGAATAACTTTATATAACTTTTCCCTTTGCAAAAGCTGGCAACCTGGATAATCTCAACTTCAGGGGAAGGAAGTTTGCACATCTCAAATCTGCCAACTAGAATGAGAAAACTCCTGTCAATCTTCTTGGATCTCACAGAACTAAATACATACATTTATAAAAATTGATTAATAATTAAAAGCTAGAAGATAGGAATCCTGTTAGCCACCAAACAGGAAAAGAAAAGCTGGTGAGAGGAATCCTGTTAGCCACCAAACAGGAAAAGAAAAGCTGGTGAGAAAGGGTTATTACTCCTTCCTTTCTTTTCCACATTCTCCCCTCCTCTCTCCCCTTCCTGGCCTTAGACTTTTGAAATGATATATTCAGTTCGGGATATCCTTATCTTGCAATAGGATAGGTATATAGATTCCATGCCAAATTGTTAACTGCTATAAATCCCTGGGGATCCACCAACACTTGTGCTGTCACAGCATCCCAACTTAGTTTGAACAGTAAAAAGTCCCTTTTTTTTTTTTTTAACTTTTAGCCTATCTGTGATTTTATATTGAGTCCCTGATAGCTCAGTTGGTAAAGAATCTGCCTGCAATGCAGAAGACCCTGGTTCCATTTCCCATTCCTGGGTTGGGAAGATCTGCTGGAAAAAGAATAGGCTACCCACTCCAGTATTCTTGGGCTTCCCTTGTGGCTCAGCTGGTAAAGAATCTGCCTGCAAAGAGGACACCTGGGTTCGATCCCTGAGTTGGGAAGATTCCCTGGAGGAGGGAACGGCTACACACTCCAGTATTCTGGCTTGGAGAATTCCATGGACTCTATAGTTCACGGGGTCCCAAAGAGTAGGACACAACTGAGCGACTTTCACTTTGATTTCATGACTCTTGTAGACACATATAGTTGGATTGTACATTCCAAACAAATCTGTCAATCTCTGCCTTTCAACTGGAGTGTTACTTCACTTATATTTACTATAGTTTTTGATATGGGTGAATTTAGGTCTATCATTTCCCATTCATTTTCTTTATCTGTATTTCTTGTTTCTCCTTTCATTGTTTGTTTATTTATATACATATATTTTACTATTTTAATTTCTCTACTGGTCTGAAGAAAAAAAATAACATCTTTTTATTGTGGAATAATTTTCAACCTACAGAAAAGCTGCAAAAATAGCACAGAGAGTTATCACTATCATATATATCCTTCATCCAGCTTCTCCTAATGTTAGCATAACTATATAGTACAATGATCAAAACTAAGAAATTAAGATTGGTATAATACTATCAGCTAAAATACTGACTTTATTCAGAATTTTCCAGCTTTTCTACTAAAGTCCTTTTCTGTCTTTGGATCCAATCCAAGGTACCATGTTGCATTTTGATGCTATGTTTCCTTAGTTTCCTCTAAATTATGATGAATTCTTTAATCTTTGTCTTCCATGGCTTTGACACTTAAAAAAAATTATTTTTCAGCTTTACTAAGGTACAACTGACAAAATTATAAGAAATTTAAAGTTTACATTATGGTGATTTGATAAACACTATTAAAAGGATCCTGACTCCATCTGGTTAATTATGACCCAAAGAATACTGGTGGTTATTTTGTAAAATGTCCCTCAATTTGGGTTTGTCTGATTTTTTCTTGTAATTGGATTGAGGTTATACAGTTTTTTACCAGAGCAGTTGTAGGACTAATTTCATTTAGTTCAACCATTTTTTACTGATTACTGCTTGGATAGATAAATTATAAAATGAGTGAGATAATGCTCTAGGACTTTTAAGTATTTACAAAGTAACTTATTCGAAGCCCTGCCTTTATTTTATGACTCAAGTGCTTCCCTGGTGGCTCAGATGGTAAAGAATCTGCCTGCAAGGCAGAAGACCAGGGTTCAATCCCTGGGTTGGGAAGATCCTCAGAAGGAAATGGTAACCCATTCCAGTATTCTTGCCGGGCAATTCCACAGAGAGAGGAGCCTGCTGGGCTACAGTCCATGGGGTTGCAAAGTTGGACATAACTGAGCGACTAACACTAACTACAATAACTTTAATGCCCAGTGAACTTCTAGCTTTCATTTGTTAGGCTGCCAGACAAATGTATCCTAGCCTAGGAGGTGGGGTTGGAAGAGAATCATTTTTTAACTCAGAGAAAACGAAATTTAAATCACAAAATATGATTATACTTTGGAGGGTTTATCTTTCTTTGAAAGATAAATAAGTTATGCTAAACTTCAATCAATTTAATTCAGTGTTTACTCTGAGATTAGTAGGATAATTAATAAGAAAATAATAAATATATTCAGTGTATTTGTGTCAATAACTACACTAACCAAGATACAGATAAGGTCAGAAAGAAAAGGAATTAGGATTTTATTTGAATGTCCTTCAAGGCAAGAGGGACTTTCCTTGTGGCTCAACTGTTAAAGAATCTGCTTTATGCGGAGAGACCTGGGTTCGATCCCTGGCTTGGAAAGATCCCCTGGAGAAGGGAAAGGCTACTCACTCCAGTATTCTGGCCTGGAGAATTCCATCGACTGTATAGTCCATGGGTTCAAAAAGAGCTGGATGCGGCTGAGCAACTTTCACTTTCACTTCAAGGCAAGAACTCTGTTAAGTTTCTTAGGAATTCCCCAGAGAACTTAAAAAGAGTTCCTGAATAAGTTTTTTTTTTAACTTTAAATTATTAAATATGAAAATTTCTCAGAAAGCCTCATTTGAGTAACTTCACTGCACTGTGACTGACAATTCTATTTTATATCTCTTTTTCAAGAATGTATAATATGCACTGTCTACTTTGTTATCTTGTATTTATTCTCTGTAACTTCTCATCTGCAGGCTTTGTCATCCCCAATGGTTTAAAACTCCTTGAAGGACAAAAACCTGTGCTTCTTGCACGATAAAGTAATAAGCATAGTACTATTTGCACAAAGAATACTCAAAATCTTCTAGCAATATGAACAGTCAAGGCTTTACCTAGGTATAATGAGAAAATTTAAGTGGAAAAACTATTTTTCCCCTAAAATTAATAAAATAGGAATTCAGAAGCTTAAAGGTAAGAAGCTAAATAATCAAAAGATAATACTTTTTTATTTTTGTATTGCAAATTTGAGTTATTTTTCCAACAACCTAGCTTTTGGACAGCAAATGTTCTTTCCTCAAGACCAGTGATAATTTTCAAATGTACTATAGAACTTCCCGTAATCTTCAAAGTCAAAAATCACATTTTAATACATAAACATATGTTCTGTGTAATACTGAATAACAAAATGGCTGGAAATTAATGACAACAGTACATGCAATGAATTGAACTTTGTTGTTAATAAAGCATCCTGATGTTTTATGTCACAATATACTTAAAAAATCAATTTTTCTTCTAATGAACCTCAAAAGATCATCAATTTGAAACATTACAATACAAAGTGTTCTATACTTTAACAATTTTCTATTATTACTAATTAGAATTTTACCACCCAATCTGTATCTTTAAAGCTATCGAAAAATATAGTAATATCCTAGATTGACAAGCTCAAAGACATGCTGAAAAATTTTATCATACAAATAAACCATGTTCTTTTATCAGACTTATTTAAATGACTGGCTCATAAAATTAGAGCACTTTGAAGAAAATTTGAGTATGCTGCTCCATTTACCATTTCAGATTCCAAGTAGATGGGATCTAGAGATGAAACAGAGCTAATGACTAACTTCTACAGGGTGAATTAGCAAGTGGAAAAGAAATGCTTTGAATATAGTATGAGAAAGGGGGACAATATATTCATTTTTATTTTTCATACTCATCCTTTTCCCCCTTGAAGCTCTTGGGTTTTTCCCATGCATTAATAGTAAAGAATCTGGGAGTATAAACTGGGTTTGTTAAGGTGAATTGCCATTTTTGAGAGAAGACTTGAGAATTAATAGAAAGGAAAAAATCTAGAATTCAGTCTTTTCCAATAGAGATGAAATTATGAAAAAAGTTCAGCCTTTCAAATAATATGAAGTAGGTTTTTGTGGTTATTTAGAATGGTGATGAGAAGTTCCAAAACATGTCAGTCACCAATAAAAGATCAGACATATACAAAATTTGATATTTGTGCTTTAATCAAAGAATTGTTTTTATGGCAGCCTTTAGGAATATAGACACAGCTCTGCCTTATAGACACTGAACTATTCTTATATATTGATATTTAAGAACCTTGAGCTTGAATTTTACAGTGAAATAAGAACATATTTGACTCTAGGGATTAGGAAACTGAAATATTTAAAATTCCTAGAGTATGGTATCTGGCATATAATAGACATTTCTTAGATTTAATTACTGATTTACTTAGAAGCCTCCATTTTCCTCAGTTATGTAGAGTTTTAAAGATATTAAAAACACCCAATTTTAAGCTTATTGTTAATGGACATGAGTTTGAGCAAGCTCTGGGAGATGGAGAAAGACAGGGAAGCTTGGCGTGCTGCAGTCTATGGGGCTGCAAAGAGTGGGACATGACTGAGTGACTGAACTGAACTGATCTAATATTTCTGCTTTATAGATGTTTTCCAAGGTGAGGGAGAAAAATCACTAATTTATATTCTAATTCACTTGCTTAAGTAGGTCTTGCCAAGAAACTTCCCATACAAAGGCAAACATGGATAAAGAAACACTTTTAGGGAAAAAAAGAGAGAAATCTACAAATTCTAATCTACCTATACTGTTATACTCACCAGAATAGTTGATCCCACTGCCTGCAGTAAATGAACAATAGAAGTATTTTTAACTTGACCACACATTTTGAATTTTACTCAAGATCAGACACATAATGAAACATGATTATCTTGGCTAGTATATAAGTATTTTAAACTATTGCCAAAAAAAAGAAAATCCAAATGCTGAATATGGAAATATAAGGAGTAGATTGTTTCAAATTAAAAATTGATATGGTTATCAATATCAAGACAGCTAGACAGGACTTACACAAAGGAAATTAAAGCTTTTTTAAACTTCAGGAGAATCAACATTAAAATATTAGCAAAATTACTCTTTCAATAGAATAACAAGGGATTTTTTAATAAGTTCAATTTTCTTTGATAACTTAAAAGCTACTCCAAAGGACTAATTCATAAAGCATATTACAACAATTTGTACATTTATGGTAAATCATGTTAGTGTCATATCAGTGAAAGTACATATTAAGTAAAATAAAAATGGACATAGTTCAGAAATTTATAGCAGTTTTTAAGTTCTAAAATAACAATCAAATGTTTGAAATAATCAGAAATTGTATAAATTTTAACACTTCTGAATTACTATTTCAAACTTAGGAGCCACTCTAAGTTTTATCGATAACTTACTTGTTTATAAAACATATTAAATATATTAATTGGTCTTACCATCTTTTCCATCTATGGGTTTCGACACTTCAATATCAAAACTTTCCTGCATCTGCTGACCTCTAAAACGGCTAAGATGTTCTTGCTCAATTAAATTACTTTCTTCTTCTTCTAGTGGTTGCCAGGTACCATCAATAAACCACTGTCCACGCATCACTGGTATTTTATCAGCCTCTGAAAAGAGAAACCACAGAATTATGTTTTATGATCCAGCCTCCCAAGAAGTGACATACTAACTACAAGCTTATATTTTGTTACTGCTATGGCAAAAACAGACTTTTATGACCCAATAGAATCATTTAATAGAATCATTTTAAAATTCAGATTTCAAGCCACAGTATGTAATTTTTTTTACAACATATAAATTTACTTGTATTAAATATCACACATAAAAGTTACCTGACGTTAGAAAGGGAGAGGAGCAGTTATCTATATAACTGAGGCCCCAAGTAACCAAATCAGTAGGCTAAGTGGCTGGCTGATAAACTTCATGCAAGACTCTATTGATAATTCAAATGTCTTAGAAAATACTGAGATAAATTCCCACAAACAGTTTAGAAATAGTATATTGTAGTAGTGTGGTACATTCTTTAGGGCTGCTTTAGAGATCAAGGGCTCCCAGTGAGCATACAGAAACAAGTGAAACCTTTAATTACAGTAAATTCCTCACCCATTTCAGGAAAAAATTGAGAAATTTTTTTTTGAAAAAAACAATGCTTTTTTGATTAAACACTATCTCCAAAACTTAATACTTTTAGTTGTTATTTATAAACCACAACTGTCATCTAAGTTATCCTGAATTCTTTAAAATTAAAAAAAAAAAAACCCACAAAGCAAAGCAAAACAACAAAAGCCTAAAAATAAAGAGAGGTGGTGGTTTAGCTACATATAGAGAAATTACTTCAAGTTTGGATTCAAAAGACAGTAATTTGTATATATATACTAGGATATACCCTATGGACAGAAGGAACTGCAAATACATCTTAAACCTTTTGCAGTAGCTATACTAATCGCTAATGATTATAATAATATTGGTATTAATTTCAAAGTACAGGTATTAAGATGAATAATTTTGTTAATATCATTAGAAACTAAGATTTTTTAGCACAAGTAAAAAAGGATACAAATATAAACATCAAAGAAATAAACCTGTATTTTAAATTTCAACTAAAAATGTCAGCATGAAATAATGATGTATATTTTCTCTTTAAAAAAATATATATCCTAAGCTTTGTGTACTGAAAAGACCTAGAAAGAAAGACCAACCCTGTGTAAGTGAGCAATCATGATATTTATAAAGAAACCAATGGCCAATTCCTACTTTGAAACAGAAAATTTATTAGATGATCATGAATCACTTATACCAGACTTGTACTGATGTATTTAAAATCTATTATGTGTTTCTATTTTTTCTTGCATTATCCTTTATTCTCCTGTAGCAGTTCTGCGATAGTCAGGTGTTTGCTGTATTTGGTGGAAATTCAAAAATATAAATTCATTGAGAATCACAGGGTTTTAACATAAAGCACACTGCTGTGTTTGATTTTTTCTTACTAGATTCTACTTTGACTATCAAGATTACAACAACTGCTTTCTTATTGTTTCCATATTCCTGTGATGTTTTTGCACATCTCTTTATTTTTAACCTTTTTCACTATTTTAGATGTGTTTTTCTTTTGACACGTGAGTTAAACCCACTTATGCTTACTGATATTAACTGGTATGTTTGAAATATTCTTCTATAATCACCATTTTTATTATTATTCCTACTTTTTCTCAGTTGATGATTTTGCTTTTTAAAAAAGTTTTCCTTTGGTATTTAGGAATATTTGCATTTTTGGTTCTAGTGGTGACTTTTACACATTCATGTGTGTATTTATGTATTTTAAAGCGTCCTTTGGATGGAAGAGCCTGGTGGGCAACAGTCCATGGGGTCGCAGAGTCGGACACGACTGAGCGAGCTCACTTCACCTCACTTCAAACTTTTACTATGTGGTGTGTCATTTTAAATGGTACCCAAAATTCCCACTTAATATTTACAATAGGGAATGATCTTACTCTATTTTTCCTGTCTCCTGACTCACATATAACAATTGTACCCGTATCCCCACCACTGTTTTAGTCTTGGATCTCTAATCTATTAAATTCTCATTATTTTTCTATAGCCTTGATACTTGAAAGACAGGTTGGCAAGCTTGAACTGTGCTTCCTTGAGTTTTAAAAAATGTTGTTTCACTGCAGCTTTCCTTTGTATATCATTTCTAGAGAAGTCAGATGCAAATCTATTTTTTATATTTTCCTTCAAAATCTAACAGTTTTTCTAGTTCATTTTTGGGGATCTATCTGCCAAGGTGGGTCCTTTTAATTTGTAGATTTCAGTTTTCCTCTTATTTCTTAAAAGTTTCCTTGGACTATGATTGAATGTTTAGTTCTGTTCCACTGATTCCTCCTGCAGTCAATCCAGTTATAAATACATTGGGGCTTCCTTTGCTTATATTGTATTTTAAGCACTTTCTCTCTGAAGCTTTTCACTTCTTTCATCTCATTTTCACATTCTTTTGGTTGTTTTCCTTTATCAGTGCCCCTTATATCAACATTACTTTCATCAAGGTCCCTATTAGTATGCCCATAAATTTCGCAATATTTGTTTGTTGTGTTACATGTACAGTTTCTCTTGTTTTGTGTTTGCTTTTTTGGGAAGAACTATAATCAGTGGAAACGTACTGATTCACACTTTCTGCATTCCTCTTGCAGTAGCTTTGTATGGCATTTATTTCTGTTCATGAGTATTTTAGGGACAGACTTCTTAGTTTCAGAGTGTCTGCTGCTGCACATTATTAAGAGCAGCTGCTCTAGTGGTGGCAGGGGTGGCAGTGGTTAAGTGAAGACTGGACTGGTGTTCCTTGTTTTTAGTTCTCCAGGACCTTTCATTTTCTCTTTACTTCTTTCCTCTTACTGTCATGGCTCCTTTTCTCCTCTCCCACCGGCAGTGTTTCTCTGATGCTGCTATTTCTGTCCCTCTCACTTTCACACACCCTCCCTACAGTTCAGTTCANGCAACCTAGATGTCTATCAGCAGATGAATGGATAAGCAAGCTGTGGTACATACACACAATGGAGTATTACTCAGCCATTAAAAAGAATACATTTGAATCAGTTCTAATGAGGTGGATGAAACTGGAACCGACTATACAGAGTGAAGTAAGCCAGAAAGAAAAACACTAATATGGTATATTAACACATATATATGGAATTTAGAAAGATGGTAACGATAACCCTCTTTATAAAAAGATATATAAAACAGTCTTTTGGATTCTGTGGGAGAGGGAGAGGGTGGGATAATTTGGGAGAATGGCATTGAAACATGTATAATATCATACATGAAACTAATCGCCAGTCCAGGTGCAATGCATGATACAGGATGCTTGGGGCTGGTGCAATGGGATGACCCAGAGGGATGGTATGGGGCGGGAGGTGGGAGGGGGTGTTCAGGATGGGGAACATGTGTACACCCATGGTGGATTCACGTTGACGTATGGCAAACTGAACTGAACTGAACTGATGGCAAAACCAATAAAATATTGTAAAGTAATTAGCCTCCAATTAAAATGAATAAATTTATATTAAAAAAATAATTAGCACAAATATTCAGACAACCAGTCATAAAATATAAGCAACTTTTGCAACTGAGCTAATGAAATTTTCCTGCTTATTATGAAGAATTTTCACAATAATTTGGGAGACAATTTTTTTTTTCATCAAAAAATATAATGGTTTGAATTCCTCATACGCACATGTATAAATGAAGAGAGTGGTCATTAATTTTTGTTTTTTAAGGTGATATAAGTTAAACTCTTGGCATTAATAAAAATAAAGTGCTAGAAGAAAAGATACCCATGCATACACATTTCCATGTGTAAGCTAAAAAAATTAGAAAACAAAATTTAAAAAGAGATCCTTTTCTGTTTAGTAACAACAATGTGCGATGGTCTTAATTAGATGTATGTAAAATTCCACACTGAAAAAACAGTAAAGAAAAAATGATAAAGACACAAGTTACATTTCTACAGGTGTGCAGCAATATTCAATAAACATGGGATTTCTCTCCAGATTAGTACACAGATTTTCGACGATACCAACCATCACCTCAACAGAATTTTTCTGCGGAGACTTGATTAAATATTTCTAAATATAACACTGTGCGGTGTTCAGTTAAGTTCAGTTACTCAGTCGTGTCTGACTCTTTGTGACCCCATGAATCGCAGCACGCCAGGCATCCCTGTCCATCACCAANGATTGTCCAGGCAAGAACACTGGAGTGGGTTGCCATTTCCTTCTCCAATGCATGAAAGTGAAAAGTGAAAAGGAAGTTGCTCAGTTCTGTCCGACTCAGCGACCCCATGGACTGCAGCCTACCAAGCTCCTCCATCCATGGGATTTTCCAGGCAAGAGTACTAGAGTGGAGTGCCACTGCCTTCTCTGCTTATCAAGGTTATTATTAACCGTTAAATAAAAAAGACCTAAGAGATGGTTACAGCTGTGCCAAATTAATAAACACCATATAATTTGGGTACCTGCAGAAAAAGCCCTAATTTTTCTACCTTTTTATTGGGATAATATTTTCTCTTCAATGTGTCATAAAGACTGATTAATTTCTGAAGTATTTGAAACTGCAAATGGTTTAGGATAATAATGCATGTAGGTCTTATAAATACAGAAAAAGAGGGGAGGGTGGGGTAAGGGAAGCTGTGGCTTATAATTAATAACTGCTTCTGGAAACTACACATTCATATAAACATTTGGTCAATTAAAATAACTTTATTTAGTAAATGGAAATTAGTAATATATATTCCCTAGTGCATGCTGCACACATCACTGCTACCAGAATTGCTTTAAAACTATTCTTAACTCATCAAAAATCTCTATGATGTTCTAAATACCTTCTCATAAATACTACTAAATGCTTTGGCCACTTTCTTGCTATTATTCCTGACAAACATTTATAGGATATACATCTATGTACAGCTGACTCACTTTGTTGTGCAGTAGAAACTAACACAACACGCTAAAGCAGTTTTACTCCAATAAAAATTAAAAAATAATCAGAATTTAATTGGGATGCCAGGTTCATAGCAACATACATCTTTCTTTTTCCAGATAATCTGAAGATTAGCATTCACGTGATTTTTTTCCTTAAACTTTTTATTTTATATTGAGGTAGCTGATTAACAATAAATGATTTTTAAATTAAAAAAATTTTTCACCTGTGATGAGGTAAAGACCAGTGAAAACAAACAACAATTTGAATACCCAGTCTTACTAACCTTCATGTGAGTTTCTACAAGTAAGGTATATTGCTTTCTGAGATCCACACAGATATAGTTAACACCTAGTGTTTGTGCCACCATTGTTCTAAGCATGTTATAATGTTAATAATTCTCAAAACAAGCCTATAAAGAGGCTACAAAGAGCTTAGTTGAAACATGGGGAGTGAGGGAGTTTACTCAGCCATTACTCAGCAATGATCAATTTTTATCTAAAAGGTCCACATGCAGTCAGAAAAACATCTAAACAGTCAATAAAACAAAAATAAGCTTCCTATAATTAATATGTCTTTTCATATGTAATAATATTGGCTTCTAAGCTATGGTAGACAAAACTTCTGTTCCCCTTCCAATTCATGTACTCCAAATTGGTTCAAATTTTATCTATTAGAAAGAGTAAAAAGAAATTAACAGCTTTCTTTATAGCTAACTTATTGGCTTCAATACCCAGATAAAGTGGACTCAATTAGGTCACAAAAGTCACTGGAATCCTATCACCATGGTATGTAGGAACTTACTAAACTTTTAAAAAACTTTTATCAGTAGTCAGAAAATTTCCAGAAAGGTTTAAAAAGTAAAGTAAGAGAAAGGTCAGAAGCTGCAAAATTTATAAATTTTTCCATTTGAAAAGGCTGAAGAAACCATACTGGGATTGAACTCTCCTTAGACAGTGTGAAAACTTATATAATAATACACTGAGACCTGAAAAACCAATTAGAAGGAAGTTACATGGGATTTTGTGAGAAGTAGTAAATCATGGACAAAAAGCACTATTGCATTTTCATTGTAACTAATATTAAGCCTTGGGATACAATCCAGTATGTGGATCTGCAGTATCTTGCAGAAAGCTATCTAGAAAATGCAAAAATGGGAGTCAAAATAGGTGTTGCTGTTATGCCAAACAAAAATTAATTTATAAGCTATAACTAGTCGACTGGTGATCTGATTTAGGAAAGATGATTCGAGAGAACTAAGACCACTTTTCCTTTCAGGTTAATTTTTATAGGGCCTTACTGTTGCTTGATTTATGACACTAGCATTCTAATGATCTTCTCTACCTGTCCAATTCAGCCTTTGTGTTGTCCCTAGTCACTTAAGTAATAGCCTTCAAGCATTTGGTTCCCTGACGCTCAACAGGGTAAAGTCCAAATTCCCTAGCACTGCATACCGGCCCTCCTCCTTTTCTAGCTACTCTCCTAAACGTGGCACTCACAAGGCAGGGGCTTCCTTCACAATCTCTTGTCTCTAATCAAACACCTCTATCTCTATGCTGGTCAAACTCCAAAGCTAGGCTCTGTGTTTTGACCCCTGCAGGTACAGCCCTAGTTTCTTCAAAATGCCATGCAGTTTCATGCTTCTGTATCATTGCATACGCCTTTCTGTTTTATCACTTTCCAGCTGGGTGACCTTGGGCAAGTTCATTAACTTCGCTGAACGCTGCTTCTTCATATAAAGAACATTAACACTCATTTGCTATCACTATGAAATAATGAATGCGAAAAGTTGCTTTGTAGACAGTCAAGCACTATGCAAGCATTAACAATCTTATCATAAATCAAAAGAGCACACAGTATACTATACTTTACTAAAAAGGTAAGGTTCATCTCTTGGTTTCCAGCCCCCTCTCCAAGAATGCCCTGCATTTTATCCCACTTTCTGACTCCAACAAGTCCTTGTCCTTCTGTCTTCAAAAGATAAAAATCTATCATGATGTCTAGGTCATTTGAAGAAAAAGACTTAGTGGGAAGCTCCTCAAAGGTAAGGACTGTCCTTTCTTCCACCTTTCCTACTGCCTTCACAAGAGTACTGTATGATGCACAAATACTGGCAAAAAGGAAAAAGATGAATGAATGAGTGAGTGCAAGCATATCTTGTCCTTTGTGAGCTTATAAACAAAAGAAGTGAGTGACACGGTGGGTCCTAGATGAATCTGGCTTTATGAAAGTGGTAACAAATGCCTTCAATGTCATCTTAAAGGGAAGTAAGAAACTGAATTTCCTGCTATGCTTGTTTTATTTGGTGATTTGGTATGTGTTGTGATTGCTGTCTTAGTGACTCATGCTTAACATGTGAATGTTTTAATATTATTAGAATCACATATACAATTCAATACCTGTTTTTAAAAAATTTTCTGCACTAGGCCCAATGAAAACATGAAGATAAAGATGATGGATTTTCCCATTAGATGCTAAACACACAGAAAGGAAGCTAAGTCATCAATACATGTAATTAATACAAGGCAGAATGTTATAAGGTGTATGGAAGACCTAAGGCTAGTGACAGTAAACGAAGACATCTGAGCTAGGGCACTGGGCCCATAAAAATTACAGCTATATATTACAAATTACTGGGAGCCAATAGCTTATGTACCATCGAATATTTATTTTACATATAAAACATCTGTTACATGCAATGGCGGATATTTCTAACAGCCTTCCTCCTTAATTTAATTACAAACCTAACTGCATTGTTATCTAAGGAATAAGGACTTACTATTCACATGTGTGCCAAACACAGCTCCCTGGCCCTTAAGCATATTACCTCATTTAATTTCCGTAACAACCCTACGACATAGATAAAATTATCCATATTTTATAGATGAGAAAACCAAGGCCTGAGCCTTGAAACATTTCAAGGTTAAGAGGCAAAAATGAAAATATGTAAGCAAGGACCTGAGAAAGAAATATGAGTATTCCACATAGAGTGTGAGCGGACCCACTTGTCACAACTGCTTCGAGCACTGCTTTGCCACCTCTCCTGAACGCACCGGTGAGAACAACCTCTATCCCTTCCCTTCCCGCCAGGGATTAATTTTCTTTCCCCAAATCCATAAAGGAACCGTTATTCAGATTCTCTCAAACATTTCCAGTCCAGAAGCCAAATCGGTATTTAAATCATAAGCAGTGCAGGGTAAACGAGACCGAATCAGATCCCTGGATGGACAAAGCTCAGGTAGGAATCACGAAATTAAACCACCATCCAATCCTGGGTCACCTCCAGGGGGTGGCCGCAGCACCCGGCTTCCCCAGGAGGCGCTACGTCGGCAGTATCCTCTCCTCCTGACCCCAGGCGACTGGGCTTCTGCCATCTGCTCGCTTTACCCTTCACCTGCCGGCGCTTGCCTGCACGGTCTCCATCCTGTTCGGACCAATCGCCAGGCCTCACGCGCCGCAGTTAAGTTCCAAACCCACCCGGGTGCGTGCCGGCCCCTGCAGAGGCAGCCCGTCCCGCTCCCTCCCCCGGCCGGCTACTCACGGTTCCAGTACACCGGGTAGCATTCTCCTTGGGTCACATCCACCTCGTAGAGGCCGCCCCGCACACACACCCGCTCGATGTTCACCAGCTCCTCCATCTCGCGCCCGTGCCCCGCAATGCGCCGGCAGAAGCCGCAGACGCGGTCCTCGTCTTCGTCCTCCACGGAGCTGGAGGCCGGACCCGCGGGGGAGGCCGGGCCGCACACATGGTCGCCGTCCGGGTCTTGGGCCCGGGCTCGGGCCCCCGTGGCCTGCAGCAGCGTTCGAAAGGCGAGCTCGATGCGGAGCGAGTCGTAGCCGATGAAGGGCTTCCAGGTCTTCTTGTCCTCCTTGTAGAACCAGCGCACCTCCTCCGGGCCCAGCTCCGTCACCACCTCGTATCTGTGCCGGGCGGCCGCGCCGCCGGGCCGGGTGCGCTTCCTCTCCCCGGGGCCTCCTCCAGCCGCCCCGCCGCCCNGAAGGGCTTCCAGGTCTTCTTGTCCTCCTTGTAGAACCAGCGCACCTCCTCCGGGCCCAGCTCCGTCACCACCTCGTATCTGTGCCGGGCGGCCGCGCCGCCGGGCCGGGTGCGCTTCCTCTCCCCGGGGCCTCCTCCAGCCGCCCCGCCGCCCCCCGAGTTCGACGGCACCAGCGGCGGCTGCTGAGGCGGGTGCAGCGACGAGGAGCTGCCGCCGCCTCCACTCTCGCCCTCGCTGTAGTAGCGCAGCGAGGAGCCCGACTCGGCCGAGCTGAAGTCATAGTTATCGTCACTGAGGCAGGGGTCCAGCGCCAGGTGATGGTTGTGGTCCTCCGCGCCCGGCGCCAAGTGCAGCCCGGGCTCCCCGCGCAGCAGGGCCAGGGGCACCTCGTCATCGCCAGGGTCCCCGGCGGGCAGGTGGTCGAAGCGGCAGACGCTGCCCCCGAACGCCGGTTCCGTGTCCGAGCCCAGCTCCCAGGCGGCGCCGTCGCCGCCCCGGCCGCCGTTACGCTCGGAGCTCCNCCCGCGCAGCAGGGCCAGGGGCACCTCGTCATCGCCAGGGTCCCCGGCGGGCAGGTGGTCGAAGCGGCAGACGCTGCCCCCGAACGCCGGTTCCGTGTCCGAGCCCAGCTCCCAGGCGGCGCCGTCGCCGCCCCGGCCGCCGTTACGCTCGGAGCTCCGCGGAGACCCGTGGCCCGGGTAATTCATGCTGTGGAGACGCCGTCGGCCGCCCGGCTCGGCGCTGAGCCGTGGTCCCCAGCGCTTCCGCCAATCATTCAACGTCGCGGCCCTCTCCACCCGGAGTTTTTAATCTTTCAAATCCCGAAGGGGGCTGCGGCGGCAGAGGCAGCGGCGGCTCCGCCCCCCCTGAGGCCCCCAGCCGCCGCAGCCGCCTGCCGCCGCCCGCCCTTTTGTCACGCAGCCCGACGTAGGCGGCGCTTGCCCCTGGGCCCCGCCCCGCCGGCCGCGCGCGCCGTCCCGGAAACCCCTTCTCAAGCCGCGCAGCGCGGGCGTGGCGCCCGTTGCTTCCCCGCGCCGCGACANCCGCCCGCCCTTTTGTCACGCAGCCCGACGTAGGCGGCGCTTGCCCCTGGGCCCCGCCCCGCCGGCCGCGCGCGCCGTCCCGGAAACCCCTTCTCAAGCCGCGCAGCGCGGGCGTGGCGCCCGTTGCTTCCCCGCGCCGCGACATCCCGGTCAGCTCAGGATTTTTCAATTCTCCTCGCCTCCGCTCCCATTTCCCTGCGGCGCTGCTGCCTCGGCCCCCGCCCTTCTGAGGGTCAGAGCCCAGGTGTGGAGAAGCTTTACCGGATTCATCCTTGCAATCTGGGTCATGAGCCAAGGCTTAAGCTACCCTTCGAGAGGGCCCCGGGAAATTGGATTCTCCTGACACTGCTTCTGTGACCTTAAGGCCTGCCTGCAGCCCTGAGTGGACCTTATCAGCCACCTGGCTCCAGTCCTTTCAGAACTGGCCCACGCGAGGACACTCCACTCCTTGCCCACTGATTCCTAATGTGGCGTCTCCACTCCCACTCAAACCCAGGTCTAGATCTGTGTTCATATGCCGTCTGGTATTATTGTTTGTCTTTCAATACTTATTTCCTGTTTTCTCAACGTCGTGAGGCCCCTGTTGGAGACCGAGTCTGTATAGTCTCAATTTCTCCCACAGTGGATGCACAGTCAATGTTGATTATAATAACGTCAAGTCCAGCCAGTTATGATAGATTACTAAATCGAAAACCAGAAAATCAGGTTCTAGAATTAGTTTTGATAACTAGCAATGGCTACTTAACCTCCATCTTTCTGGTTTCCTCATTTGTCAGATTAATTATTGGACTAGGTGATCTCTTGAAAAAAGTCACATAGCAATGTGATTCTGTAACCTTCAAGTTTTCTTCCTGTTTTCCATGCATCTCTGGTTCTGTGGCTCCTTTTCAGGAATAGGCTGAATGCTGAAGCTCCCCTATGTGATTCTTTGACACTAAAGAAAAAAAAAGGACACTAAAAAAAAAAATGCTTATAAATCCAATCACCCTATGTTGAGATTCCAGAGAAAAACAATCTCTAACATCAGTATTCTCAAGATCAGACAATATTCAGCTTTTTGTTTTAAGATTTTTTGATGGGCACCATTTATGGAATTTGTTACTCATTACTCCTATTTTATATTTTGGATTTTTTGGCCCTGAGGCATGTGGGATCTTAGTTCCCTGACCAAGAATTGAACCTGCACCCCCTGCATTGGAAGGTGAAGTCCTAACCACTGGATTGCCAAGGAAGTCCCAATATTCAGTTTCTTCCCCCAGCCCCCGCCACCCNTTTCTTATCTCTCCTTGCTATTCTTTGGAACTCTGCATTCAAATGGGTATATCTTTCATTTTCTCCTTTGCCTTTTACTTCTCTTCTTTTCTCAGCTATTTGTAAGGCCTCCTCAGACAACCATTTTGCCTTTTTGCATTTCTTTTTCTTGGGGATGGTCTTGATCCCTGTCTCTTGTACAATGTTATGAACCTCCGTCCATAGTTCTTCAGGCACTCTGTCTATTAGATCTAATTCCTTGAATCTGTTTGTCACTTCTACTAATGGTATCATTGTAAGGCATTTGATTTAGGTCATACCTGAATGGTCTAGTGGTTTTCCCTACTTTCTTCAAGTCTGAATTTGGCAATAAGGAGTTCATGATCTGAGCCACAGTCAGCTCCCAGTCTCGTTTTTGCTGACTATATAGAGCTTCTCCATCTTTGGCTGCAAAGAATATAATCAATCTGATTTTGGTGTTGACCATCTGGTGATATCCATGTGTAGCGTCTTCTCTTGTGTTATTGAAAGAGGGTGTTTGCTATGACCAGTGCCTTCTCTTGGCAAAACTCTATTAGCCTTTGCCCTGCTTCATTCTGTACTCCAAAGCCAAATTTGTGTGTACTCCAGGTATTTCTTGACTTCCTACTCTTGTATTCCAGTCCCCTATAATGAAAAGGACATCTTTCTTGTGTGTTAGTTCTAGAAGGTCATAGAACTGTTCAACTTCAGCTTCTTCAGCATTACTGGTTAGGGCATAGACTTGCATTACTGTGATATTGAATGGTTTGCCTTGGAAATGAACAGAGATCACTCTGGTTTTTGAGATTGCATCCAAGTACTGCATTTTTGACTCTTGTTGACTATGATGGCTACTCCATTTCTTCAAAGGGATTCTTGCCCACATTGGTAGCTATAATGGTCATCTGAGTTAAATTCACCCATTCCAGTCCGTTTTAGTTTGCTGATTCCTAAAATGTTGACGTTCACTCTTGCCATCTCCTGTTTGACCACTTCCAATTTGCCTTGATTCATGGACCTAACATTCCAGGTTCCTATGCAATATTGCTCTTTACATCATTGGACTTTCCTTCTATCACTAGTCACATCGACACCTGCATGTTGTTTCTTCTTTGGCTCTGTCTCTTCATTCTTTCTGGTGTTATTTCTCCACTGATCTCCAATAGCATATTGGGCACCTACCGACCTGAGGAATTCATCTTTCAGTGTCATATCTTTTTGCCTTTCATACTGTTATGGGGTTCTCAAGGCAAAGATACTGAAGTGGTTTGCCATTCCCTTCTCCAGTGGACCACATTTTGTTAGAACTTTGACCTTTCCATGATCTGTCTATCTTGGATGGCCCTACATGGCATGGCTTCATGGCTTTAATGGTTGTATTGAGTTAGACAAGGCTGTGGTCCATGTGATATTGGTTAGTTTTCTGTGATTGTGGTTTTCATTCTGTCTGCCCTCTGATGGAAAAAGGATAAGAGGCTTATGGAAGCTTCCTGATCAGAGAGACTGAGGGGGAAACTGGTCTCATTCTGATGGGTGGGGGGCATGCTCAGTAAATCTTTAGTCCAGGTTCATGTTCTTGGGCAGGGCTGTGTTCTCAGTGCCCCCAACCCTGCAGCAGGCCACCGACCCATGCCTCTGCTAGAGACTCCTGTACACTCGCGAGCAAGTCTGGGTTAGTATCTTGTGGGGTCACTGCTCCTTTCTCCTGGGTCCTGGTGCACACAAAGTTTTGTTTGTGCCTGTTTCCCCAGTCCTGTGTAAGTTCTGGTGGTTCTATGGTGGGGTTAATGGCAACCTCCTCCATGAGGGCTTATGCCATACTCAGGTCTATTGCACCCAGAGCCTCTTGCCCTGCAGCAGTCCACTGCTGACCTGTACCTCTGCAGGAGACATTAAAACATAGTTCTGTCTCAGTCTCTGTGGGTTCTCTGAGTCCTGGTGCGGACAAGGTTTGTTTGAGCAAAGTACTATAAAGGTCATTTAATATAAGGCATATCACAACATTTAAAATATCCCTATCCTCTTAGATTTCTTTTCTTTTTTTAAAAAATGACTTATTTATGTTTTTATTTATTTAATGTTGGGTGCTCTGGTTCTTTGTTGCTGTGCATGGGCTTTCTCTAGATGCAGTGAGTGAGAGCTACTGTGCACAGGCTTCTCTTGGATTCTTTTGTGGAGCATGGACTCTAGGCATTTGGGCTTCAGTAGCTGTGGCACACAGGCTTAGTTGACATGCAGCATTGGGATCATCCCACAGCAGGGATCAAACCTATGTTCCCTGCATTGGCAGGTGGATTCTTAACCAATGGACTACCAGAAGCCCACCCCACATCTTTAGGTTTCTTGATGGACTACCTGTACAGCATTCTGATCAGAGTATCAAAGTCTAACTCTTGAGGACAGCACAGTTCCCGCTAGTGAGTATTATCCTCTGGGGAAAAAAAAGAAAATTGCCGGGAGCTACCACAGGAGATCCCACCCATGACAAGGTCATGTGAAAGAGGACTGTTAAGCAAGGCCTCAGGACTCAAGGGGCTCCCTAGGCTTTCTCAAGCATCTACCCCAAAACCAGAATCTGTCTGTGTTACTATTTCATGACTTTCACCAACTCCTCTGACATTAACAGGGGGCTATCCCCGACCACCTTTCTCTGGAGAAAATCAACTTAGGACTATAGCTAATAAGTCTCCTGGACATGAGAGGAATATGTCAAATCAAACGCCCTCTGTTAGCATTCTAGCTTGCTTGGCAGGTCTGTCCAGACTCTTGCAGCTATGCATATGATTATTTACAGCCTCCCAACTGTGAGAGGCATGGAAAGCCTAAAACATAGAGCCTTTCAAAGAGTTAAAAGTTATTAGAGTAGTGCTGGTGTAGGATTTCATTATTGGGCCAATGCTTGTTGCTAAGTTCCCGTATCTCTTATCCACTGTGCACCTGGGAGTGCATTAGTTAACATAGTTGGAATGTAAGAAAAACAAGTGTAGCCTTGAAATTAACCACATCAGACTTTTGAGCTAATTGGTTCTTTCTTGTAACTCACTGCACCTTTGCTCTGTGAAAAATGTAACTCTGTTTAGTATTTTCTGAGGCTGACATGCTGCTGCTGCTGCTGCTGCTAGGTCACTTCAGTTGTGTCCGATTCTGTGTGACCCCATAGATGGTAGACCACCAGGCTCCCCCGTCCCTGGGATTCTCCAGGCAAGAACACTGGAGTAGGTTGCCATTTCCTTCTCCACTGCATGAAAGTGAAAAGTGAAGTTGCTCAGTCGTGTCTGACTCTTCACGACCCCATGGACTGCAGCCTACCAGGCTCCTCCGTCCATGGGATTTTCCAGGCAAGAATACTGGAGTGGGGTGCTATCACCTTCTCCGGAGGCTGACATAGATTAGAAATATAAAGAAAAAACACTTTAGGGGAAAATAAATTTTCTGGTTGAGCAGCCTTTATCAAAAGAGGGTCATAAAATGTTCACAGGCCTCCAAGGCCAGAAGATACTGTACACAACATTGTTTGTGGGAAAGGTATGCAGAAAAAATCCTGGTTTCAATAAGGGCAAACCTGCTGGAATGTTTGGGCTGACTCTGTATGACCTTGCATCTTTCATTTCCCTCTATGTACAATAAAGGTATAAAAGACCCTTTTGAATTAAAGGGGCCTCGCTCACTGAAGCAGCTTGGTCTCCCTGTGTCAATCATTCTCTCCTTTTCCCTCTCTTTTTCAGGCTGATCCCTTGGAGCATAGAGGCTCCCTGCGTTCACTTACTGCTCAGGTTTTTAAGACCTGAGTTCACTTACTGCTCGGGTTTTTAAGACCTGAACGGGAAGACGTTCTGCGTCTTCACTCCCTCGGGAGATTGGGAGGGCACCTGTGGCCTCTGTGAACAGGGCAAATTCCTTGTCTCGGAGTTTTATTTGCTTTCTATGTAAACCAAGGAATATCAGCCTCTTTCCTCTATTTTCTTATCTTCAACATTCTTTCCTTATCTCTCTCTCAGCCGTTCACCGACGCCATTTCTCCTTCGGGTTTCCCTGCATCCTGCGGGGGCTGGACCCTGGCAGAAAATTATTCCCTCCTCTGTATTAAATGAATGTTTCTATTGTTTCAGTTGTGCTTTTTAGGTTATATTGAGAAGACTATCCTGTTGGGGGTTATTGCATAAGGCCACACTCCTTTAGGCTGCATGATATTTCTTAAAGATGTTGATCCTCAGAGATGATGAAAAAAATCACAATCCAGTTGGCAGGAACAGGGAACCTCAGGTTATTTCCTGACCTCACTATGTTTATTTAGACTTTGGTGAAGGCACACGTCAACCAGTATTTGTGGGAGTTGAGATTGCCTCTGCCTTTTGGAAATGAGCTGTTTCTAGGAAAAGAACCGTGTAGTCAACTTCAGGCTGACAGTGAGTAAAAGATATTTGAAAGTGTAATATCTGATTTCACATAACTGTATGTGTTTATTTCATTGTTATTCCTTAGCCATATTGAGGCCAAAGCCACAAAGCTGCTCTATTCAACGTTTTCTGCTTTAAGAAGTCATCTTTTATCTGATTCTACCTGCTACCACTTTCTTACCTTTGCTTTCTAGACTATCTTTTCAGATCATATAATCTTGAGGGGGAAGTGTTTCTCTATTCCAGTCCCCACCTGTTGAAATAGATGTCAGGTGACTCCTTACCATTCTACCTTATTAGTGTATGTGATTCGCACAACAGTATCTGAACTTCCATGGTTGTATGTAAAGCATTCTATTTTATTTTAATAATTACCCAAGACCACAGCTTCTTCACATAAACCAAATAAGTACGATCGATTCAGACTTTTGGCATTTGTGGACCCATGGTGCCACAGCAACTGGGCAGATGTGGAGCCAAGTCTGGAAAGTTCTTTTGGTACGGGAAAGAAAAAGAGGAAGAGCCAACTGGTTTGTAGTATAAGAGACTGAAACATGTCCTCTGCACATCCTGCCATCCTCCCTTCACTGTTGGGCACAGGGCAGGGGCTATCTTGCAATAACAGCCATCTGCCCCTAGCCACTTCTCAAAAGTTACATGTGCAATTTCGTGGCCATGTTCCCTTTTCTTCTCTCTTAAAGGTTGTCCCTATTGTCCATTTTAATTCATTTTCATCTGTGTAAAATTATTAGAGTTAGACTTATGCCATATAATTTATTGAGTCAACAACCTACACTTCCACTTGAAATAACTTTGTCCAAAGTATATGACAGAATATTTAGAGTGAAGAAAGTGATATAACTGTACCCTTCAACTTCTGTATTTCCTATTTGATAAGCCATCTGCTACATTAAAATTTATGTTTTATTTTTTATTTTTAGGATTAGAATTTGTTTAATTCCTTAAAATGTGAGTGTCTTGGTCCAGTCAGGGTGCTATGACAAAATATAATAAACTAGTAGCTTGTAAATAACATTTATTTCTTATAGATCAGGACACTGGTAAATTCAAGATCATGATGCTGACAGATACTGTGTCTGGTGAGAGTTTCCTGGTTCATAGATGGTTATCTTTTCACCAGGTCTTCATTTTTGGAAGAGGCTGAGGAGCTCTGTGAGGCTTCTTTGTAAGGATTTTCATGACCTAGTCACCTTTCAAAGATCCCACCTCCTAACATCATCACCTTGGGGATTAGGATTTCAACACA
The DNA here is from genome assembly GCA_006410875.1 of Neotragus pygmaeus. NCBI lineage: Eukaryota > Metazoa > Chordata > Mammalia > Artiodactyla > Bovidae > Neotragus > Neotragus pygmaeus. The sequence goes on along the minus strand of SJYV01016253.1, from coordinate 24,748 downwards.
TGAATTTTGGAGAGACACAAACATTAAGACCATAGCAGAGAGTGTCTTTGGTCACAGACTAAATGCAACGATAACTAGCCTGAAGCAGGAAATACTCATTGAACCTGTATAAGACGTCTATAGAGTTTCAGGCACTATGCTAGACCCTACAGTGAAGAAGTCAACATCTAGAAAGTGTTAGTCGCTCAGTCATGTCCGACTCTACAACCCCATGGACTTCAGCCTGCCAGGTTTCTCTATCCATGGGATTCTCCAGGCAAGAATACTGGAGTGGATTGCCATTCCCTTCTCCAGGGGATCTTCCCAACCCAGGGATTGAACCTGGGTCTCCCACACTGCAGGCAGATTCAGACTGCAGCCACATTGCAACATCTAGAGGTATCTGTAGATAAACCCAGAATGCCAACTCTTTAGTTCCTGTGAGGGAAATTACTGTAATTCCAGAATGACCACAAGAGTCACTATTTCCTTAAAGGCAAACCAATACAGGAAGCTGAGTTACAATCAAAAGGCAGCTAGGCAAGCAGAAATAACAAAAATACATAATGAATAAAGCCATTCATCCTTTTGTTTATTCATTCAACAAATATTTATCTAGAGCTATTTTACTGACTGTTTGTTGTTTTATGTTTAATTGAAGTCACACTTAAGATGTAGAATTACTAAATCCATTTACTTAAAGATTTGTAAGAAGTCTTCCTGCAAAACTGTACTTATCAAAACCTCATACATTTTAAAAATATTTCTTCTGGACATAAAGGTCAATGGTATTGAAGGTATATAGTAAAATGAAAAACTTTATATTGAAGGTATGTATCCAAATGAAAGAAAAGGTAGATCAATACAGTATTGCATACTTAATGGTGGCAGCCACAAAAATCATCATCAACTTATTTATATCAGAAAGAGGAGATTGGCTATCTCCATGATCTTTCATTATATAAAAGTGAGTTGAACTATAACCATAGGCTGCTGTGAGGTCCACATTATGTATCCATTATAGATGCATTTGATGACTTTGGTGCTTTAGGATTCTTTCCTAGCTCACCCTGAGGCTAAACCAAAAGTACTTAGTTATTTATTCACAAAGTGTATAGTACATGACTCATGTGGGTATTCAATGCAAAATAATTAATAGGCATAATAGGCTGAGAAAGAATCAGCCTAATCTTAAAGCAGAATCTTGTATGCGTGTAGTTTATTCTGGTTTTCACAGGACAAGAGAAAAAGGAGAGAAGAAAGAAGCTATTTGTCAATAGAGATTTCCATTAGAGTAACTCTGGGTGATTTGCTGAGTTTTTAAAGGACTGACTGGCAGAATCAATTCACTGTTTTTGCAACTGCTGCTTAAGAGACCTTAACATATAAGGTTTCAGTTTGAACAATATATAATTCTAGACTCAAGCTCTTTCACAGCTTTCCTATTGGCTTTTTGAAACACGCTAAACAGTTGCTAGTGTGAGGTCATTAATAAATTAAAATAGGATGGTAAGAAAGCAAATTTCTTCAGAAATATAAACTTCAAGATTAACAACCTATATTTTAAATACAAGAAATGAGTATAGGACTTCTCTCATGGTGCAGTGGATAAGAATCTGTCTGCCAATGCAGGGGAAACAGGTTCGATCCCTGGCCCAGGAAGACCCCATATGCTGTAGAGCAACTAAGCTCCTGTGCCATAGCGTCTGAGCCCTGTGCTGTAGAGCCTGCAAGCCACAACTACAGAGCCTGTCTGCTGCAGTTACCAAAGCCTGTGGGTTCTAGAGCCCGGGAACTTCAACTACTGAGCCTGTGTGCTGCAACTACAGAAGCCTGCACCCTAGAGAGAGCTCCGCAGTAAGAGAAACCCACATGCCACAAGGAAGAGGAGCCCTGGCTTGAGGCAGCTAGAGAAAGCTCATGCACAGCAACAAAGACCTAGTGCAACGAGATAATTAAAAAAAAAAAAAAAAAAAGAAATGCATGACAGTGGCCTTGTCATTATATTCTTTCTTCACTGCTTATGTTTGGCACTTCGGATTCAAACTAGTCCTTAATTAGCAGTGATGGTGAACAAAAAGTTCTTCATCAGGTTATTCGTATCACCACACTTCTCAAATTGGAAATTGTAAACCTTGGCACTCATATTACTGTATTTCCAGGTTAGAAACTATAATCCACAGGGGCTCTTGAGATAATTTTAATGAAGGTATAGAAGGATTGTGTATTCATTTCCTAAAGTGTGGTGTTAGTCGCTCAGTCGTGTCTGACTCTTTGAGACCCCGTGGACTGTAGCCTGCCAGGCTCCTCTGTCCATGGAATTCTCCAGTCAAGAGTTCTGGAGTGGGGTGCCATTCCCTTCTCCAATTCATTTCCTAGGGCTGCTGTAATTAATTTCACAAACAGTGTGGCTTGAAACAATAGAAACTTATTCTCTCCTAATTTTGAATTCTAGAAGTTCAAAGTCAGGGTCTTGTCAGGGCAGCTTCCTTCTGGAAGCTCTAAGGAAGAAACTGTTCCATGCCTCTCCTAGCTCCCACCGGTTGCTGGCAGTCTTTGGGTTTATAGCTGCGTCAATCCAATCACTCCATCTTCATGTGGGCTTCTCCCTGCGTGTGTCTGTTGCTGTGTGTCCTCTCCTCTTTTTATAAGGACACTAGTCTTTGGATTTAGGTCCCACTCTAACCCAGTATGACCTCATCTTAAATCATTGTATCTGCAAAGACTCTATTTCCAAGAAAGATCACATTCTAATGTTCCAGGTGGACAAGAATTTTAGGGGAGACACTATTCAACCCACTACAGACAGTGAGTATGCAATCAAGTGTTTAAACAACTTTGTTGAACATATATATATAAACAATGTCTAGATTAATTTTTACCTGGACAACTCTTGTATATGTAAATAAAAATGGTAAATGTAAAATCATAAATACAGGTTCAGGAGTTCAACATTCCAAATACTGAAAAGCATATGGTACCAAGGAGACTTTGCAAAATGTTTACTACAGTAAGGGCAGTTATTTGTTAGAAAACAAAAATGATATCTGCAGAGGCAGCTCAAAAAAGTGGCTTTTGACTCATTCAACTGTTTCTATTCTCCACCCTTCCAATTATCTGTTCATCCTCTCACCTATTCAAAAAGAATTTAAAGTGATTTCTAAAAGTGCATTCAAAACAATGAGTATAATTGAAAAAATTAGATAAAGGGGAAAAGTGAGTTTAGAAAAATAAGAAGTCAGGAACTAAAACTAGATTAAATCTAATATATTTGTGAAACAGAGATGAACCACAATTTGGCTCTGAACTTTCCAGTAGATTAGTTACATGGTCCATGGTCTTGGTAAAATGAAACAGTTACTGATGTTTCTTTATATGTAAACAAGGAAATAGAACATTATTTAGCAAAGGAAATTACTTATTTTCATCTTTAGAATTTTAGATGATAAATATATTTTTGAAATACTTTACTTGGATAGTCTTTTCTGAAACTTCTCAGAGAAGTCACAGGTTTTCTACAGAACTTTTGTGGGGGGGTGGTGGGAGAAATGGGAGAGAGATTATCTTTTCTAAACACTTACAAACAGAGACATAGTATATTATCTCTGTTTTGAAAACAACACAGTAAGAACAAACAAAACAAAAAAGCAACCCAGAATAGGAAGTATTTTGGTATTGAAATAAAAGTAGAAGAATGGTTAAATAATCTATTGTACACCTGTGAAACTATAGAATATTAAGCAAAGAGCAATTAAAAAGAAGGTACTGGCACAGAAAGATCTCTAAGTCATTACTAAGTGAAAATAATGAGTTATAGAAGAATGACCTATGGTTTGATTGCATTTTTACATTAAACACACAAATAAACCCACACTCTATATATGTGTATATAGATACATGTTTGTATATATTCAGCTTTGCTGTTGTTTTATTGCTAAGTTGTGTCCGACACTTTTGCAACCCCATGCACTGTAGCCCACTAGGCTTCTCTGTCCATAGGATTTCCCAGGCAAGAATATTGGAGTGGGTTGCCATTTCCTCCTCCAGGGTATCTTCCCAACCCAGGGATCAAACTGTTGTATCCTGAATTGTCAGGCAGATTCTTTACTACTGGGTCACCTGGGAAACCATATATTCACCTACATATGTGTAAATAATTGGAAAAGTTTAAAAGGATAAGCTGTAAATTACCCATATTGTTACTTCTGTGTGGTGGAAAGAAAATGAAGTTGGACCTTAAGTTCTATATTAATTGAACTTTATATAAGCATACATTTGTATGTTACCTGCATAATTTAAAAATACTCTACAGATATTATCATCTTTTTCATAATGTCCCACCAGGGGCTTATCCTCTTTGTTCAGTTTTGATGGGAAGGACATTGCAAAGCTCAAACTGATTCAAAATATTTCTTCAATAGCCTACCGTGGTGGGTTCTCCTTTCCTATCTTGTCTGATATATGCCCATAATTTGAAGCACTTTCCTGAGTTATATAATGAAGGTAGGAGTATTATTCTTGTATATGTATCCTTAAAATGTATACATCTGGTATGGCCAGGCTTTTGAGTAAGCATAAATGAGGTCATATTAAGTTTTTAATGCCCAAATTATAACTTGAGCTCCTACTGACTTAACTGCTAGTCAGTCATTTCTCCAGTGTTTCCTGTTACTCCCAGAAGGATAGCATACATCTACTTACAATTTGTTCTGTCCACTGCAATAATCATCCAAGCCCACCACGTTCCATTTCTACCGCTCTGTTAACACTGTGTCTGCCCACATGCCCTTACTGACCTCCAAGAATCTTGAAGGGACCTTATTGTCACCTTGCTAATGTTCTGTCCCTTCCTGATTATTGGTGGTAGCTTTACCAAGTCATTGTCTTTGGACTCTTCCAGAGCCTCCACCATTCAGGTCCGAGAACAGTGCCAGGCTGAATTAGGGGGAGGAGATATCAGCCCTCTTCTGGGCTCTGAGCCACATCGTCTACCTGCAACTTTAAGACTCTGCCTAGAGTCACAAAGCTTCCCCTTCATCCTCTCCCTTCAATTTCCAGTCCCCAAGGGCAACTGTCAGCTCCTCTCTTCTCCCTGGCTTTCCCCTTCCCAACATAAAAGAGGAAGATAAAGTTTGGAATCCACTAGCATAGAACAGTATGTGATCAGAACATCTAGTGTCTGTGGTCAAGTTAATATACTAAAAAGGTAAAGTATCTTAATGGTCTCTCCCAAGAACAAAGGAATAGTCTTCTACAAAGGCAAAGAAAGAAGTCTCACTTCTGGGTACAAGAGAAATTGCAAGTCTTAAATGACAACTTTCTCACCACATAGGAAAGCCCTCAACTTGCCCCTTCCTCTTCTGTGGGGAAAAACCCAGTTCTTCCCTATTGCCTTTCTCCCCACTGTGTCCCCTTTATCTTCACACAGAAACTTCACTTCAGGCACTTCTGGCCCCTGAACGTATGGAGGTTTCCCCCACACCAAGATTTTCTCCATGACATCAGTTGGGTGACACTTTAACTCAGTTCTGCCACTCTCTACCTGGAGATGGTGTCAGATCCTGCGAGTTAAGAGCTCCATCCTACAAGCTGTCCCAACCCCCACACTTCAGATGCGAACTGCAAGAAGCAGGTCTCCAGGGCATTCACCACTTCTGTCTAATTTGGCTTCAAATCTGAGATTCTTACAATTTTTAAAAAAGATTATTTATTTTATTTTGGCCTTGTTGGGTCTTAGTTGCAGCACATGGGATCTTCCTTGCATTATGCAGGATTTTTTCTTGCGGTGCACAGACTCTCTAGTTGTGGCATGGGATCTGGAGCTTGTAGACTCAGTAGTCATGATGCATGGGCTTAGCTGCTCTGCAGCATATGAGATCTTAGTTCCCTGACCAAGGAATGATCCTGAGTCTTCTACACTGCAAGGTGAATTCTTAACTACTGGACCGCCAGGGAAGTTCCCCCTAGAAGATTTTGATTGATTTGCTCAAATGGCTCGTAGATCTCAAGGAAATGTTTACCAGTTTATTAAAGGATATGACAAAGGATACAAGTGAACAGTCAGAGGAAGAGATACAAAGGGCAAGGGATGTGGCAAGGGGACTGGAGCTCCCAGGTCCTCTCCCGGCATCTCCATGTGTTCACCAACTGGGAAACTCTCTTAATCCTGTACATTTGGGATTTTATGGAGACATCATCACAGAGGCAAGATCAATCACTAACTCCATTTTCATTCCTTTTCCCTTCTCAAGAGAATGGAGGGGTAGGGGCAGGTCTGAAAACACTAAGCTTCTAATTAAGGCTCAGATTTTAGGGCAGCCAGCCCTCATCCAGAAGACACCCAGAAGCTGAATCAGAATATCACCCAGGAGATTACAAGGGTTTCCGGAGCTCAGTGCCAAGAACTGAGGCAGAGGGCAAGGGGGAGAGTGGGCAGAGACCATACTTTCTACTATATCACACTAATCCAGGGTTGAAAACTAGTAGGACCTAGGCTCAGCTAGGGCATTGTGGGCACAGAGGAAGCTCTACCATCTAGAAGGAAAAAAAGATAACTTTCCCCCCATTAACTCTATAAATTTACAATAGTTTATCAAATTGGTAAAGGCACAAAGAGTTGAAACTCATAAGACCAATCAATGTCAGTGTGTGAAAGGTCTGGAGCCAAAAAATGCTCCATAATAGTTCCATATGAATCTGGTAGAAAACAGAAAAGACAGAAGGTGAGAGAGGAAGCTTCCCAAAAGAGATTCTAGACATGAGTTGTGTGGAGGACAAACGCTGGCCCTATCAATTAAGCAGTAAATGCTTTGACTCTAAATTCACCCATAAGTTAATATCAACAAACTAGAAAAGTTGTCATAAAGATGACTGACATGAATTATAAATCATATAGATAAAGAGTTCCTATTTGTAGATTGGGAAAGCTAATAAGCTCCTATCAAAAACACTGGGCAAAATCTACGAACAGAAAATTAGCTGAAGGGGGAATGAAAGCTTAAAAATGGTTAAAAGAATTGGATAAAAGTTTCATTTGACACACTAACAAAACCAAATATAAGGTAAAACAATAACTACTTTCCACTTGTGCCAAGCAAAGTTTGTTTGTGCTAGATCATAGAGGCTCTCAAGTTCTGTCCTTATGCAGCTAGCATTTATTCTGTAATACTAGGAACACACTGATAGAATATTTTTTTCAGCAGAAGAGTAACATCATCTCAGCCCTCTCCCTCTTTTTAAAAGGGAGATTAATTAGTCAATGGGGAAAAGGATGGATTAAAGAAGATGAAATTGTCTACAACAATTGTAAAGATGAGGGAACATTTCCAAAGATGGTCTGTACAGGCATGTTGCTGGAAATCTAACTTTGGAAAAACCCATGAGGAAGGACTGAATTATGTACCGACTGCTTCCATCCATTATACCATCTCTCAGTAGACCATGCTGCTTGATAAGTGATGCTAATGTATCATAAGGATCTGTGTAAGTGGATATCACACAAGACCAGCCCTGAACACATTTCTCAAATTGAGCAGAGGTGTCCTTCTACAGAAATGTTGTCTTTCCACAAAAGCTAGGAAGTAACAGCATCAAGAATTAGGGCATTTCCATTTTCAGAAAGTGCTTTGCTTTTTTTTTTCTCAATGTTTATGATCCATGAAAAACAATTTTTCTCAGCCTCCTTAAAATGTCAATGCTATCCATTTTTAATGGTCCTGCTTCATTGCAAAGATAGCCTACCTTAATGAGAGTTCCTGAAGTTTGGCTTTACTCCAAGAACAAAGAGTTTTCAGATACATATTTTAAAAGATATTGCAACCTCTTAGATGACTTTCCCCAAATGAACATAAATATTGTTCTTTCTTTCACAGAAATAACTGAAAAGCAATTCAATTTGATTGGCAATAATATTGAGCACAGCTCCATTTTCCTGCTGAGATTTCTTCTGTTTAGTTCCTATGCTTTAACCATGTTCTCTGCAGCTTACCGTGGATGTGGTTATGCAATGATGGCTTACCCTTTACCCTGCTGTCATCTTGCCCGTCAGCTGTACTCAAATGACTAGAGAGCTAATTGACTGTTTTATTATTATTGTTTATTACTATTATATGGAAGTATTTTTCAGAACTTTTCCAGGCAGAGTGCTAGGTGTGCAAAAGTAGTATTTGGGCTATAGCAACTTCCTCTTTCTTTTTGTAAGTGGGTGCAGTCGGCCTTGTAGATCCCAGCAGTCCTTAGCAGGGTCCTTCACAGAAATGGAAGGATAAAAATTGGTACAACTGACAGAGATCAGAAAGCATGTGTATTCCAAGATGTGGAGTGAATGGTAGTATGTGGGAATGAAAGAGTGGAATAAGTATGGGACAAGAAATTAGAAAACTGGGATTTTAGACTCAGATCTACCACTAACTAGACCTGTGACCTCTGGCAACCCTTTCAGCCCACAGGGTCTGACTTTTCTCATCTGCAATAGGAGGAAAATGAGCTAAGGTTGTGTCTAGCTATGATCCTCTGTGATTAATTTACCTACTCCCAAATTTGATATCTGTGACTATGTAAGATTTTTGACTCTTTTGCCGAATGGAGAGCACCTGACATGTCATTGTTAGCACTAACCACGATGTAAGCAATTAAACTGATCTGTTATGTTAACCCAGAGGGAACTAAAGCTATTGAAACAGAGTGTCCTGAAGGTTAGGGAGACATTGGATATGGCTTAGTGACTGCTCACATGATCTTAAATATTATCTCTATGCTTCTCTCATTTTTTCATTCTTCTCTTATCTTACTGTGTTTTATATTCCCCTTCCAGCTGCTCTGACTCTTTTCTTTCCTTTCCAGTGTTCAAGCTTTAGTGTTCTTGAAAAGGAATTTCGGAATTTAAGAGTTTGAAAGAAATGTCATATTGTAGCTCTTGCTAAATGAAACACAATCCTGGCCAACTTCATGCATCAGTTCACATTGGCAAAGCCTCTGGAGGATAAGGGTAGGGGGTGCTGCCCTAGCAGGAGTTCCTGGTACTGGGGTCCCAAAAGACGGTTCTTCTGCATGGCATCCAAGCCCATGTGACTTATGTGTCATAAGGCAGAGGCTCTCAATTTTTGCTTCTATCCTTCTGAAACTTGTGCTCTATTTTCTTGTTTCTTTTTTTAAAAAGTAATTAATTAATTAATTTGGCTGTGTCAAGTCTTAGTTGAGACATGAGGGAACTCTATTGCCTCATGTGGGATCTTTCACTGTGGCTCGCAGACTCTCTAGTTGCAGCTCTTGGGCTTAGTTCCTCTGAGGCCTGTGGAGTCTTAGTTCCCTAATCAAGGATTGAACCTGCATCTTGTGCATTGCATTGGACCACCAGGGAAGTCCCTCTTGGGCCTCTTTTATAAGGCACTAATCCCACTCACAAGGGCTCTACGTTCATGACCTAATCACTCACCACCATCTCCTAATATGATCATGTTAGGGGTCAGGATCTCAACATATGAATTTTAGGGGGACATAAACATTCAGTCGAGAACACAGTCTTACCTTGATCTTCCATCATAGTTGGATCCTTCCATCAACCTTTGGCCCAGTTTCTTGGGTCAGTACCCAAGGAATGTTCTCAGCACATGCCTAGAATGTTCTTAGGCTCCCACTGTTTTGCATGATCTGCCTACACCTGATTAGTGTCTACTTATGAAACTTAGCTTGTCCCAATGCCTCTGCACTGGCTTAGTCAACCCTCAGCCAACTGGCTATTATTCTGAACTTTGGCACCAATCTCTAGCTTTCCTGATCTCATGTCTTTACCTTTGGTCAGATTCTGGATGCACATGCTGAGCCCTAGGACCTCTCTCTGATATATTGTTGTCCAGACACAAGGACCTTGATTGAGTTTGTTACAGTGATGGAGGTCAGCTTTGAGAGTAGAAACCAAATAAAGACATTTAAGCTAATTGACTTTCCTCTACTTGTCTTTATTTATTGAAAAAGATGCTATATTGGGGGTGCTAATTGTAATTCTATAAAAACCTTTTTTCAATAGTTTATTTATAGTCCTGCCATCACTGATGCTTGGGCTTCCCAGGTGGTGCTGTGGTAAAGAATCTGCCTGCCAATGCAGGAAACGCAGGAGACACACATTAAATCCCTGGGCCAGGAAGGTCCCTTGGAGTAGAAAATGGCAACACACTCCAGTATTCTTGGCTGGGAAGTCTCATGGACAGAGGAGCCTGGTAGGCTCCAGTCCATGGGGTTGCAAAGATTAGGACATGACTGAGCACACACACATCACCGATGGTTAGTTCATTGAAATAAAACAATTTTTTTCACCTCCATTTTTCTAGGTGACTGTCAGAAGAACACACATTTAGAATCAGGTGCTTCTTAAGAATTATTAGCAAAAACGATTATTGACTGAAAACTGACAAAACTTGCTTGGAAGGCTCTCCCAAGTAAGTCACTCAATCACTCACTTTAGTGAGAGTTAAGATGAATCAACTTCAAACCAAAGAGGAAATGGAAATAAAAAGACATCATTCCAAGCTTTAGATTTTGGGAAAATGACAGGAAGAAACAAGCTGGCCAAATGCTTAAGAATATGGTGTCGTCCTTTCTGAGAAACATTTCAGAACAGAGGTTAATTAGAAAGGCTAACAAACATGGTCCAGGTCCAGTGGTGCAGAGAGCAACCTTACTTTACCCAGACTTGCTAAGAGAGCAAGCAGTCCATTAGCTCAGCGGCCTGAGCCTGAGCCTTGGAGCCAGAAACCCCCGAGTTGAAGTTTTGAGCCCTCTGTTTACCAGCTGTGTGCTCTTATGCAAGATGACTAAATCTTCCTCAGCTTTGGTCTCCTTCAGACAGAAAACAGGGGTAGCAATACTCATCTGAGAGGTACTTGTAACAGTTAAAGACAATGCATATAAATCTTTTGGTCAATAAATGATAGCTTTTATTTTAGTGAAGTGTTAATCACTCAGTCATGTTCAGCTGTTTGCGACCCCATAGACTGTAGCCTACCAGGCTCCTCTGTCCATGGGATTCTCCAGTTCAAAATACTGGAGTGAGTAGCCTTTCCCTTCTCCAGGGGATCTTCCCCACCCAGAGATCGAACCCTGGTCCCCCACATTGCAGGCAAATTCTTTACTGACTGAACCAGCAGGGAAGCCCTTATTTCAGGGAAGGAAGGTTCAAATTCCAGTAGCTCATAAGGCTTGTTATCTGGCTATGAGAGATGAAATGCTTACATTCCTGGATTCAAAGGCACAGCTCAGAATGGTCTATGATTGCCAGCATGTTTCACAGAAGCCTGCATTTAGACTTCCCTTATTTTGCCAAGTAGCAATAAATACTGATAGAAACTGTCAGTTGTCACATTCTCAGAAGTCAGGCATCTCCCTTATCTCTCCATTCCTCTCCAAGAAGGCTCTCTGGGGAGGCAGATCAAGAGTTCCGATAAGAGGCTGCTGCTTTGGCATTATCCTCTGCCCACTGGTGAAGATGTGCCAGATGCCCAGAGTTTGCTGGAGGAAACCAGCTTATTTTCATATAAATGGAAACTTTCACACATTGGTTTTGAGGAAAGGCTTCTATGTTTGTAGTAAACATTACCACTTAAGTGTGGTTATGGCTATGATGAATCACAGTTTTAATCTGCATTGCTGCAGTGTAAGCAGATAGGGGGTCTTGGGTCCTGAACTTTGCAAATTTATCTCAAGAGAATTTATAGAACTTCTGGGTGTTATTGCTGACATGGATTTTCACTTCCATACTAAATAGGTTCTCATTCACTTATTTAATTACCAACTTATTTCAAAATAAGAGTTTAGTCTCTATGAACTTGGCTACCTCTATTGTGGAATCATGGGCTTCTAGGTGGCAGCAGTGGTAAAGAACACACCTGCCAATGCAGGAGATGTAAGAGACACAGGTTCGATCCTTGGGTTGGGAAGATCCCCTGGAGGAGGACATGGCAACCCACTCCAGTATTCTTGCCCAGAGAATCCATGGACAGATGAGCTTGGCAGGCTACAGTCCATAGGGTCCCAAAGAGTTGGGCACAACTGAAGCAACTTAGCACGCACGCATGCACATTGTGGAATCATACAAAATTTGTCTTTTTGTGTGATCTAAATTTTTGATGGGGTTTTCCCTAAAGGTATGGTTTTTCCAGTAGTCATTTATGATGTGAGTGTTGGACTATAAAGAAGGCTGAGTCCCAAAGAACTGATGCTTTTGAATTGTGGTGCTGGAGAAGACTCTTGAGAGTCACTTGGACAGCAAGGAGATCAAGCCAACCAAGCCTAAAGGAAATCAATGCTGAATACTCATTGAATGTACTGATGCTGAAGCTCTAACACTTTGGCCACCGGACGTGAAGAGCCAACTCACTGGAAAAGACCCTGATGCTGGGAAGGACTGAGGGTATGAGGAGAACGGGGACAGAGGTTGAGATGGTTGGATGGCATCACCAAGTCAATGGACATGAGTTTGAGCAAACTGCAAGAGATAATGAAGGACAGAGAACCCTGGCATGCTGTAGTCTATGGGGTTGCAAGTAATCAGACAACTTAGTGACTGAACAACAACAATCGCTTAGAAGAGAAAAAGAATGGATCAGAGGCAAAATTTAAGAGATAATGACTAAGATATTTCAGAATTATTGAGACATACTAATTTATAGATTCAATAATTTCACTGACTCCCAATAAGATAAGAAATTCTGTAATATCCATGATAAATATAAACACAACTGTGTGTTACATATGACCATTGTTAAGAGTGTGAACCCTAAGAGTTCTCATCCAAAGAGAAAAAACCTTTTTTCTATTTCTTTAATTTTATACCTATATGAGATGATAGATGTTCATTAACCTTACAGAGATCAAATTGCCAACATCTGCTGGATCATCGAAAAAGCAAGAGAGTTCCAGAAAAACATCTATTTCNTCCTTTTGTTGTCTCACATACAGGGTCATCATTACTATCTTTCTAAATTCCATATATATGTGTCAGTATGCTGTATTGGTGTTTTTCTTTCTGGCTTACTTCACTCTGTATAATAGGCTCCAGTTTCATCCATCTCATTAGAACTGATTCAAATGTATTCTTTTTAATGGCTGAGTAATACTCCATTGTGTATATGTACCACAGCTTGCTTATCCATTCATCTGCTGATGGACATCTAGGTTGTTTCCATGTCCTGGCTATTATTAACAGTGCTGCAATGAACAAAGGAGACAAGAATATACAATGGAGTAAAGACAATCTCTTTAATAAGCGGTGCTGGGAAAACTGGTCAACCACTTGTAAAAAAATGAAACTATACCACTTTCTAACACCACACACAAAAATAAACTCAAAATGGATTAAAGATCTAAATGTAAGACCAGAAACTATAAAACTCCTAGAGGAGAACATAGGCAAAACACTCTCCGACATAAATCACAGTAGGATCCTCTATGATCCACCTCTCAGAATACTGGAAATTAAATATATTTTTAAATTAAAGAACATAGCTAGAAATCAATCCATCATGTTTTGGTCTCGTTACACAGTTACTCAACATGAGTTTTCTTGGTGGTGGTGGTGATGAAAGAGCACAGAAAATAATAAATTGATTTGTTGTTTACTCGAAAAAAATAGGAAAGTCAAAGATAAATATGTTACTGAAAATTATTAGAGAATGTCTGTTTATATTCCAGAACTAATTGTCACTTGAATTACTCATGACAAAACATGGCCATCAACAAGTGGAAATATCTGTGTGTCTGATTATGGTGGAGCTTCCTTGTCACATAGCATGCAACCTGATGTTTTATTTTCTTCTGTGAACTCTCTGATGAAAACACCAGGTGCTAGTGAAATCTTAAACATGGAAGCCCAGGCAGAAATCATAACTAGTTCATATATGACAGTTCATATCCTTCCCTAGTCTGTTTAATACTCATCTAGTTATACTATATAGACCTTAACAAGAATGTTTAACAAATAAATTTAAAGAGTCATATGTTCTTTTTCACTGTGATAAAATGCAATAGCCTCTTTAATCTTGGGGGTAAGAGAGATTGGACTTGTGAACCTCTGTTTGTGTTTTAAATTAGGTCAAGTCGTATTGTAAATGTTAGCTAATTAACTAGAATTTACTGGTCTGTACAAAATTTGAAAAATAGCCCTTCACACTCTTTTTTTTTTTCTTCTAAACAATACTGTTGGAATGTTGGGAGGAATATAGCATAATTTTTTTTTAAGAGCATATATTTTAAAGTTGGACAGACCAGGCCTAAATGTTGATTCAACCACCTGATGGTTGTTTAAGTGAAAACCTGTTTCTAGATTTGTAGAGACATCTTCTTCTGTAAGACTCTTGCTGTGGAGGATTGTCATGACATTTTGAAGGTGGGCAACATGGGGCCAGTCCTCTGCAGGTGTTTGGTGTGTGGTCTCTGTGATAACGTTGATGGTAATTTGGATAACTTTCTACCAAAAATATTCAAGGTCTCCTGTTGTTAACAGATCTCTAAATAATTTCATAATTTTTTCTATCCCCCTGTGTGGTTTTAGGGAGTGACAAGGCAATGGCACCCCACTCCAGTACTCCTGTCTGGAAAATCCCATGGATGGAGGAGCCTGGTAGGCTGCAGTCCATGGGGTCGCTAAGAGTCGGACACAACTGAGCGGCTTCACTTTCACTTTTTACTTTCCTGCATTGGAGAAGGAAATGGCAACCCACTCCAGTGTTCTTGCCTGGAGAATCCCAGGTATGGCGGAGCCTGCTGGGCTGCCGTCCATGGGGTCGCACAGAGTCGGACATGACTGAAGCAACTTAGCAGCAGCAGCAGCAAATTATTTAGTCGTCTCTGACTCTTTGGGCTTCCCAGGTGGCACCAGTGGTAAGNGAATCCCAGGTATGGCGGAGCCTGCTGGGCTGCCGTCCATGGGGTCGCACAGAGTCGGACATGACTGAAGCAACTTAGCAGCAGCAGCAGCAAATTATTTAGTCGTCTCTGACTCTTTGGGCTTCCCAGGTGGCACCAGTGGTAAGAAACCTGCCTGCCAATGCAGGAGACATTAGAGATGAGGGTTCGATCCCTGGTTTGGGAAGATCCCCTGGAGGTCATGGCAACCTACTCCAGTATTCTTGCCTGGAGAATCCCATGGACAGAGGAGCCTGGCCAACTTTTCTGGCTTCTTTGGTTAATTCACAATGGACATGAGTTTGAGCAAACTCCAGGAGATAGTGAAGGACTGGGAGACCCAGTGCACTGCAGTCCATGGGGTCACAGAGTCGGACACGAATTAGTGACTGAACAACGACTGGACAGGTGGTGCACCAGAGAGAATCTGAAGGCTAGGGTCTAGTTCTCAAGCTGTCTCATTCTGAGGACAGATTAGCCAAAGCCTAGTGTTGACTGGAGCTTAGTTACTTGATGGAAAATTTAAGCTACAGGGCCCAGTCTCACTCTGAAGTATACCATTTTCTCACAAACATGAATCAACCTCATGGTTTGGTTGCAATAAGCAATACTCAAGTTTCCCAAGTTACTTACCATTCATTGTAGCCCACACTTTTACTTGCGTTAGACATAAATTCCTATTCATGTGTTTATTTGTCACTGTTTACACAGCTGTGTTTGTTTATGTTCATACGTCCTCTCGTGGATTTGCCCACTTATAGAGGCTGTTTTGGACTTAGGTTTCATCTCTATCAGGTCCAAGGTATGATCTTTTTAACTTGCTGTGTGGTGAAGATCTAACGTGTGCTGTTTGATTATGACATTATGTCTGCATAACTAGAAGCAATATTTTTATGAGTATTAAACATGTTTACCAACAAATATCCTGTAAAAGGTATGATTGGATTATAATTCTTATTCATCCAGGTCCAAGCCATACGGTATTTGTGCCTTTCCCAGGAACAATGAGAAACATGTATCAGGGTGGCCCAGAGTCATGGAGCCCAGATACACCAGGACTCAACGTCCCCAGTGACCCTTCTTGTTCTTGTTCCGGCTGTCGTGTTTTATGGTTCAGTAACTCGACCCTGATGTTTCTCTGTGGCTCTGGCCTCGGGGGTGGTGGCCAGAGGAATCCTGGCCACAGTGGAGACTTCAGGGGTTAGGATGGGGTGCTCCTGTGTGGCCGGGGACAGGGCGAAAGTCACAGGTGTTCCAGGTGGGCTTTAGCGCCTCGTAGCTCAGATGCTGGCAGCAGTCCAACGTCCCTAGACCTGCTGAGTCCATCACGGTCAGCAGCAGTCGTGCGGGCGAACGGGTCCTCAAAACAGGCTCCGTCTAGACAGAGATGCGTTGCCAGTGTGAGGTCATGGTGGCGTTAGCTTTTTTTTCTCCAAACCATGGTGTTGTTCTGTACTGTAACAGTGACAGTGTTAAAATAAAGTAATAATGAGAATGTTCACTGTCTCAGAATGTGGGGGCCCACGGTGAGGTTGTAAATAATCCAGTTCCTTGTTTGCCCCAAAAGTTGCCTTCCAGAGCACACCTCAGTTCAGCCTGCTTAAAACTGATTCCAATTTGCAGAATATTAAGTGCTTGCTCTGTGCCCTACGCTGCCGGGTGCTGGGGAGACAGAACACGGTGACAGACCCCCATCTGGCAGACAGTCTGGTCCGGTGGGCCTGAGGACATGTGTGTCGGGGTGGCACCTTGTTGCTGCCGTGGAAACAGAGGAGAGCTGCAGGTGGAAGTGCGATATTCCAGCCACGTCCCAGGTGGAGGGAGTGTGTGAGCCGCCTTGCACACCTTCCCTCCTCTCCCCAATGTTGCACGAAGGCCTCTGCAGGAGACCCCATGTGCAGTGTGTGTGTCCAAGCCTCCTGGGTGGTGGAGAGGTGAGAATTCTGTCCCGTGGTTTTCAGGTACCAGCAAGGTCAACCTGGTGAGGATCCCGTCCACGGCCCCCAGCCCGCGGGACACGGCCCTGGCGGCTGTCATCTGCAGCGCCCTGGCCACCGTGCTGCTGGCCCTGCTCGCCCTCTGCGTCATCTACTGCAAGCGGCAGTTCGTGGAGAAGAAGCCGAGCTGTGAGTCCTGAGCGCTTGCCGTGTCTTGGCAGCCTGCCCAAGGGTGTTGATCATCATCATTGCCCCCCGAGTGTCCAGCGAGGACCTGAGAGGAGCGTCCGGCTGCGGCCACGGGGAGAACATGTGCAAGTGGGCCTCCCAGGGGAGGCGNTGGGAGTTGGTGATGGACAGGGAGGCCTGGCGTGCTGTGATTCATGGGGTCGCAAAGAGTTGGACATGACTGAGCGACTGAACTGAACTGAACTGAACTGCTGCTGCTGCTGCTGAAATGAATTGAACCTTACTGGGATAATCACTTCTTGATTATGTAAATCAAATCATTATGCTGTACCTCTTAAACTTATACAGCATTGTATGTTAATTATATCTCAATAATACTGGAGGAAAAAAAACAAACAAAAAAAGAGTTTACCTTACACTAGTGAGCATTATGGTGATGGCATTTTCATAAAGTCAGGCCTGGAGAGAAATGAGGTTTGTTTTCACTTGGTATCTTCTGCTGTCTTTCAGTCAATTTGTGCATGAGTAGTTTGTTCATTCAGTGCCTCCACTGCCTCAAACTGGGTGACAGAAAACTTGAGAATCACTGTTTTCACAGACATCATCAACACTGAGTATTGTTTATCATAAATTCACCTCTGTGTGTTGCCAAGCAAGACAAAGAGGCAAAATAATTGCCTATGAGTTAAGCCTGTTAAACACACAAACAATTTCACAGACCTTTGGGTAATACCCAAATAGGTCTTTGGTAATTTGCAACAAAGATAAGTTATGTAGATAAAGGGGCAGGAGAGTTGGTAATATTCTGTTATTTAATTTAAAAATATATTTCTCTGTCCTTTTACCTTAAAGGTCTTCAAAAAAGGAAAGTGGAGTCAGGGTACTATAGTTTAGTGATTTCTAGATTTTTTTTCATGAGTCAGTTAAATTTAAAAACAAGATTGGAAGGACTAATATAAGATTGCCAACTTTTTTGCAAATTTGTCAAGTAAGGAAATTGAAAAAGAGATTGACAACAAACAATTGCTATCATTTCACGAATAAAGACANTCAGTTAAATTTAAAAACAAGATTGGAAGGACTAATATAAGATTGCCAACTTTTTTGCAAATTTGTCAAGTAAGGAAATTGATGAAGAGATTGACAACAAACAATTGCTATCATTCCACGAATAAAGACATTTGAATACCAAAATAAAAGAGTGGATATAACTTCAGAATAAAGACTGATCTTTCAAAATGAATAACAGTCAATGAAACTATTGAACAAATTATATGCAAGGTACTGTTTTAAGCCATTTGACTGTACTATTTTGTTCATACAACCTTGTGAGATAGATACTATTATTATCCCCATTTCATGGATGAGGACATTGATGTACAAAGAGGTAATGTATCCAAAGTAACACAGTAAGGGTACAGTTTGAATTCATTTCTTCAGAGTCCATGATTTTCAAAACTATGTGATAAGTCTTGATAAGGTCTCACAAGCATTTAATTTTAGTGAAAAACCAGTTATATAACTTATTTTTCTTATTTTGATATTAACAGGTAAAAACCTTGTCAGAGACCTGCATTCATCTGAAAATCAGGTTCCCTCTCAAAGAAGGGGCAAGAGTAAGGGCTCAGCATCTGCTTGGGCCTGAACTTCATGAAAGGCCTCAACTTTAGACTTTTGATGCTGTCTTCAAATACCGTTATATCTATATATTCAAAGAAACACCAACTTAGTTAAAAGACAACCAAAACCAGTTATTCACCAAACTTCTTTTTACATGCCTCCTGTAGTGCACTAGGAACTGACTTTTTTCAAAGTAAAGTTTCCAATTATTTTGTGGAAAATGTCATTCAACTAGCACCGAGGACCTCCCTGGTGGTTCAGTGGTTTAAGACTTTGTGCTGCTAATGCAAGAGGCCTAGGTTCGATCCCTGGTCAAGGAACTGTAGCCTCCATGCTGCAACTAAGAGTTTTCATACCACAAGTGAAAAAAAAAATTCCTTGGGAGGGGGTTTGGGGGAATGTGTATGTATGGCTGAGTCCCTTCACTGTTCACCTAAAACTACCACGACATTGTTAATTGGCTATAACCCAATACAAAATTAAACATTTAAAGTTACCAAAAGAAAAAAGATTCTGCACACCACAACTAAGACCTAGAACAGCCAAATCAATAAGTAAATAAAAATAAATATTTATTTAAAAAAACGAGCTTTAAAAAATTCTATGTTGTGAAAGAGACAGTATTTATTTCCCATTCCTCATGTTTCCACTCAGGGATGGTTGGTCCATTTCCTTGTCAGGAGGAATAGGCACATCAGGACTCCTTTTATCTTTGTCCTCCATCCTCCCCTCTCCCAGGGAGATTGGATAGCTTAACCTGATTGGTGACTGGGCTTGGCTCTGGCCCTTTGGGGTTTTATCTTTCTGGGCCAGTCTGCCTCTGGGACACCCATATCTTCTGCTCTTCTCTGTGGTCTGCTCACTGAGGCAGCTCTGCACCTAAGATGAGGTCTGCTATTTCAGAGTTGGCATGAATGGATTTTGGGAAGGGCCTTATAAACTCCTTTGGCTTTGCCTGTTATAAAGTTAACAGGTGTTTATTTTTCTGTCTCATGTTTTCTTTCTTATTTGGTTGCAGATTTTGGAAAGGAGGAAAAGAGCTCTTGTTTATTTAGTCCCTAAACGCCAATGGGGCTTCCCAGGTGGCGCTAGTGGTAAAGAACCTGCCTGCCAATGTGAGAGACATAAGAGACGTGGGTTCTATCCCTGGGTCAGGAAGATCCCCTGCAGTAGGGAATGGCAACCCACTCCAGTATTCTTACCTGGAGAATCCCATAGTGGAGCCTGGCGGGCAACAGTCCAAAGAGTCCAACAGAGATGGACATGACTGAATCAACTTAGCACAGCACAGCACAAACTCCAAAACTGTGTGATATCACACAATTGTAAGAGGAGATTTGGAAAGAACCCTAAGAGGTCATGTGGAACCATATCTAAGCTAAAAAGTGTGAAAGTCACTCAGTTGTGTCTGACTCTTTGCAACCTCATGGACTGTAGCCTGCCAGGCTCCTGCCCACCAGGCTCCTCTCTCCATGGAATTCTCCAGGCAAGAATACTGAAGTGGGTAGCCATTCCCTTTCCAGGGGATCTTCCCAACCGAGGGATCGAACCTGGGTCTCCCTCATTGCACGCAAATTCTTTACCGTCTGAGCCACCAGGGAAGCCCCACATCTTCCCCACAAAATAAGCTTACTTAACAATTTTCTTATCATTTATTATGTGATTGGCATCAGATCACTAGCCTCTGCATGAACGACCTCATGTAATTCCTACACAGTCCTATGACATGGGTGCTATTGATATGAACACTTCACTAATCAAAAACTTGAAGCTTGACAAGGTTAAATAATATGCCAAGGGTTACAGAATGATTTGACCACAGAGCCCCCTGAAGGGTGAGCCAGCCAGATTCCATCCCACCCCTGAAGACAGAAGACAGAAATTGAACAATTAACCAAATAAATAATTGATGATAGCCTTAAAAGTGTCATCCTACCCCTAGTCTGAAGGTCAAAGAAAACATTCTCCCCTGACCAAGGAACATTTAATCGTGAGCCTCAACACTGCATATGAGTTATTGAGGCAAATGGATGAGTGAATGGCTTGGCCAGGAGTCAGGATGAGGAGTGGGCAGTATTCCAGGAAGAGGGTACAACAGCTGGGACGGTCTGAAGTGAGGAGAGGCATGGCAGTTGATAGCTGAAAGAAGGCTGCTCTAGAGAAGGTGAGGAAGCACCAGTTGAGGTGAGGAAGCCAGAGTGGGGTCCTGGTAGGGGATTTGCAAGACAGTATAAGAATTTTGAATCTTACTTCAGGATCAACGTGAGCCATTGAGAGGTGTGCATAAAGGGGTGACAGTGGTGCCCATCTCTCTTTGTGTTAGCCACTCAGTTGTGTCTGACACTTTGCAACCCCATGGACTATAGCCCGCCAGGCTCCTCTGTCCATGGGATTCTCCAGGCAAGAATACTGGAGTGGGTTGCCATACCCTTCTCCAGGGGATCTTCCTGGCCCAAGGATCAAACCCAGGTCTCCCACAATTCCGGCAGATTCTTTACTATCTGGGCCACAAGAAAAACCCTAGCAACCCCTATTTCTACACTTTGAATTTTGACTCCATCAAAGGGAAAGATCCTAAAAGGAAGCGAAGAAAAATCCTAGCCCCTCATGGCTTCTGATGAACAACTTATCTCCCTCTTAATAAGTGTGTCTGTCCCATAGGTACTTGGCTGCACCTTCTGATCAACTGTCAAAATTTTAGACATTCTGATGTGAGATGGCTCTCAAGACCAATTAAATCAGAACCTGATTTAGTTGGGACCCAAGCATGTGTATCTTTTAGATACAGCAGCGTCTGCAATGAACGCTACTGATCCTCAATCCAGGTGCTCTGTGAGATGCCAGGCATAGAAAGCTGAGTAAGTGTGAACAGCAGTTAGCAGCAGTGAACTGTTTGGAAGCTGTCACCACTGCAGTTGCTATAAAACTAAGCACGTTTATCACAGAGCACCAGGCTGAGCTCCCTGTGCTATGTAGCAAGTTCCCACTAGCTATCTATTTCACACATGGTGGTGTGTATATGTCAATCCCAATCTCCCCATTCATTCCCCTTTCCCCACCCTTGTGTCCACACTCTGGTCTCTACGTCCATGTTTCTATTCCTGCCTTGCAAATGGGTTCATCAACACCATTTTTCTAGATTTCATATATATAGCACATATGCGTTGATATATGATTAATTGTTTTTCTGACTTACTTCACTCCATATGACGGATTCTAGGCCCATCCATGTCTCTACAAATGACTCAATTTTCATTCTTTTTTATGGCTGAGTATAGCAGAAACTAACACAACATTGTAAAGTAACCCCTAGAATTATTATTTTTTTAATTCTCATAATAATAAATAAACATCAATATTAAAAAAAAAATAAGCAAGGTTGAGGCAGCCTCAGAAATCAGGAGGCAATTAATTAAAGAATTAAAAGACAAAGTCAGTGAAAATAATCAATCATGTGGCTGTGTAGCCACAGCATCTCACAGGGTCTTCTCACCGCATCACTCCTAGGAAGGAAACTTCAGAAATGAGAAACTTAGATCCAGGAAGGATGGCCGCTCACTCTCCCAGTGCCCTGTGTGAAGATTCAGAGTAGTTGAGGCAACCTGCCACCTCAGTTGCTTTTTCTATCTTTGCCTTGGAGAACTGGCCCTAGGAAGGAGGTATGGTCTTACTTTTATCCATTTATTCATGTAGTCCAACATTTATTGGGCTCCTACTTTGTGCTTGGCAGGGTGCTAGGTATTGAAGCTACAGTGATTATCCACATTTCCTGGACTTAAGGTGCTTCAGAAGACAAGGGATCCAGTCTGTTTTTTAGTTTATTTATTGAATCAGAATGAAAATGCATTCTGAGTATGTGGGAAAAAAGATGCAAGTATTTTAGAAAATAAGAAGTACATGATGGATCAAGAGAATATTCTATACCTCGAGTCATGAAACCATAAACCTTAAACAGTTTGCTTTTAATGCTACTGATTTTGGAATGTATTTTCAGAAAGCAGCAATGATTTCTTTTTAACTTGCTTTATGTATCTTCTAGCATTGTATCAGACACCAAAGGTACTTAACAAATGTTTTGATTATAATTAAATGACTCTAAGCTAGAAAGGATAATTTTTTCCCCCCTTTTTCCTAACAAAGTTAAGAAAAAAAGGAGGGAGAGAGGACTTTCCAGTATGAAAATAAGCCAAATATCGAGGTCAATAAAGTTTGGGCAGTTTTAGAACAATATAGAATCCAGTCTTATTTTTAAAGCTTTGGGGCTAGCTACATTCTATTGTTTCTGGGAGCTTGAAATTCTAAGGTTTCAATCAAAGTAAGTCCAGTCCAGTCATCTTTTAAAAATATTAATAAATATCCAAATTTTTATTGAGAGGCTTTAAGTGTTTCTCTTTCTTGGCTTCCCTTAGAGATAAAGTGATTAAAAAATAAAGATGCATTTCATAGCCTTGGAGAATCTTTAGAAGACGGAGGATCCAGAAGACCATCCCGAATGACCTTGAAAGCTTTTTTAGAACATAACTGCTGGGCTTTGGCTGGGGTGGTCTGGAGTATGAGAGCTTAGGCATGGGGGTTGGGCATGGATGCTTTCGAGAAGCTCCCAGGTGATTCTAGTTCAGAGCTATCAAGTCCAGTCACTCTATTTCATAGATGAAGAGACTAAAACCCAGAGATTTGAAGTAAGCTAGCTATTCAAAGTCTTACAGCTAGTTAATGCCAGAACTTACTATTGTGCTATTACATCACACATATTTCAGCTAATGTTACTATAGCCTCAGATCCATTGACACAGCTCTATAAATAATTTCAAAATATTTTTTTCTTAGATCTTGTATAAGAGGGAAGCTTAGCTCTGAATGGAACATTATGCCTAATCAACAGCAGCAGTTAGGAGGTAAGATCATAAATGCCTCGAAAAATCATTTAGATAAAAGGTTAGGGGTACATTGGTGCAATCTCTCAGGATTTAGAATTAAAAGGAAACTGAAAGATCATGCATTTGGTTTAAAAAATAAAATAGAGAATTCTCTGACAGTCCAGGCATTAGGACTTGGCACTTCCACTTCTGAGACCTGGGTTCACTCCCTAATCTAGGAACAAAGATCCCACCAGCTGCAGGCATGGCTGGAAAAAAAAAAGAACTAAGTATTTATCACAGTCTCTTTTGCTCTGACTTTTGAAAATAAATATACTTAGATCTTTTTTAGAAAAAAAATCATAGCATTGTGTATTGAGTGGAGAAGGAAATGGCAACCCACTCCAGCATTCTTGCCTGGAAACTCCCATGGACAGAGGAACCTGGTGGGCTACAGTTCATGCGGTCACAAAGAGTTGGACGTGACTGAGCGTGCATGCACATGTATTGAGAGTACATTTATATTTTTCTTTATTATTATAATAATCTGGATATAGGTGTATTTTTTTCCCACTTGCTGCTAAAAATTTAAGATACTTTTCATGAAGTAAGTCAGAAAAAGAAAGGCAAATTCCATATGGTCTTACTTTTATGTGGAATATGAAAAAACAAAAAAACCCAACTAACTCTTAGATTATAGAGGACAGATTGGTGGTTTCTGGAGGTAGGAGTCGGGGATGGGCAAAAGAGGTGAAGAGGGTCAAAGGTATAAAATTCCAGTTATAAAATAAGTAAATGCTGGGGATGTAATGTATAGCATGGTGACTATAGTTAATAATGCTGTATTGTATATTTGAAAGTAGCTAAGAAAGTCTTTAAAGTTCTCAACACAAGAAAAAAGATGTGCGGTGATGTGTATTAACTAGAATTACTGCCATGATCATTTTGCAATATATACCTACATTGAATCATTATTTGTATACCTGAAACTAAGATAATTTTGTGTCAGTTATATCTTAATTTTAAAAGTTTAAGATATCTTCCAACTCAGTTTTAAGTAAGAGCAGAAACTGGTGTCTAACCTAACTAAATATATATTGAGTAGAAAGTTATGTCACAGTTTGGATTTTATACACATTCTCATTTAAATCTGTTTTGAAATACTCTAGAGATTGGTATGCATAAAGTTATTTCAGTTCAGTTAAGTTCAGTCGCTCAGTTGTGTCCAACTCTTTGCAACCCCATGAACCACAGCATGCCAGGCCTCCCTGTC